>JANZLQ010000025.1:431709-446074 GCA_026212715.1 Elanus axillaris | reverse complement strand
AAATTTCTTTACTGAGAGGGTTGTCAGACATTGGAACAGGCTGCCCAGGGAAGCGGTTGAGTCACCATCCCTGGAGGGATTCCAAAAGCGCGTAGACAAGGTGCTCCAGGACACTGTCTAGTGGGCACGGACAGTGGTTGGACTCGATCTTGAAGGTCTTTTCCAACTGAAATGATTCTATGATTTTGATACAGAAATTGAGAAATTTGGAAGTATATTGAGAAAGTTTGATTCCTTGACAATATAGCAGTAGTGAGTTCTAGTTCTGAATTTTGTGTGAATTGGTCTGGTAGGATTTCCCCAAATTCTCTCTAGCTTGAATACAGACTAGCAGTTCTGCGTCTTGTGTTTTAAGCCTTGTGGCTGTTGTGTTAAGACCTCTTTATACTACTTTTTTTGTGTAAAACAATTTATATTTGTAGTCACAGCCTGTAGAGCGAATACATCGTGTCTGTGTTCTAGGATCAGAGGATCAAAGTTGTATCTGCACCACAACTTCTATTTTGGAAAATGTTATACTTATGAGAACTCGACTTTAATGGAAAACAGTTAGACTAAGAGATAAGAAAAAGTAGTAAGGCTCTTTTTTATAGTATTTGATATTTTGTATAAATAGTACAGTTATAGAGTACCTAAAACAATAAAATCAGCTAGCAGATATTATACCTGCACAGGAAAATGTTTAATCCATTTCACTTCAGGCTTGAGATTTTTGTAATGATTTATAATTCCCATTGGATTAAGACAGGAGTTTTAACAGATTTATCACAAAACTAGTTTCTACTGTTTTGTAGGCAAGCTTTTAAATTCAAGAAACTTCAAGATTGGCACTCAGTAATTTAAATACATTTGTATGTAAATCCTACATTTAATGACAGCCCATTAAGTTACTTTACACAAGAGTCAGAATTCTAAAATCTTGGTAAATAAGGATTTTATGTTTTTGTGAACTTCCAGCAAGTTTACTTGTTGGATTACTATTCTTTCACAGGCATTTAAAAGGTTTGTCATAAAGTTTTAAAAAGTCTGTCGTGATGTAAGTTTTTTTCAATACCTTTGTGAACTTTGAAATTATTTTTATTTTTTTTAAATCTGACTAGGGGATTTGCCATGTTTCTGACAGTTATACTAAATTCAAAGACGAATTTGTTTTGCAGTTACAAAAATATCTACCGTGAACTGGAACAGAATATCAAAACAGCAGATGCTGTGGAAGACTTGCGGTGGTTTAGAGCTAATCAAGGTCCAGGGATGTCAATGAATTGGCCTCAGTTTGAGGTAAGGTCAGAGTACTTAAAACCCAGTTTGTTTTGTTTATTTTTTCCTCTTTGCTTTTTGTCATATTTCTTTCTGGTGTAACTTTTCAATTCAGGCTTCTAGCAGTGAATTTTTTTGTTTCTACAAGTCATAGTAGTTTTCTTCTCTTGATTTCCCTTGGGGTCTCCTCATCCCCCAACTTTTGGAGGTGATTATATCGGGCAACTATTTAAAGAGAAAAGGGGTAAAACAGGAAACTCCCATAGTGATTTTCTTTTTTTAAGCTGAAGTCATTACTGAACTCGTTAGTAAGTCATGGCTTAGTCAGTACACCTCTGATACCTGTATATGTTATCCTATATGTTTTTACTTCTCCCCATTGGTGTCAGACTTCAATCTGAATCTCCTTGCTGTTAGCATGTAATTATAGTGTAGGCAGCAAAGACTTTGAAAAAGTTTGAACTAAATACTTCAGTCAGTTCTGAAAATTGGTATTTATAAGTCTTAACTAGTTTTTTCCATTAAAAAAGTTCCACCTTTAACCAGTTGGTAATTTTATTGTTGAATGCCATCTTCAAAAGAAAGGAGGTTTTTTTTAAGTAGTGTTTTGCTAATACAGCTTACAAGAAACAAGTACCAGAATGTATCAGTGCAGATCATACTATCCAAGTATCAAACGTCTGGAACTGAGCTGAGTTTGTCTGACCAGAATCGGGGGTTTAGTTGATAGAATTTCTAGGCATTAAATTAATGGAGTGCAAGCATCAACTCTGGAGTGTTCACTGTTCCCTTATTAACCATAATGGAAAATATCACTTGTTTTTAAAATATTGAGTAACTTTTGATTAGAAGGTCTGAGGAAGAAAGCTCATAACAGTACTGCAGAATTTATTTGCCTGAAACACTGAAGAAGTATGGTTACTTCTGCGTGGGGAAATTATCATCTTTTCCATAAGCATTATAATTAACAGATTAAATACTGTTGCTACTATTTCTCTAATCAATTTTTTTCTCATTTACATGCTACAAGGATGACGTAAGTAAAAAAAAAAGTCATGATCACATGAATATGAAATTGCATTATAAACTGCAAATATGCTTAGGTCAGTAGTCTTAATACTATGGTAACTCAGAAATCCAACATGTATTTGTACAAAGTTAAAATGATGAACTGTCTCTGAAAAGTTGGCCAGAAGTCACTGAAGACTGACTGACTGTTCTACATGTATAAAGCAGTAGTAATAGCAACTTGCAAAATCTTCTTTTCCTGTTAAAAATGCTTATCTCAAATGCTGTCTTTTGTATAGCAAACTATCTTCTGACTTCTTTTTACCTTTAAGACTTCTGAGATGAAACATATCTCAGCAAAGGACATTTGCTTGCATCCAGTTTGTTCTCTGTTGGCTCCTATTTTATGTCAGTGTGCAGCTTAGCTTGACTTGATAGGGAGAAGTTGTGTTTAGGTCTCATCATTCCTGTCCGTCTGCCTTCTAAAACCGGAATTGTTGTGTTGATTTGAGCCTTAACTTTTATGGATGGCTTTTAAGGACAATAAATTTCACTAAATCTAGAGTGAAGTACCTTAGGGGCTCAAATATTAGGGACAGGAGAAGTGTTATACAATTAGTTTAAAAATTAGCTTCTTCATAGGTCATATTTGGACCACTTTTTGAGAAGTAATCCCTATCTTAAATTAGATTATAATACCTTTTTAAATTAAATGTAAGGTTTACCTTTTAAAGCCAGATCTCTTGGCAGTACTTGAAAGTGAGCCCTCTCAGTACAACTTTTAAAGAGCTTCACTGGCCAGCTCCTTTGATTTCTCCAGTTATATCCCAGATATCTGGTATTTCAAGTCTTTTCAAGGTATTTGGAATACTAAGCAGGGAAGTACAGGTAACCTTGGGATTTTGCAAGTAGCACAGATATCTGTTTGCATAGCTGGGGTAGGAACTAGATGAGACTATAACTGAAACATTTAGAGTAACTTATCTTTTTTTAATAATTATTTGTGCTGTTGTATGTTCCATAACTCAGCCTGCAAATTAAATGTGATAATTGCTTGTTCAGTTAAATTTCTCAATCACGTTTTGCATTCATTGATAGGAGTGGTCTGCAGATCTGAATCGCACTCTCAGTAGAAGAGAGAAGAAGAAGGCTTCCGATGGAGTGACTCTGACTGGTATTAATCAGACAGGAGATCAAGTTTCACAGCCTAACAAACATAGCAGGTATTTTGTTTTTCATGCCTAAAAAGACTATTTGGAAAGGATTGTTATCTTCAAGAACACTAAGCTCTACAGGATCAGAAAGTTGCTGTCCAACTAAATGTTAACTATCTGTGAGCATTTTTAGTGATTGTTTGTGCAGCTCACAAAATATTTTGAAAATTATTCTCCATTTTAGTTTTATTTCCATTGGGAATTAAAAGAAACCAAACTTCATGAGAAACTGCACTTTCTGTAGCTAATCTGGTAGTCTGTTGCTACCTTCCCACTTCTAGAAATGACAATTATTTTTTGAAATCGTAGCCTGCAAAGCAGTTAGTCACTTCAGACTTCTGAATGTGATTAATACAAAGCTGTTAACATCAGCCACTTTAGAAAGGAATGAAACTGGCTAGAAAAATCACACTGCCTTTTATTGCAGGCAGTAAGAAAAAGAAATTATGGTACATGAAGGATATTCTAATTCTGGAGGAATGTATCGTATGTGAGACTTTCTGAACTTTCTTGGGTCTTATGCTACGCTTTATAGACGCTTGATTTTTCGTTCGGTGGTTTTTGGGTTTGTCTGGGGGTTTTTTTGGCTGAAGAAGGGGTCTGCTAAGAAACTACTTAGTGGGACACCAATGACTGTTTTACTCTTAAACAGATAGGGTCGCCATAATGCTCTTTCTTTTCCAAATTAGCAGTCTTAGTGTCCAGAGTAACACAGTGCAGTCAGTACAATCAAGTTACAATCCCTTTGAAGATGAAGAAGATACTGGGAGTACTGTCAGTGAAAAGGAGGACAATAAGATCAAAAAGTTGGTGAAATGTTGTTTTTTCAATTGTTTTCACACTTGCACTTTCTCTATCCAGGGATTTCTGGTTTTGGTTTCTATAACACTATGCCGGTCAGTGCATGAAGACCTTTTGAGCTGTTACGTGAGCAGCACTGTAACCTAACTTGTCTTTCCTAACAGATGCCATTATCTGTTGCCCCGATCTTTGGTTTGAAACAACTGGGGTTATTGGCAGTTGCTAACAAGAACTGCTGTTGCTTTTTTCCTTCCTATAGCAGTCCTATAAAAATGTTAAAACCAATGGGTTTTTCTAGTGAAACTGCTTCTGGAGCTTTACTGCTCTGTGTGTTCTCACTGAATAAATCTGCTTTTACAATTGCTTTCTTTTTATTTAGGACCTTCTCAAACAGCTGCCTGTTGCTTCAGTATGCACACCTAGGGCTGTCATACCACTATCAAATGGCATGTGCATGCTCAACAGTGAACTTTTCTTTAAGTGATGAAGTTGTTGCAGTATAATGAAGTTTGTTCGTTGGTGAATTACAACATAGAAAAAGTGTTGAAAGCTATTGTAGAGGTGCATAGAGATTTGGGAGGAAGGTTCCGCTAAACAATTTGAATGTCTTATCCTAAGCCAGATCATTCCTCTTATCTACTGCCTGCACACCTTTTACCTTTCTAGAGTAAATAATCCCATGGATTATATAGATTTCTTGATAGAGAAGTTTTTGGAGTTTGTGGGGAGGTTATCTTTATCTTTTTTTCTTTTGCCTTTTTCTGACTTTGTAAATGTATTGCAAGAATGTTGGTGTGTTCTGTTTGTTTTTTTTTATGAGGCATTGTCAGCTAAAGATAGAGAAGATGCCAGCAATTAAGTTTCAAATTCAACTGGGCCTTAGAGTGGACTTAAATCTTAATTAGGGGAACTGATATCTTAGTGGTATTTCTAGTCTCCTATTTTAAGAGCAGAAAAGAGTAACTTAAAAATTGTTTTCAGTGTTAGCAGCTATGAAAAAAACCAAAGCTACCCTACAGATTGGTCTGATGAAGAGTCCAATAATCCCTTCTCTTCCACTGATGCAAATGGAGACACCAATCCATTTGATGAAGAGACCTCTCCTGCAATGGAGGTGAGAGTACGTGCACTCTATGACTATGAGGGCCAAGAGCAAGATGAACTCAGCTTTAAAGCTGGTAAGTTTACAGCATTCACTTTAAAGTATTTATCAAAAGGAGAAAGGGGGGGGGGAGGTGTTTTTCTCTTCAGGTTTTATTTTCTCAAGTCCCCTGTTTGTCTGAATGTACAAATCCACTTAGAGGATCCTGTCTAACCCTCACCCCTCCTGACAGTACTTCTTAGTATCCCCTGTTTGGAAGCACTGGCTTCTGATCTGTTTGGAATGTGTTGGGATGCATCTGTTTGGGCTATTCCTTTCTTACTATCTTGTGTTAAACAAAATGAGCAGCAGAATTGATAATCCTATCTCCTCCTTTTCTTACTTAGTGACAGTAACAGCTGCTGCTTTTAGCTTTCTAGAAATGCCAACCTTACAAAGTTTGGTTTTTAAAAGGAAAAGACCACAACAGCTAATCTTAAAACAATATCTAATCAACAGATATTTTTTCTGTTTAAACTGGAACCATCCCTTCTTTTGGCCTCCAATTTCCTACAAGTGCTAACGTTTTAAGGTTGAAAACTTAGTCATGGACATGTAATTTCTAAGCACAGTAATTGTCTTTACCTGTTTTTTTATCTTACGTTGTGTTACGGTATGCTGACTATACATCTCCCTTCTTGGGATGTTGTATTTCCCTTGAGCTTTTTTCCTTTTTTTTTTTTATGTTTTACCTCACTGCTATAGGAGTTGAGAGAACACAACAGAGGCTACTGACAGGAGAAACCCGTGCCACAGTATGTTCGCACACATACGAAGCTGGCACTGGGGTATGATGGCAGCACACCATGGCTGCTGCGGCCTTCAGTTTGCCTGGGCTAGTTCTGCCAGCCGTTGGGTGCTGAGCAAGGGCCTGGGCAATCACCCTCAGCCCCCAGAGCAGGAGACATCCAAGTTTTTAATAGTCTGGCCAGCCTGGAGGCAGCACCCTCTAGTGATGAAAGGTGAAATCGACACCCTGACCATGCTTCCCGAGCTCTGATTTCAGCCAAGTATTCTACCCTTTCCCAGAATTGCACATGGAAAGTTTACTAACCAGGAATTCCAGAACAGGATTGCATGAGTAGTTTAGCAAAAGCAAACAGAACTTCAGTTTGTGAAAAGGAGATAGGCAGTCTCATTGATCTTGTCTCTTCCCGTTTGCTTGTCACTTACTCCCTTCTCCTGTAATGGCTTAGTTGTAGAGGAGAAACAAGATTCAAGTGTTGAAAAAAAGTTTGAGAGAACTTTTGGTTCTACTTCCCTTTCAACTGGGGTTTCTAAGAAGTATGCTACTTCTACACCATCTGTTATGGGTCTTGGATGTTACAGCTGAAAGTTAATAAAGTAAACGAGTCGATGTAGCTAGTCAGTGAACTGCTAGACTTCTGTCCTGCTTATGGAGAAAGGTGCTGCTCAGAACAGTGTATTTCTAGGTCATATTCTAAATGCAGTTTGTTTGTTTTAAACCAAAAAGCCCCAAAGCTCAGGTGGTAGTGCTCCTGTGTTTCGCTCGCCTTGCACCTTTCTCAGTAGTGAAACTCTATACATCTAACTTTTTTCTTCTTCATAGAAAAGTACTGTAGGCTTTTGGAGAGGAGGAATGGGTTGGTTTCTTCATTACCTTTGCTGAATTTTGCCCTGACAGAAGGACAGTACTAACAAAATAGGTGGAGCTTTCTCTGGAATGCACAGCAGCTAAAATTATTCTTCATTCTGTAGACTTTAACTGCTCCTTTTTTCTCAGCAGGGAATGCAAGTATGCTAATCTTCTTGAAATACATATATATGTTGTCTGTGTGAAGCAACAGGGTGGCATTCCAAGGGTTTACAGTAACGAGCCTGTCAGAGGCAAAACTATGCAATGTTTATACACGCAGATGTAATAGTTAAATACAAAGTTAGGTATTCTGTGCTTTAGCAGCAGCTGTGTGACTTGCATTAAACTATTTGAACAAGTGGTTCTCAGTGTGAGGTCTGTAGAAATAAAGCACAGGAACTATGAAGTGAGATGTATGTACACTTAAAAATAGCTTAATACCTTTGAGGAAAGAGCATTAAAATACATTATAACACCAAATTACATGATTGTATCAATCATAGGAAAGGGATGACATGCTAGACTATGAATGCCCTTACGGAAGCTGGATTATCATATGGCTGTAGTCAAAATTAGTTAGTTTTTAGGCAGAAGTATTAGTGTGACTCGTTTTGCACTGAACATACAAAAGACTAAGGAAAAAAAGTCACCAGGTTGTGCAGGAGCCAATTTAAAATGTACTCACTTCTGTGCTCCTACTTAGACTATGCCTTGACTCCTAAGCAGCTGTCAACAGAGGATTAATGCATTTTAGGGATCGGTTTAAATGTACTCGGATATTCTCAGATGGGATTTCCTTGGGTATTCAAAGAATTTGCCTATAAAGCTTCTAGGTACATGCTGTAGAATATATGCTCTGCACAGGGTCCATTAAATGTACTTTAATACATGAAACTCCCTTTTATTAGTGGAATACTTTATACAGCTGGTGTTTTTTTCTTGGCAAACAACTGTGGGAGTCTTCCAAAGAAGAGGAATAACTTTGTTTATTCATATCTTGTGAGAGGCTTTATAATTGTGTAACAGGATAGGACATAATCATGTACCGTATGTATCTCTCACCCTACTGTCTCTCTGCTGTGGCTGAGATTAAATAGCTACAGTAAATGTAGACCATGCAGTGTTGTCAAAATGTGTTGTTGTATGTGCTGTCTCTATCACGGTTGTTAGACTGTTTTCATTCTAACTGTTGTGCAGATTACACCTAAAAGTGGTAATATTTTCATAGACCTCAAAGATCACTGAGTTTCCAAGTCCTAGCTTTTAATACAACTGCATTGGGGCTTTCTGTTAATGCAGTGGGGCTTTTTGATAGTCATTGTTTTCACTCTTTATTAACATACACTGCATAGAAGTAGTAGGAAGGGTTGAAACTGCATACTGTCTCTTCCTGCAGCACTAGAAACGGTGGGAAAAAAAATGTAAAATGTCTCCATAAGCCAAGTACAGTCTGTAATGCCAGACATTTGTTCATAGTGATCTTTTATTAGTTATCTGGTAAACTTACAAAATAGAGGCGATGAGGCTTTAACCTTTTTTATCTAACGGAGGAGCCATAGAAGATGGGTATCTTGTGAAGATTTATTATGAAGCTTGTCCATTTCTACCAAAGAATTTATAGTCCCCAGGCTAGTTCACCTTCTCCTAAATGATACCAAGACTCTGTATATTCATAGCCATTTGGGACTATATTAAGTGGTTAATATCTTCAGCATGTATTTCCTATAGCTAGCTAAGATGAAACACAGATCAGTTTTATCTAGGGAAATCATTTGCCACAAAAAGTTGTACAAGGAAATAATTGTTACTCAATGTAGCGTTCTTTTGCCTGGCTGGGGTGGACATCTGTTTGCTTATATACAGCATCTTGGAGTCTGCAGACTTTCTAATGCCAAAGTATTTCCTGAGGTTGTAGAAGCTTCGATGTACATGATAGTCAGAATGAGGTTATGTTATAGTTCCTAAGTGTCTGAATGGATAATTAGTGTCAGCTTTTGCTGTGTAAGTTAGGAAGCAAATTCTGACTTACTTTTTCTGGAGCTACAACTGTACATCAGCTTCCAACAACATAAAGCTAGAGCAGTAAAAGGTGAAGTTAAATCCTAATCCTTGTATTTCTTAAAAAGATGAGGAAAGGAGAGAGAGAGAGATGTAACAAAGTGTAAGGTAGAAGATTTCTTTAATGTTTCTGCATCACAGCCTAGTAGTGGTATACTGAGAAGCTGCAAGTATAATTTAAGGCATGGCAGTAAAATTATCTTAATTTTTGTAGCATTTCCCTCCTTATGTTCCACAGACTCTTAGAGGAATATATAGTGCCAGTAAGCCTAACGAAACTTTTATTTCACTTGCACTGACATTTTGCTGAGGGTCATAAACGTAGGATTATTCTGCTTGTTTAGTGGTAGTTGTACTATCCACAACTATCTTTGACTGTTCACACCCTTTAAATATATGGGAGTCTTTGATCTTATAGTGAAATAACACTGTATATGAGTTCAAAAGTTTGCATTCTTTATTGTGCTTTAAAAAAAGCTATGACCTTTTTGAAGTGCCATCAATGCAATGTTTTAGTTTCAAAGTAGCTTGCTGCTTCTTATTTTCTTGAAACTGGGGGCCTTTCATCCCGTATGCGGATCTATGAGTGGTGTTCTTAGTATCAAAAGCATGAAGAGCAAAGAAGGGGGAGGGTTTCTCTTAGGGCCTGGGGTGGGCAGAGGAAGAAAAGCGGACATGTGTCATATTATCTTCCTGGTGTTACTTCAGAGGTTACAGTTTGTTAACAATGTTCCTTCTTTGTTCAGGGGATGAGTTAACTAAAATGGAGAATGAAGATGAGCAGGGTTGGTGCAAAGGACGTCTGGACAACGGACAAGTTGGTTTATACCCAGCAAACTATGTAGAACCAATCCAGTGACAAAGGACCACGTTAATAAAGAAGTGTTACAAAAGCTCTGTAGGCCTGTACAGTATATATTTAAAGTGAGAGGAAGCTGGATGATGTATAGAGTGTATATATTTTAATGATAAGGCGAGAGCTTGATACTGAAATCATGGTGATTTAAAGACAAAAGTCTGAACTAATAATTTGACATTGTTTTCACAACTTGTGCACAATGTAAAGGAAAGGGGTTAGGTTGAAAAAATAGTATGATAGGAAAAATACTTCTAATGCTTTTTCTTCCCACATGGTCTGTTATTGTGAATCCTAAACATTTTTGCATTTTCTATGCTTGTGCCTCATCCTACCCTAGGTATGTGGCTTATGCTCACTTCTGTTTAATCAGTTACTTTAAGTGACCTTCAGTAACTTGCAACTTGAATTTTAAAGATTATAGTTAATTTTCTATTTGTTCTTAGCAATGTCTGAAAGATGCAGTATTTTTTTATTTAAATGCTATGTAGTTAAGCACCTTTTTGTATGCTTGGATTTATCATTACTTAAATTATGTCATAGATTTAGTCACCAGTTGACTGAATGAAAACTCTTTCCATGTTGTAGTAATCTTTCTACGTTGTCAGCATGGCTTGAAGTTGTAAAACAAATACTGTATTTAATATCTGTTACAGAAGGTTATTTGTAGCAGAGATAGCTGCAGATGTCATGGGTTGGGATTCTATTATGAATGTTGTTTATGGGTTTGACACTTAAACTAAGAGTTTTCCATCTAGATCTTAAATGGCACTCAAAGATGAATTATGCATAAGCCCCAGAATACTAGCTATTTCCAGCATGTTTGCAGGGAAACAAAATAATCTCCTTTAAACTGCTAATGATTTTTGGGTGGTTTGAAATGTTAAATCTGTGAAGGCTAACTTTTTTGAACAGAGAAGACTGTAAAATAGACTAAATGCTTTTTATTAAGAGCATATCTATATTGTGTATATGTACATATAATTTGATATTCCAAAATATAAAGAGCATGGCTATTAGTTATCAAGCCTTTTGATGTCAATAAGATTTAGACTATTTTAAGAGTTTAAATTATAGGTATATTTAAATCTTCTTTCCTGCCATATTCATTACTGTACCATAGACAAAGTATTCTGTGATTAGATTTTCAGAAGTACAGTAAATACAGTAACATACTCAAAATCAGTATTTGTGGATAAATTTGTGGGTCAAAATATAAACTAGCTTTAGTCCTTACATGGATTATTGTAGCAGAACACTGTAAAATCTACACTTGTTTGCAGTTACAACTCGGCCATCTGTAATCATGTCAAAGAGTATGCATTTGTGACACTTAAAACTGGGTTGTAAAATTACAGCATATTTGTGTTTAAAGAACTTAAGTATCAGGTAAGTAGATATGCTATGTTAGGAAGCTACACTGTAATGAAGCTAACAAACCTGTTTTGAGGTAACTGTAGAACACTGTTGGTAGTCTTGGACTTTATCATTTGCTTTTTGAGCTTATAGATATATTTAGTCATTGTTTTCAATGAATCAAAATGTGCAAGCTTAAGAAGTGGATGTATGTATATGTCTGTCAAGGAAAACTTACCAACATGATTGTTCATCCACAAGACGGTTACTAAAATTGTCAGGAATTACTGGTTTGGGTCTCTGTATTGTAAGATATTTTAGAAAACAATAAAATCTGTTAATCTCTTAAATATACAGAATACCCCTCTTACTATTTCAATGTATCTGAAAATAGTCTTATGAAGCAAATAATCTGTGCATTTCATTGCAATTCAAGGTGACAAAATCTGCACTGTCTAAAAAGAGCCCTAAAGAGGATTAGGACATCAGTAGCACTGTGCTTTTAACAAAAAAGGGGAGGTGCAGTGCACAGCAGCTCTTGGCAAGACATTCCAGCAAAATCTTTATGGAAGAAGAGGAAAACAAGTATTTTATGGGTATGCAGAATCTATTGTGATGCTGCTTTCTGTGGTGCAATCAAGTCTGATATAACTTGGGTGAGCAGCTAAGCTTTTTTTTTTTTAATAATACCTGAATCTTTTGTGGCTTTTGTGAGTTTTCTTGTTGACTGGCAGTGATTAACGTAGTAGTGTTTGTGATGGCTAGCTGAAAGTTTTATCTTGTCTCCCCCATCCATACTGCATCTTTTAATCTAAAGAAAGTACTAGTTCTTCATGCTGGCTGTCCAGTTCAGTGAAGGCACCATAGAATCCAAGTGGCAGGGACCAAGGGAGGTCTCTAGTCCAGTGTCCTATTTAAAGCACGGTCAACTCTGCATTCAGACCAGGTTGCTCAGCTTTGAGCTAGTCTGAAAAACTTCCAAACCTCTCTGTTCCAACTCTTACGATGTTTAATTATTTTTTTCCCCACATTTTATTTGTGATTAGAACCTGCCCTATTGCAGTTCGATTGTTGTGTGTCATTCTGCTGGGCTTGGATGGAGCCTGGCTCTGTCATTTTGGTAGCCTCCTTGTAGGTGCTGGAAGGCTGCTCTTGGGACCCCCAGACTAATCTCGTCTCCAGGCTGAACAAGCCCCATTCCCTCAGCCTCTCCTCACAGAGCAAGTGCTCCAGCCCCCTCGCATCTCTCCACTGTACTTGCTCAAGTTTATCAGGATCTTACACTGAGCGTGGGTGGGGAGGGTGTCCAAAACCAAAGTCTTGCATAATACTGAGTACCAGAAGCTAACGGCAAACTTGCTTATAAAACATTTTAAAAATAATAATTTTATTTGACTGTTAACAAGTGTAAACAATGGACCATTTTAAGTGCTTGAAGCTCTTAGTCTACTTAATTTCAATGAGAACTTTGGTTAAGAGACTTGGATTTGGTGAAATGAAAACTACTAGTTTCATCCTTATTTTGAATGGACAGCTGTCTACCTTGCACAGATGAATGAATTTGAGAATTTTGCTTTAAGAACACGGATCTTACCTCATTATCTAGTATATGAAGCTTGAATATACTCACCATGACCAAATTTAGAGTGAGAATGCAAGGGACTTCTGGTGGCTACCTAGCCCAGCCAGGGAACCTCAAAGCAGGTCCAGTTAGAGCAGGTTGTTCAGGGCTTGTGCAGCTGAGCCTTGAACATCTCCAAGGATGAAGAGCCCACCACCTCTCCGAGCAACCTGTTTTAGTGGTTCATCACTTCTACTGTGAGGAGTTTTTTTCCTTATATGTATCAGAATTTCTCATGTTTCCTCTTGCACTTGGCTTGTGCACCTTTAAGAGTTTGGCACCAGCTTCTCTACGCTTTTCCACTGGGTAGCTTTAGCCTGCTAGCTGCACTTGTACTAACGCAGCCTGGTGGGCTGTGGGCTGCCTTTACTGCAAGGACATGCTGCTGATTCGTGTTGTTCACTCAGATACCTACGTCTTTTTCTGCAGAGCTTCTTCTTATCCTGTCAGCATCCAGTCCGTCCTGCTGAGATGGAGTAACTTTGTGCAGGTACAGGACGCTGCATTTGCCTTTGGAGTTTGTGAAGTTCCTGTCAGCCTGGTTCTCGAGAGTTGAGCTCCCTCGGAGCAGCGGCCCTCTGTAATCTCTCTAATCTGGTACCATCTGCAGGCTTGTCGAGAGTGTGTTCTGTCCATCATCCAGCTTATAAAGGTATTAAGTAATATTGACCCTACTGTTCATCCCTCAGGATTTCAGTTGGGTTTTGTATGCCCAGTCACAGCTCTTTGAGCCTGACAGTCCAGACAGTTTTCTATCCAGTCACCTGTTTGGCTGTCAGGATACTGTGGGAGCCTGTGTCAAAAGCCTTGCTACAGTCAGTAAAAGTAAGTAATGAAGCCTGTTGAGCAACAATAGAGAAGTTTTCCTTATAAGTTTATCCTGGGTTTAAGCAGCTATACTTCACTTTCACAGGATTAAAGTTACAAGGTATAAAAGGAGAATATGATGCTCAGAATGTAATTTCTCCCTGTCTTGTCCTGTTTCCTTTAACATTCTGAAGGGGAATACTATGTTTCAAAACTTACTTGTGTATATTTACTTGGAGTGAGTGAGCTCCCTGAACATTGCTGTGACCTTGGGCATGTTTCAAACTTACAGCATGAAAATACTTGCCACTGGCATAGCATTTCATAAATGCTGTGAAAACACGTAGTACCTGGTTTCACAAAAGCTGTTGACTTTTTAATCGGGATAGAATCATTTAGGTTGGAAAAGACCTTTAAGATCATTGAGTCCAACTGTTAACAAAGCCAAGTCCAGCACTAAACCATGTCCCTAGCTGCCACATCCACATGTCTTAAATACCTCCACTTCCCCAGGCAGCCTGTTTCTATGTTTGACAACCTTTTCAGTGAAGCAATTTTTACTAATATCCCATCTAAACCTCCCTTGCTGCAACTGGAGGCCATTACCTCTCCTCCTATCACTTGTTACACAGGAGAAGAGACTGACACC
>JANZLQ010000025.1:380943-419551 GCA_026212715.1 Elanus axillaris | reverse complement strand
CCCCATACTCAAGATTCGCGTTTCCTATTTGTACTCCAGGGGATTTCCCCAAGACTTAGGACCGTTAAGTCTGCTTTGTGCTCCTCTATGAGAAGCGAGGCTGTGCTGTTCTGTTAGCTTTGGTTTCAAGCGGAATCTTCTCCTGTTTTGTTGTCCTCATGCTCCTTTTGGCCTCGTAATAAAAAGCCCCAAAATAGCCAATTTAAAATTAAGACGAGGCTCATGTTGTTTTTTCAGGAAGTACTTCAAAGAATGGAGAGAATTGGAAAAAAGAGAGTGAGTTCTGACTACTAAGGCTATATGTTTTCTTAGAAATGCCATAGGTGAAGTTACTCATTCTTCCTTTTCCCTAACTCCCTGTATATCCTTCTTCCACCTGTGCTTGTTCCAGGGACACCCTCTAATACTCCTTTTGTCACTCATTCTGTCTAGCTTTTATCTTATTTCTTCTTTCTGCTACATGTCAGTGACTGACCCCATTTCCACATACGGTATGGGATGCATAAATGACTTAACATTAATAAATGTTGAAAGAGGGGACTTGCACACACAGAAACTGTGGCCTCCATGCTTTCTGTTTGTGTTACTGATCATTAGCCGACCTGAAGCTCAAGCTTAAAATGTTGATGTGTCGGAAAAGCTAATGCTGGATCTGCCGGTGACCTTTGCTTGTGCCTGATAAATTTGGACTGTACAAGCTTAAATAGATCTACACTAAAAATGAGGAGTTTAGCCTCAAACTGCTCCTGGGTGTCTACTTGAATTAATTTGGGCGAATGATAGGTGAGCTGACTTGAGTGCAACCTCGGGTCTTGTTTGACTGGGTACGTACAAAAAAATAGAGACAAAAATCTATATTTAGTTGTATGAATGGAGTTTCTAGCAAGGAGACTTCTTAACTTTTTATTTTTCCAGCTTGATGAGGAGGTGCTGGAAGCGTTGTGGCCTGCGCGTAGGCTATACTGTGTGTCCCCAGCTGACTTGGAAGAAACTTTTTTTTTCTTTCTGTGTGCAGCTAGAACTTCCCTTGCTGTCTGAAGATGCATTAGATTTATAGGATGATGTTAAAGGATAAAACTACAGATTGGAACTCCATCGATTTTTGTGTAAAAGCTTGTCTCTCTGTGGAGTTAATTCTTAGTAGATGCCACTGACTATACCTATAGATGGATGCTTTTACTGTAGAAGTACTTCTTCATAGCCTTTATAAATACCACTGAAAAAGCATTGGTCAGATAATGAAGTGCTTTCATACAGGAATAGACGCGTGCACATAGCATTGTAAGGAATAGCTGTTTCTGTTTAGATTTGTCTTCTTCCTTGCATTTGAAAATTGATTTGTATCAGATAATTTTTTTGTTCTTGCCTTCTTTGGCCAAAGAAGTACAAAATTCAGAATAACTGACACAGGACGTGAAAGTTGTGGCCTGCAGACCCGCAATGTATATGAGATGTAGGCGCAGATACCTCTTACATTTTTAGTTGAACGTTAGGAGCCTGAAGTGGTGGCAGAGGATTAAGAAATTCCTGGTTTTGTCTACGGAGCAGTTGTGGGCATGTTTGCTTTTTAACCGGCCTGCGTTACGGACAGTTAAAAGGTGGCTATGGCAATACATGTGTGTGATACACCTTACAAAAAGTCATGTCTGGCGGAGAGGGCTGGGCTAGGCAGTACGGGGTGGACGCTTTCTTGACGCAGCTGGATTTCAGAGGCTTGCTCTAAGGGTCAAGGGTTCCATTTAGGAAAGCAGCTAATGATGTCATGAGTGCTGCTGAGGACTGGGGTAGCATGTACGTTCTGGGGGAAGAGCAGGCTCAGCCGTACGTCGTGAAGAGAGCCTGCCCTTGGGAAAATACTTCTTAAACGCTTTCGGATTTCAGAAGTGCTGGAAGTGCTGCGTTAAGTGTGTGTTTGAGCTAGACTGATGTGGGTTCTCCGACCCGGGTTCTCAGCCTCTGGTCCCGTGTACGCTGGTTATAGTTGGAAACCGGGAAGGCACGCAGCCCTGGCTAGTTAGGGCGAAGACATGCAAGTGTGCGCAGGTCGTGTAACTCCTCTTTGTATTTATAAAATTAGGATAATATGAAGTTGTCATGTCAACAAGTGCTGTAAGGGTGAGTTAATTAAATTTGATTGCTGCAAGGGTGTTAGCATGACCTACACTACAACTGTAAGATGTGGTTATGCTCAAGTCCTCTTACCGATCTTTATTTTCTTTAAGGTGTGTTTTGACTGCGGAGCAAAGAACCCTAGCTGGGCAAGCATAACGTACGGAGTTTTTCTCTGTATTGATTGTTCAGGCACCCATCGGTCACTTGGTGTTCATTTGAGTTTCATTCGGTAAGTAATTTGTATATTTTTTACAGTAAAAATGGCATCTTTTAATGTTTTTGTTTGCTTGTTCAGATACCTGCTCAGAGAGGAAAACCCGTTCTTCTCTCAGCTACTGATTCAGACCTTTTTAATGTTTGTATTGGCTTTGATGTATCTGGTAGCTGCTTGGCAATTTGGTAAATAGATGGGGTTCAGCAGAATTTGTACCACGCACCCATTCCCATTCCCTGCTTGCTGTGTTAGTAGCACGCGTTTGTCGGCAGGTCTGTTTCTACATTGAAGATGATGAAAATGAAGAACGGCGTAAACATGTTGAAGTGTTTTATCCTTCCTCCAAATCAAGACTGAGGCAGATACTGGCTTATTATCTTCAGCAGCGTTCCAGCGTATTGATCGTAAAGCTAATCTGACCCCCAGCAAAGCTAGTTCAGAGAGCTAGGTAGTGTTTTGCCAGATTTGCTTCCTGAAGCAGTTCACGGTGGTGTAAAGGGCTACTACCCGTTTTGGCAGCTGTTTAGCTCAGTCGGTCGGTGGAGTAAATCTGCACCCTGCGCTTGCCACGTTTTAGGGGAGTATCTTAACTGATGGCCTGGGGGGCTTTTTTTTTGCCTATAAATAATGACATATTTGAAACGGAAGGTTCTGCTTGAGGTGAGTGAGAGCAATGCGCCCAAGAGTGCATTGCAAATAAAAAGCAGCCGTTTTCCATCAACTAAAATTCTTCCTCTGCTGCCTTTTCACTGTATACAAGAGCATTACAAGAGGCCTCTAAAGAATCTGTTCCTAATGATCACAGTATTAATTCTCCTCATACTCACTGAGCCCCACATTTTTGTTGTGATATGACACTCAAATTGTCGCTTTGTCCATTACATGTTATTGTCATCTGCTCTTGACAGAGTTCAAATGTGATTCCTGAAAATGTATCTTACTGGTGCTTTTTAAAAGGGAAAACCTGGCAGCCAGAAGGTGCATTTTTTTCAAGCTTTTACAGTTTGAAAAACTGTGGCAGTTCTACATGGCTTTATTAATTTGTTTTGTACATAGTGTATTGTCACAGATAATTTTTTTTCTACAGATGCCTGTTTTTCACATTACAAAAAAAAAAGGGGGGGGAGGAACAAAAAGAAAAGGGGAAGAGAGATTTTAAATGGCTTTGGAGATAACATTAAGAATGTTTCTTTCTGTTTAGATCTACAGAACTGGATTCCAATTGGTCTTGGTTTCAACTGAGATGCATGCAAGTTGGAGGAAATGCAAATGCTGTATGTACTCCTGAGAATTTGCTTTGCACATTGAAGCTTGTTAGGCTTGGAAGCTATTGTCTGTCCTTATTGACTCCTATCTTGGACATATTTTTATTTTTCCAGTCCATTTCTCTCTTCTTCCCCACCCCCCGCCTCTTGTTTTTAACAATTCCTTTGAATGCTGATTTCATCCTCCATGCTTCTTGCAACTTTTTTCATCTTGGTATAATCTGGAAATGTTTTATTTTTTCTTACAAGTGATTAATAAAAATCACTGAAAAGGCCAGGTGTTTTTCTGCATTGCGATATATTTTTATGTTAAATGATGTTAGTTTTTAAACCTGTTTCTCACAGCATTTTCTGTGTTCTGCTTCACAGTCTGCTTTTTTCCATCAACATGGATGCACGACAAATGATACCAATGCAAAGTATAACAGTCGTGGTGCTCAGCTTTACAAGGAGAAGATTAAATCTCTTGCAACGCAGGCAACAAGAAAGTATGGTACTGATGTGAGTAGTGTGTGTCCTCTGTCGCTCAGATTTCTGAAAAGTTGTGTCTTCTTTCTTCCTACAGTCATTTTAAGTTTCGAATTAGTAATGCAAAAGATTGTCTGTCTTGGGGAAGGTACTGATACACATTGCAGTGAATAGGCAAGCTGGGGAGTAAACTAGTTGTAGCTTACCTTTTTTGTTTGGAAAAAGAAAGTTGAGATAGAGCTCAACTGGGTATTTCAGGATCATTTCTGGGTTATCCAAAACAGTAATTTTAGCATTTGCAGTAAGTTATAGGAGTTCTAGGGAGAAACTTCAGGTATTCTACAAAACAGAAACTTCTTTGTTTGCAGGTGTGCTCCAAAATTATATTAGTTGTATTGCATAACAAAAATGTCAGCCCTTCTCTATGAACTGTATGGCGTTTTTATTTTTGCTTATCTGGAACTGAATTATTACTGAGAAGTACAGCATATAAAAATGTAAAAGTGCTAATAGAATTAACTACAAAATATTTGTAATTCAAGTGGGATTTGATTGGAAGAGGTAAATAAATGTGTGGGTTTGCTTTTTTCCCCTACAAAAATAATATTTGAAAAATTGGCAAGTTTTATATGTCCTGAACTTGCTGTTCTCCATAAAAGTTCTAAAACGGTTCATGCATACTGTCAAAACATTGTCAGGTTGCTGGCAGGAAGACGTTATTATAAAAGTATGCAGAATTAGTTTGCTGAGGTATTAAATAAGTTTTGACAACAGTTCTCTTTTGCATACACAGAAAGCACGCTTTGATTGTTTAATTCAGCTTGTTAAAGTCCATGACTCATTCATTTGAAGTTGCTCAGATGAGTGGGAATTAAAAGAAAAGCAAGAAAACTTGGATTTTTTTTTTCTAATCTATGCATCAAATAGCATGAAACTTAATGGTTTATAACTATTCTATATTGTAAATGTTATAGACAGTATAGTTCACATCGCTAACTTCAAAGACTATTTCTTTTGACTTACTAAACAGCTTTAGACGTAAAACATGTTCAAGTAAATATAATATACCATGTGCATTTAAGTTAATGGTAAGTTCCCCAAATGACACTTTGAAGAACTGTGATTATCTTGCTTCAGTTACAGATTCCATCAATTGTTTGATATTAAATATGTATTTTTTATTTTAAAAAATTAGTAAATATATTTCTTAATCATGTACTGCAAACTTAAGTGATTATGTGCTATCTAAATTGCTGAAGTAAATAATTCGATTTAGTACCAACCACCCCCTGCCCTGTCACTTTTTAAAAAATTTCTTCTCTAACTTACTGATAGTCAATTGTCGAATGATGAGGTACCCTTCTTGCACATTTGGTAACCTTTTTGTCAGAGGTTATTATTACTTTTGGTCATGCATGTTTTGCAGGTAGTAGGAAGAACCACGAGAAGTTTTTTGCCTGTGAGTACCCTTGGAGTACAGATCACAGGTTACAGTCCTGCCCCGCATGACGCTGAGAGCGCTCTGTGGCACTGCGGCCCCTCCAGCCTGCCCCGAGATCAGGCCTTGCTCAAAGCTGTTAGCATCTTGCAAAACTGTGCTTTAAGTGCAGCACAGGTTTTGGGACTCTCGGACTAGGTGGGAAAATCCATCAGAGTACCAGACCACACTGGTACAATTCTGAAAACTGTTTCCAGTGACTGCTAGTGTTATGTTTTCAGGTTTTTTTTCCTTTGGGCAAAATAAGAATATTAGAGAGAAAAGACCTTATAATAGAATATGAAAAAATTCCTTATTATAAAGGACTAGTGATACTAAATATTGACAGTATTGCAGCAGAGCTTATACTGAGCATTTTGTTGGGAAGGAAATGGGTAATGTGAAGGCACACATCAAAGATGTATGAAATAAAAAAAAAAAAAGGGAATGTCATATATTGAAGCTTGAATAAATTTGTAGGGAAAAATTATGTACCAGGAAAAAAAAATCACATAATTTTTAACCTGAAAAAAGAAGTAGCTTTAAGATTCATGCATTTGAAAAAAATATATTAATGGAATTGTCCTGTAAAATTCTCTCGCTTTCTCTCCTAATTCTAGCTGTGGACAGATGGATGTGGAATGCCACCTGTGTCACCTCAAAGAAAAGAGGAAGACTTTTTTGCATCCCATGTTTCTCTCAAGGTATAGATTACCTATATTTCATTCTTGTTAGCTTTCTAAACACTTAGGTTAACTGTGTGCTCTATGGTGGAGATTAAACCCTGAAAGAAAACCTTATAGGGAAAGGGTAGGTCAGCGAGTTAATGTTTATCTGCTTTTCCTTCTGTGGGTCTCGGAATTCTTCCTGGATGTGGACCACTTTCTAGGGTGATAATTTAGAATGACCCAAATACGAGCTAAATGTGGAATGAAACTGTATTTTTTTGTATGCATACAATTCCACTTGGACTCGTGATTCCTTGCTTGGGAGTGCTCTGATTTAAATACACTATGTGTTAACTTTGGTTTTTAATCAGTAAAGTTTAATGGTTCTTAAAACATTTGCAAAGCAGAAGCTTCTTTTCTTCCTCCAGAATACTTGCATCCTCTTTGAAAATGTTAAGGTAGCTTTCTGAAGGCTATGGCTACTGTTGGTTTTCATTTTGGTTGTATTTGTGAGGTTTCAAAAATGGTGCATTTTAAAGGGAAATTAAGCCTTTTTGCTATTTATTTGTTTTATTTTAGGAACTTCTACTGCAGCAAATATTTGAATGACTTATAAAAATTAATTTCAGCATCTTTGAAACCGTGAAAGGGTATTTACATTTTACAGACTGGGAAGATTGTTGTGTTGCTCAGAAATGCTCATTGCCAAAAAAATCAGTTGCTGTGAATTCTAGTCGAGTGTCTTCACCAGAAGATCATGTGTCCTGATAGTAGAAAAATAAATGGAATATTTGTGTTTGCAAAAGGCACCGTGGAAGAATACGTGCAGTTGAGTGGGAAAAGCGTAAAGTGAGACAAGCTAAAGAGAAAAGAAGTTTAAAGCAGAAAACTGTTGTAAATATTTTTGTGGTTGAGGACAAGAAGTAGGAACTTGATACAAACCCTCTTAAGAGAATGTATGGGTAGGATAAACTGAATTTTCACAGCAAACTTTTCGGGTAGCTGCAAAGGCAGGCGGTTAGAGAGAAGCAGTCTGGGTACCTCAGGGCAAGAGATTATTTGGGTACGGATGTTTTGAGAGAGATGTCAGGAAGTTTTGAGATTGAATAAGCATGAACTGGCAGTGGCACTGCACTGGTGGAAAAGATAATACTAAGCTGATACTCTGGTGACCAGGTCACAGACCTGCCTGTTTAGGAGGATGTGTCTGAGGGAAGTGGGAGGACTGATGAGGAGGACTTGGGAGGCCCGCTCGCAGTCCAAAATTAAGTGTTAGAAAATTGGAAGTGCAAGAGCTTAGTGTGGGGAGAAGGCTTGTTGATTATATGTAAATAAATGATCCAGATTTCCTGTACTGTATTACTGTTAGGAGTAAAGACAATTAACAGCCAGCATACAATAAATAAATCTAAAGTACAATTAAAATGCATATTATTTTCTGGATGGTAAACATACTGAAATTCCTGAGAGGGAAATACAGGTGCTCAGGAGCGGTTTGAAACCAGCTCATTTTTAATTAGGGTAGGCATTTCTCGTAGCCTTAATAACTGCCCTTTTGAGAACAGGTTTTAAACCTAGAAGCTGTAGTCATAAGAATCCAGTATTAAGTAGTCAGCGATGCTTAGGCAGTCTTTGAGCTCAGTGCTTGTATTTATTTTCTGTATTCTATTTTGTGTGCACTTTTGGTTTTATAATTTTTTTCAAGGGAAAGAATACAGAGTGGGTGTTATCAGAGCCAGAGCCAGTTTCTCTACAGCAGAAAACTTCAGAAAATATTCCAGAAAGCTATGAAGGTATGACTGAATCTTTGTTAACAATAAGCTGCATTTTTCTAGTAGTCACTTTGTTTAGGCTCTTTTTACCTTACTTTGATAGTTAAATAACCTAACCATGCTAGTAACACAAGAATTTTGGAGAGGATGGACTTTTTAGAAGGGTTATGCTAGAATGTGTAGGATTGCATGTTCCTTCAATAATGTTTAATAGAAATCCAAATTAAAATTTGATTCAAAGACTTCAGATGAATTTTTGGGTGCCTGCTGCCCTTTTAGTGACTGGTAAAGCTGTGATAGAAGTAACACATTATGCTATATGTATCGAACAGTACCCCTAGTACAGTGAGTTGTGTTTTGCATTTTAAACATTCTGAAGAGCCTTCTGATATTCTTACCCTTGTTATTCATTATGTTTTAGGACCAGAACACGGACCAAGTGTTGATTGCCTTGGTACATCACCAAAAGCTGCATTAGGTAATGAGTGTAAGCAGAAGAAGATAGCAGCCAGTATAGTGTGCTTAAATATTCATTGCTACAGAGAACGTATGACTGGGAAGAGATGTGGAATTTTTACTTTAATATCAATGTGCATGAGTTAGTTGAAACATCTGAATTTGTATTACAACTTCTTCCGTTAGACAGTGTACTTCTTCTAAGAAATCAATTTTAGTCAGTGTTCTTCTGGGTTTATCTATCTTATCTTAGCTGACCTGAGGAATTTAAATGCTACAGGTATCGCACCTAATAAAGGTGACCATTAATGTTTTACACATCCTGTTAGACTGCTTTTAAGTTCTGCATTTAAAGCACATGGGTGGAATAGAGCATTGTGCTGTGATTAATGGCCTGTTACTTATCTTAAGCAAACACATGTTGTACTAATAATTAGTCTTTCTATGTAGATGCAGTTTTGGCTCCCTTTTCAGAAAACCGAATGCAAAGATTTAGGCTGGAAAAATCTTGTATTTATAATACCTCTTCAATGTCCAGAGTCTTAATTTAGTTAACACTGAAGAGTGTATCATACTATAAGTAAGTAAAAAGAAGTTGAGGAAAATAGAATAGAATAAAATACATCAGTGATTTATCATTTTGAGGATCATCCTGCAGGAGCAGGTTTCTGAGGTTAAAGAGTATTGATTCTCAGCAGCACAGGGGTGGTAAAGAAGTGGTGGCTGGGACTAACTCTACTTCGGGAAGGTATGGTCATCTTCACTGTTTTATATTCACTTGCTTGGGTTTGGTTGTGGTTTGGGTTGGGTTTTTTTGAGAGCTGGAGACTAGGAAAATTAGTTAACTGCATACACTTTGCGGTTTTCTCATTTGTATCTTTAACACGTTCTCATAAAGCAAGGGCTTTTCTTGTTTGTTTTGGACATCACAAGTTCTGTCTTCTGTGAGGATTCTCTGTCCTATGTATGCCTGTTTCCAACTAAATTTCAGCTCAAACCAGTTTTTCTCTATATACAAGCATTCAATAGGAGTTGTTGATTGAAAATTTTTGGTTGTGGGAGATTTACTTGGGCTCAGGGTAGCTGTCAAGAAGGCGCAACAATACAGTGCCTTACAGAATGTGGTGAGTCCTACTAGGGTCTCATTAAAAATACCAAGATTAGGAGTTGTGTCAGACCATGCAGAGCAGAATGTAGGTTCGTGTCTGTGTTTCAGGATTTAATACAAAGCACTAAGACTGGAACTTTCAAACTTTATGTATAAATCTAGACTCCCAATACTGCACTTAGGCAATTGAACAAAACTGTTCAATCTAGTGATAGAGTGTGTTGTCACCACTGATAATCCTTGCGATTTTGTTTTCAATGATACAGGTATGTTTTATCTGTATCATTGGTGGGTTTAAACATAGCCAATACCTTTCTATCCAGGAAACAATTA
Organism: Elanus axillaris; assembly: GCA_026212715.1. NCBI lineage: Eukaryota > Metazoa > Chordata > Aves > Accipitriformes > Accipitridae > Elanus > Elanus axillaris. Next base: position 409,678 of record JANZLQ010000025.1, on the reverse strand, counting down.
ATCTTGGAAATGGCATGGGATCAGGTGGACCTCTAGTCTGATTCAGAATAGCAAGTCCTGCATTCTTGGTCTGTTTACTGGCAGGTATCTACAACTGAAAACCAAGCTGTAATTTTATTCCTATTGTATTTGCAAGCGATATCATATCCTCCAACAGAGGCAGTTTCCCACATTTTCTTGGAGAAAACTCATGTAGTATCTCAGTCTCTTAGTGTAGAAACTGTTAACATAAATTCCAAAAACGATTTTGAGGCTGATATTGTGGAAATTATCTTCTGCAGTCCTGGAATTAATAAAATTGTATGTTAAGTAATGTACATTTAACCTTTGCAGACAGCACCACCTTCATAAAAAAGAAGCCAAATCAAGCTAAGAAGGGGGTAAGTGTATATAAATAATGCATATTTTTAACTGTATAATAGATCTCTAGAAATATGTAGATTGCAATATGGAAATGTAAGTTAGCACTAAACAGTACTTGTATCGGTAACAATTTATGAAACTAAAATGGAATTGAAGACCAGTTCTATATCAAAACATTCAATGGTCTGTTTGAAAATGGATTACTGTTAAGATGAATTTGTCTAACAGCTTACTGTTATTATGTAGTAGAGTGCTTCAGATCTGTGGGTTGTTTTCTGATCTCAGATAAATTCTAAGTCTGTTTACATGTATGTAGCTCACTGAACTGTCTAGACTTCCACATGCATATGAGCGTCATTTTCTTTGTGCTGTTTGGACCTGAACAGCTGGTGATATTTTTTTCAAAAAAGCATAAAATAAAAATGTCAAAGCATTTATTGATGTCAAGGTCTGTATCCCACTTCTCTTCCGTTCTTTTCACAACCATTGCCCCTGTAACGCCACTGATGCCCTGTAACCTTTCTTCTCGCTTGCTGATGCTGGGTTGCAAGGCTTCTTCAGGCTTTCACCTAAAAAAATTGGCACTGTGATCTTTTTGTAGCAAATCCTGAAAATAGAGGGAGTTCCAATAGCACTGTTGAGTGGCTGAGTGTGCATGTGTGCCGTAATCTGTCAATATAACGTGAGCTTGAGACATTCAGACCCGTATTTCTGGAGCAGTCCTCATCTCGTACCACGCAGCACTATGGTATTTGGTTGTAGTTATCTATAACTTGCAGCTGCATTCAATTCCAGATAGGTTCAAGACTTATTTCTGGACGGGGACTTAGCACTTTCCTAGGCGTCTGGTCTCTGTAAAGAAGGCGTGAGGAGAGTTGAGTGTCTCAGAATGGTGGTTCAGGGAACCTGAAAACTGAGTAAGACAGCTCAAGTTAACTCAAGTTCGCTAGGAACAGCTAGGTTTTGAATGTATGGCTCTTGAGGCCCATGAAACTAGCCCTGATATTAGGCTATTAGGGTGATAATATGTTACAGAGAGTTGCTTCTTTTAAGCCTGGGCTGTTGTATGGCAAAAGATTTTGAAGGTTTATTGGAGCAGATTAATTTAGATTGAAACCTATTATGTTGTGCTCCCACTAGAGGGCCCTAATACGCAAGGGGAATTTCTTATTTTTCGTGGTATATGCAGGTATGTTCCCTTACAGTAAGAACATAACTGGGTTCACAGATGCACATGCAGTTTGTGAACTGTAGTTTCAGAGCCTAAAACTGTATGTACATAGACCGGAGCTTTTACATGAAGAATTTAAAGTGTTAAAAAGTTAAGGGAAATGTATTGTATTGTGAAAATTAATATTGCTGCAGTGTTGCAGATGAGGAATTAAACACACGGGAGACTAAGAACAGCAGTTTGAGTGCTGTGCTACCATCTGAATCAGAATCATTGTGTCTGTTCATATTGGTAGTATTAAGTGTTTTTTAAATCTTTGATAATCAGAATGAAAGAATACATATCCCTGTATTGAAGTAATATGAACTAGAAGTAGAATTATTTTAAAAGAACAAGTGCAAAACTGGAACCTCTCAGCTGATGTGTTTATCTAGAAAAAGTTTACAATGCTTTGTCACATGCGAAGGCTAATCGTGCATACATGTTTATACAAAACTTGTGTATTGCTCTCCTACCGTAAATCAGTAAATACCTATGTACGTGTTTATCAAAAATACGAATAAATCAGTACTTAAGATAACATGGTAGCACTAGCCAATGAGAACTCAATCAAGAGTCTTTGCAACTTCTAAATGCAAATGGTGAATTAAGTGAATGAGCACCAAAGAGTTCCATTGCAACAAATTTTATTATGTTATTCCTATGCAACAAAATCATTGTTAAGAAACTAAAGTTGTGCTATATATTATAATATTTATTTGAACATGCCAACCTCTGAACAATTAATACTATAATACTTTCATTACCCTCTGGTGCTTGACTGCAGAGCTAACTAAATTTGTAAGACTTAGAAGGAGCATGTAGAGGCTCAAAACATGAAAAACATGCTCCATATTTTCATTGTTGTTTGCATATGCTCCCAAACAGCGTATAGCGTTTGCTGTTGCATTCAAAGTTGACTGTTAAGTCAGTTGAAGTGCTTGTCTTGGGTATAATGTTGGGGCTTTTGTTTTTTTGTTTTTCAATAAATCAAGCTTGGTGCCAAAAAAGGTGGTTTGGGGGCACAAAAAGTGAGCAGCCAAAGCTTTAATGAGATTGAAAAACAAGCACGAGCTGTCGATAAAATGAAGGAACAAGAGGATCTTCATAGCAGTAAGAAAACTGAGAAGGAAGAGCCACTGTAAGTATGAATTATATATACAATGGTAAGCCATGAGGCCTAATTTCACGTTAGTGAAGTAATTGTCAGCATTTTAAATACTACCAGAGATTAGCTCATGGAAATAAAACTTCATTTCCTGGTTTAAAAAAAACCAAACAAATGTGGATGAGGTGGGCCAAACAGTAATTCCCCCATTGCCCCTTTTTTTTTTTGGCCATTAAGTATATGTTTCTACAGTTAATGATTTAGTGTAGAAATAGCCAAATGCTATCTTTAAAAATAACCCTAGTGTTATTCTTATTTGACACAGAAAATTAGGAGTCATTCTACCAATACATATGAATAAAAAGTGAAATAAATCTAAAATATGTTAAATTTAAGTATTATCACAGAAGACTTTTGCCTCTTGAACTTTCTTTACCCCATGCTAATTTCCTAGTTTATTTTAGTGTAGTGAACTGAATACTGTTTGAAACCAACTTTCTAAGAGCATAGGGAACATACAAATATTCAGCTTTATTTGTACTTCTATGCTGAAGGCAAGGGGGAATTTAAGTATGGCTAGAATCGTCTGCTTAAGTTTCAGCTGTTTTATACTGGAACTGCCTTCATTTTCACCAAAACTCTTTGAATATTTTTGTTTGAGGCCTCGAATCTGTTAGTCCATCTTAATTAATACTCAACCCTAAATATCGGAGGGTGCTGTTCTTGGTTCCTTCCACTACATTTCTCTGCTATGTGTTTTTGGTTTTTAATATTTTGTTAGTTGTCATCAAAAGTAGACTATTAAAGGTTTGGTTAGTGTACACTTTTATTGTTGTAAAGTTTAACATCCTCTCTTAAGTGCTAGGATGCATCATTTTTATAAACTATTGAGATATTTTCTGAATTATTGCATAATTACAGGATCAGTTGGAGCTCATGGTACCAAGCTCTTTGGTCTGTAATCTCCTCCCTGCTCCTTTCGCTCACTTTTATGTAGCCTCTGCAGAAACAGATGTTTTGTGTGTATTGAAAATATTAATCACAAGTGAATAATTCATTTGTTCTGAGGCATTTTTACCACAAAGTCATGCTTTTCAGTGATTGCCAAAAACTACCAGTAGAGTCGCTAGGACTACTAAATAACAAGAAAAAAAGATTGTTCATTATTATTTGTTACTAATCTTTAATGATATTATTCAGTTTGGAAGAAAGTCCCAAGTAGTGATTTGGTTTTTGTCTCAGAAATGTATAAATCTACATGGATCCAAGGCAACCTTTAGCATAAGGTTGCTGCAGACTTTCTGCAGTGGCCAGAATCCTCTAGAAATGTCTGCACAGGTGAGAGGTGCACACAGACCTCAGTTTATAGATCCAGTCCTAGTAGAGGCAAGATAACTGCACTTCCCTCGAGATTAACTTTTTGGATTTTTAACTGTAGATGGCAGCATATACCAAAATGAAAGAAGGCTGAATACTTTTAAAATTGCATTTGCTTCCAACTAATTTCTGGGGTGGTTTTAATTTTAAAAGTTGAGTAATGACCTTTAGTAAATTAATTCAATGTGGCTTTGTTACGTGGTGGGAATGGAAGCGATGCTTTTATAGTCTAGTACTCAGAAAGAGAAGGAGTCCCAAGACTTAAAACTTAAAATGTGATTTTATAATTGGTACACAGTTTCTTTATTTTCTGCTGTACGCTGACAACAGAATAGGTAACTGGAGTTACTTTTAAAAATCTATCAGTATCCCCAATTGTTTTAATCAACAGCAAATAAGTTTTTCATAAAACAAATTTCGTAAGTAGAAAGATTAGCAGCCTATCTTAAAGTGCTGGGTAGATTTTGTCAGTAGTGTTTTCAAGTTGAATTTTGGAGAACATTTTCAATTTTCTGTGTAACAGTTGTTCCTAGACCGTAAGAATTGATTTAAAACGTCCCTGAACATACTCTGTGCTTTGAAGGTGTATTTTTCTGATTTCATTGGTTTCAGAAGTCATTCCGGAGATGCATCCTGGTTTGTGTCTGAGTTTTGCTGTTAGAAGCATAAGATGTAGTGATTTTTTTTAGTTCTGCCTCCAAGTCCTCTGAAAGCCCCAGTCAAAGGATACCTAATCCCCGCAAGGTTGTGATGGCTCTTCTCCTTTTCGAGATGCCTCGCCAGCTGAGGAGCGATGTCCCGTTCCTTCTGCCTCCCTCGCCTGCGAAGGAGGTGACTGGATACCGTGCCCTTTTCTTCTGACGGGTTCGGTCGCACAGCTCCTGTCTTGCGGGAGATGCTCTAACCAGCGGGGTGTGAACTTTGGTGGGGCATCTTGTACTCCTGGGTAGCGTGACGTCAGTGTGCGTCGGACCAGGAAAAATCAAGCTTGGAAGAGCCCGTTGGTAATCAAGTAGTTAGGAGACACACTGGAAGAAAACACTTCTTGGTCAAAAACTTGTCTTCTTTTCATTCCTGCTTCTGCACAAAATGGATGGAAGGTTGCAAGGGTTTTCAGACTTACGTACCTCCTCTCTGCTTGCAGCAGGATGTCTACCAGCAGCGTCCCAAATCTCCTTTACCTTTCTTCTGATAGTGTTCCTTTACCCTTTATGACAGTCACAACTTACGAATTAAAATGCTGCTTCATTGCTCGTTAAAATTACTATTTGTATCCTTTTTGAACTAGCAAATTAAGTCTAAGCAGTGTTTCTACAATTCTGTAATCAAGATTAAGAATGTCTGTCTCTGCTACGCTGGTATTACTGGAAAATAGTTAAGGTCGTTTTGAGGTATAGGAAGGTTCATGGCATCTCAGAAAGACAGCTTACTGTATCTGAACTGTGAGGATGTTTCGGATGAGAAAATGTGTTGCCAGCTGTGCAGGAAACGATAAGCTTTGGGTGCTTCAGAGTTCCCCTAGTAGGGAATATATTCCCTTTGGGGAGTACAAAGTCTCTCTCCTCCCCTCTTCTGAGACACCTTTTGGGACACGGGGGAGGGCAGCGTCAACGAAGTGTGGTCTGCCCAGATTGGGGCAGCGTTTAGACAGGCTCCTCTCCTGGCTTTGTCCCATCCTTATAGTTGGCATTTCATCCAATTAATATTTTCAGTAAACACAGAACATACAAAATACAGTGCTACAATATATATTGTTAATTTTCTGCCAATGTTATTGGGTTGGGCTTTCAGTGTAGCCCATCATTTTACAGTTATATGTTAACTGCATGTTTTGTTCTAGCGTATCATCTTTACGGTTGGCCTACAGAGATCTTGATATTAAAACAAAAGAAGAAAAGCTAAATCTATCTGGTAAGAAGAAAAACGAATTGGAGAGACTTGGCATGGGATTTGGCAGCAACAGAAGGTACATGAAGTTCTATAAACTGTCTTTAAAATACTCTGTGGCTTTATGCAGTTATCCTTCATTTTGCTTAGGAAATGAAAAGATACACTAAAGTACGTTGTGGAAACTTAAACAATATCATAAAATAATCTAGTACTTGTCAGGGGGAGGGGGCAGGTTTGCTTCTGATAGATTTAAGTTCTAACCTGCCAGACAGGTGTTAAACTAAATTGTGGGATGTCTGTATGATGTTTGCCTCCATCAGCTGACTCGGAGGAGGGCAGTCAGGATGTTTTCAGGGAGCAGTACCGACCTAAGTATAGTGTCTTTTACAAGCCAAAACTCTAAAAAGTCACGTTGCTGTGTTTTCCAGCTGTTGGAATGCTCTGTGTGTTCAGAAGTCCTGTCGCTGCTTCAGAGGCTTTTCCAGCAGGCTTCAGAAACTAGATTTGGGCTTTCGTTTCTTCTTTTTTTTAGGGTGTGAGCTTTGTCATCTCTTTACATACTTATTTTCTTCCTGTCCCCAGTGGCATTTCTCACTCAGTCACCTCAGATATGCAAACAATAGAGCAGGAAACACCTGCAGTTGCAAAGCCGAAGAAAAAGTACACTGATGATGTAGAAGACTCGTATTTTTCTTCTAGTTCAAGGTAATGTGTAAGCTTTTTATTTTGAGTGGGGGCAGAAGTATATGCAAGTTACATGTTCAAGTACACACAACATATTTGGAACTTAAGAGCAAAACAGAAAACAGCTGGACATGTCTACACACTTAGCGTTTTTTCAGGGGACATCTGAATCAGGGAAGTTGTGGAATAGTTGGCCTTACCTCAGTGACAGATGTATTTATAAAGAAGAGTTACTTTTTCTGAGGAGGAGGTAGCCTGAATTATGTGTTTACAGGTTTTGTCTTTTTTAGGGTCTAGCCTCTACTTGCACAGATAGTTGCCATATAAGCTTTTACTTGCTGTATACCAAATCCAGTGAATTTTTTGTCGGAATGACTTATGTTTGGTTTTGGGTTTGGTTTTTTTTTTCTTTCTTGTGGTACTGTCTTCAACTTCCAATTTAAAATTAAATTATTATTGAAGTGCAATACTAGATACCCTACAGTTGCATGGATGCATGCCAAATGCAAAAACTTAAATCTTTTTGAGATGTTGTGAGTTCGATGTATTGTGTAGGTGTCTGCAGCCTTATTTGATAGACTTTTATGTATTTGAACATAAAATGTAAGCAAAAAATAATTGATGAATTTTTGATCAGAGTATGAATGCAGTGCAAATTATAAAATACTGCTGTTGGGAGGGACTAAAAAAAAATTAGTCTTACAGGCACTAATTGCAATGAAACAGCTGTTTCTGGACCGATAGATGGCAACAGGTGTTGCTTTTATAAACTGCCTTTATTGGATTGGTACCACAGAAACATAAAAATTGTACCTAATTGTACCTAAGGAAATTAAAACCACAAAGACTTTTGTGTCATTACTTTGTTGTGTAATCACTAGTGGCAGAAATGCAAATGTGGTACCAAGTGAACTGGTAGCAGTCTTGTAAAACAGAAAGTATCATTTCAGTGCTTCCCTATTTGTTCCTTGAAAAGAACTGTTACTGCTCTCAAATTATTCATAAGCCTACTAGCAGGCAAAGGATAAATTATGGAAGAGGCTTTTTAATGTGTTTTGGTTCAATAATTAGAAGACAAATTGTAACCTAGCTGTTCCCAGCTCTTGTTCTTCTAGTTACAGCAATAGTAGAATCTAATTGGAGCTGATATACAAATTCTCTTTAAAGAAAGTATAAAGTCAGATTGTTGGACTTTGTAAGGTGGTTATTGTCCTTTATTCCAAGCTGTGACTTTGAAATAAAGTAATTTTAATATCTTCTTAGTATATGCCCAAAAGCAAAATAATCATGCTGGATATTAGAGTGCTGATAAATATCTGTAAATTAAGCAAGCTAAATGTCTCAAGGTTTAGATATATAATTGAAGCCTTTCAAAATCCTTGGATTTTGATTTTTCTCTTTGCTACAATTAATAAAATCTTTATTAACATAACAGTGTAAAATCTTAATTTCTATTGAATGCAGTTTTTCCTTTCTCCTACCCCCACCCCCAAATACTGAAGAAGTATTTTGCAAAGTTATGAAAATCTCAGGGGCAAGTATGGAGAAAATAAGTCATTTTTTAGTCAAATCAGCTCTTGTAGCCCCTGCTCCATCCCATGGTTTTGATGGCTGTTGTGAGATTGGGTAGCGTCATACGTATATAAACACCTTGTTTGTTATTACACAAATGTGTAATATGTGGAACTTAAAAAGTTTGCTGTGGCTTCTTTTTGTCTGTCAGGGGAGAACGGGAGAGACTCCTGCTTTTTGTAGAAGTTCATTGCCGATCTTTCCTTGCTGTTTTCTGTGTGCAGTGGTGGGAAGCTTTGCTGCTGAAGTTGTCACATTTCTCATAAACTGCAAAAACAAGTGTCCTGACTAATCATAACACAAACATGGAGAGCATGTTTGGTTGTTGTTTTTTTTTTTTTTAAAAAGAGTGCTTTTCACAAAATAAAGGTGCAGACTTCAATATCCCATGCTTGTTCTACTGAATGATTCCATACTGCTAGCCTCCTGTCATCTGGATCATCTTACTCCCTATCCTGGTCATATCCAAACTTTAAGGAAATTGATTTAACCACAAAGGGAAATTCTTAGTCTTTGGCATTTTAATAGTGGTTTTTCCCAAGTATTTTCCATAGATGTTTAGTTATGTGTAGGTCATCAAATGGGAAAAGGTCAAGATAATGTACCACCGGCATTGACAAACATGCTTCTTTTCTTTTTTTCTTTTCTTTCTGTTTGTGTGTTCCCCGCAGTTTTGATACGTAAGAGAAGATTGTCTTATTAAATTAAGACTCGCTTTTAAAAACTACGTTCTTTAGCACTGTTTTAATAAAACATGTTACAAAACTCAGAGGTACTTAATACTTATATTAAACAAAAATGTACAGAACCAGAGACGAGGGGTTTCCTTACTGTTCTGAACTGTGTTTGCTGATGCCTCAGAAAATGGGAGCAGATTCTCTGCTTGCGTAGCTTACAGATCGACTCGTATGGAACTGTGAGATTAGCCACCGCCAGCCCCTTAGGAAGCTTTGCCCCATGTGGAACCGGAGCACAGCTGGATGCCGTGGCTCGGTGAGGTGCTCTTGGGTCTCTGGAGTGTTCAGAAGTGCCTCGGAAGTTGCGGTGGCTTTTGTCGTAGCTGGTGTCTTGGCACGCAGCGTCAAGAACACCAGGCCTTTACGAGAAGACCGCCTTGCGGGGTCATCATGGTGCCTTGCTCCCAGGGTCTCTCCTGAAGTTTTCCTAGCGTTGCTCTTAAACCAGGCAGGTATCTTGATGATGTTCTTCCCAGTGATTTGCCTGACACTAAAGATGTAATACTCTGAAGTAATAATACCTTTGTTGGGTTTGGTGGGACTACATCTTTCAGGCAGTCCACTGCGTATTCATGACCTTATCCAGCCTGAAGAAAGGCCTAACTTTTGAATCACTTAAATATATGTGTAAAAAAAAAACCCGCCCAAAATCCATTGGATTCAACTGTACAAAGCATCTAACCGATATTATGAAATCCAGATTATTCACTGACAACTATCATTGTGCTGAAAACTTACTTGCTAGTGAACACTTACAGCAATATTTACCTAACAATATAAAGTTCCCACTGCTTTAATGCTTTTTTTTTTTTGCTTCTTTTATTTTAGGTACTACGATTCTTCAGATTTGAGGAGCAATACTTTCTCTAAGTGGGATGACAATTCAGATTCTTTTTGGAAGAAAGAAAATAATAGTAGAGATGTTGATATAATGTTAACTTCAAAAAGTACAGGATTTTCAGACAGGTAAACCAAGAAAACCTAACTAATTTTTGTACAGAAAGCCCAAACTTGTTAATATGATTTGAATCCTGGTCATAGTCATAGGATTTTTTTTTGGTCTAGAAGGAGAATTTGGCCATAACTTTCATCAGCAGTCAAGGGACTTCCTGGCTGAACTTCTTTTGTAAGCTGAATTTGCTCTTTAAGTTTTAAGCACTTGTCTGTTTTGCTCAGTGCTGTACAGTCCATGTACTGGAGGTAATTTCCAAAGCATTTCAGCAAAAAAGAAGTAGACAAGAGATGTGGAGAAAAACTCAGATATTAGCACTGTTCGAGAGCATACTTGCTTTACTTGCTTTGTTTATTGCTTAATGGACCAAAGAGAACCCAGTTACCGAATGAGTGAAACTGTAGGGTCCTCAGCTTTTAGGTTGAAGGTATTGAAGGTACTTGCAAACCACAGGTCTAATTGTTGTGATGATAGAAAATGAATGTGCTGCTTCTTTGACAACTGTGGTTTTTATCTTTGCAATCAAGTGGAAAATGTAAGAACGTGAGGTTTTGCGTGCTTGGTTGGTGTTTCCTGCTTCTGTTCTTCTTGCTTAAAACTGTATTTTTCATTTACCTGTAAAATGCAGTTTGTGCAGTTAAATACAACTTTTTCTTTTTTTTTTTTTAACACAAGCATATTCTGTTGTTTCCTAAAGAGTGGACCAGTGGTGGATATTACACAAAATAGGGGTTCATGTCCATAACACTGTTACTTCCTTATTTACATTAAAAAAAGGGGGGGGAGGGCAGGTATTGAATATGTATGCTTGAGGTGGAAGGCAGTGACATTTCAAAGGGGTGTCAAACCTTTTTGTGCCATTATGTTTAAATCTGAATTTCACTGACATTGTGTTTTGGGTTTTTTGAAGTTTTGTAGAAATATTCTGCCCTTGTTGACATAATTTAGCTTGCTTTTTAAGTGAACTGTGAAAAGAAAGATACAAGACTAATGAATTTGAAATACTATATGCTCACCATCTTGTACAGTTGTGACTGAAATTTTATTTGCTGCTCTATCAACTTAGTTATCTTTATTTTAGTTATCTTTATCCTGGGTTGATACTGATCTAATTTTTATTTTTTTTAAAAAAATCACTAGTATACTTCTAGGCTTCAGAAAGCAAAGATAATAATAGTGCTTTGTGTTTGACTTACTGGCATTCATTTACATGGCATTCTGCCATGATGTAAATAAGTTACAGTCGCTAATGCAGTTTATTTTTCTTTTAGGCCTGCATCTCGTCGTAAGCCTGAATATGAACTGTCTTTAAACACAGATGAGGCACAAAAAAAATTCGGCAATGTAAAAGCAATTTCATCAGACATGTATTTTGGAAGACAAGATCAGGCTGATGTAAGTAGAAAGCAGTGAGAAATATTTTTAAATGTTAAAATATTCTTTGACTATAAACGTGGTGTTCTTGTATAAAGAGAAGGCAATAAATAGTTAATATTAGTAGAATTAGTAAGCTTAGAATAATGTCCACTTGAATATTTGTTAGAAACCTACAAGTTTCTGATAACTCTGATATTTTAGTGTTTCATTTTAAGGAGTTGCAGCTGCAAGTAGGACCTTACCTCCAGCATTGTTCTTCTGTGATAGAAGTGGTAGACTACGATTTAGCAGTCTTTAGATTTGAAACGATCAGCCTAATGCTGGGTGAAGGCTTACTTCATTTGTTCTAAATACCCAAACTGATGCCGACAAACTGTTGTTAAAACAGCTGTCCCCTCTGCATTTGTTACATGGAAACATGATTGCTATTATAAGGCTAACTAAGCAGATAAATTGTTCAACAAATGACAAGTAATTGAATCAGGCTAGAAATGAAAAAGAGATTAATGTTATGCTGCATTTTAGAGGCAAGGGATCATTTTAAAATATCTATTTTTAATGAAGAAAACAATGTAAAGAGTAACGTAAAAAAAAATACAATCGATGTATTACCATTCCCAGGGAACTCAGGAAAAAGGTTGAATCAAAAATATCATGTGATTAGAAGGCTTAACATGATGCTACTGCAGTGCTTTTTTTCTTATTCTACCCATCCACTCTATTTCACATTTTTTAGTTGTTGTTTTTAGTGGTTGCATAGTTTTTCAGCAATTTTAGGGTAGCTAACAGTGATGAGTAGGCCTCTTGGTGTTGTGATGGTAAATGTCACTATTTGATCAACGCAGAAATGCGTTGAGATGGTGACAAACACCATGTAAGTCATGTGAAAACTATGAAATGGGAACAACTTTCAGAACGGTCAACTTTAGCTGGATTTGTATGTTCTAAAACTGTATCAATAATCTCCTGAATTATCTGACATGACCTTGAAAGATCGCAGCATACTGTTACAATACTTTTTCTTCTGAATTCTTTTTCTAGTATGAAGCGAGGGCTCGACTAGAAAGACTTTCTGGAAGCTCATCTATAAGTTCAGCTGACTTGTTTGAAGATCAGAAAAAACAACCAACAGGTACATACTGAACAGAGTGAGAAACTTTATCATGTGGCGAGTACATTGCTTTACTCTGCTTCGAGTTAGGCTGTCAGCTAGCTGTTGCTGTATGCTGCGAGAAGTGGGCAAAGTGCAGTATGCATCAGTATTACTAATAGGTCAAAGAAGCCCAGCAGGTGTAGTCATTACTTTAAAAAATTTAATATCTTAAATTTCAAGTTCTGTTTTTTTCAGTTCAGTAAGTTTAATATTTTATGCTGGGTTTTTTATGTGAATTGTTGCAAATAATAGACTAACTATATTGTAAACAATTTTTATCAAAGGAACGCTGTAATATTCTGTTACAAAAATGAGGTAACACCTAAATTGACTATCAGGTAGTTTTTTTGATAAGTTACGTTAAGTGACTTGTATATTTATATATGTGAAAATAGCTGTCTTAAAGATTCTTCTTAGATTCAATATGATTAATAAAATGTTAGTGGCCTTGAAATTCCCATGTAATCTGTTGCATGGCATGTTCATTCATCAGGACATCTGTTTCTAACACTGGTCTTGCCAAATTATTAATGAAATTTTTCAATTGGTTTGTCTAAAAGATTTGTTGGAACACCTTACATTGGAGAGTATAGGTCATCAAATTAGAAAGAAAGAAGTATTATATTAGAGTGACTGAAAAGTAGCCCCTTAAGCTATTGAAAATCTTTCATGTTTTCTTTCCAATGCCCTTTTTGGGTAGTGCAATAATGTGAAATAGAGAGGCAGGAAATACTGGAACATTTTATTGACTTGATCAGTTGGGTTTCGCTCTTTAACTTCTGAAGAAACGCAAAAAAAAAAAAGAAAAGAATTATTGAAGAACTTGAAATCTGTGAGTAATTACATAAATAGGCTGGAAAAGCAAACAGTATTCAGCATCTGATTTTACTTTGGAAAAGTTGGAAGAAAAACAGTGACTGTTCAGTTTTGATCTCCTGAAGGCAAGTTTTGAATACACTGACTAGCAGAGAAATAACTCCTGCTACCACTTACTCAAGAGCTGGATTTCAGTGATTTGAAATGTAAAAAAAAAAAAAAAAAAAAAAAAAAAGAGAGAGAGAGAGAAAAATTAAGGAGGAGAGGAGGCACATAAAGCAGAAATCTCATAAGGAAGGGAGAAGACATAAAGCAGAAATTGCAGTAACTTAGTTTGGCCACTTGAAAGAGTATTTGCAACAGGTGTTGTACCTGTGCTTAAAAAGGAAAAAAAGATGTGGGGACCACAAGCAAAGAAACGGTGTTTCTTGCTGAATTTGTAAACTCTGTTTTCAATTATACATGGGATTGTGATAACGAATACTATTTTGTTATCTATCTGTTGTTGACTAGAACTTTCTTCGTCCTTTTTCTTTTAATTGTCTTGCATATGGATTATTTTATATGGAGTTAATTTTTCCTTTAATTTGTGGGGGGCTTTTACACAGTAATGAATAAGAGAATGAACTAGGAAAAGGTAAATACAAATTAAAGATGTGGCAAATTGTGTGATCTGATATATATATATCTATATATCTGTGTGTGTATATATATGAATGTACCTTTCTATGTACACATAACTATATATGTGATAAAATTCTCACCATGTTCTGAATAAGGGTGCTTGCAGGCAATTATATAATGTTTACTGGGTGTATGTGAATTGTGCACACATGATTACTCATCACTGACCACTTGGAAAGCTTCTGGGGTCTTGTGGGGGAATGCGGAGGTTCCTAATAATGGGATGAAAAACACCTGCCTGCGACTTGAGATTAGTTACTCTCTGTGACTGGCATGTAATCCAACAGTAAATTTAAAGTTATATTACAAAGACTAAACTTCTGCTAAATTTTGTAGGTTGTTAACTGCTCTAAAATAATAGTGAGGAAAAAATATACCAGGAATTATTTATTATAAATTATAATAAATTATTATAAACCATACTATAATTATAATTTATACCATAACTAAATACAATTACAATTTATACCATAACTAAATACAATTACAATTTATACCATAACTAAATACAATTACAATTTATACCATAACTACATTAAATTATTATAAATTATAATCTTTATAAATTGTTATTTATAATAATAATTGTGTATTATAAATTCACACTATATTAAATCTACAGAATCTTCCTTTCCTGCATGTCTTTCTGTTACACCCCCCCACCCCAAAGACTTATCTTTTGACAGTGGCCCTTCTTAGAAAAATTTTACTGCACTAATAGCTTGTCTGGTGTTGAATTAATGCCAAGGCCATCAGTTCCATGAGATAAAGGTAATCAGGAGACCGGAGGCTGGCAACAAAAATGCTGCTGTAATTCTGGGGTCCTTGCCAGAATAAAATGTCCTTTGAATCTAAAGTTGTTTTGATGAACGCTGCTGAGATCTTGGGGTAGAACGGTTTTCGGTTGCTTGCTTTTGTACAGAATGCTGTAGGAGCTATTTACCGAAAAGAGGGGCTACGAGAAAATGCTTTTACTTTGCATTATTTCAGACCTGTTGCTTGTGAAAGATGGCATGTCAGATGGCTGACTTGTAGGTGCTGATTTTGAAAGAAATAGCAAGAAAAGGAGTTGCTTTCCCGTCTCATTTGCAAAAGCTTTTCAGACAACCGTACATAATCAGAAAAACGTGAGAAAATTCATGTCACTGAGAAGTGGTTAGAGCTTTTCTCAGGTTATTTATATCTGCAAATTTTATTTCCATGACTCTGACTGTAATAACAAAAATGCTGAAGCATTTGATAAGTGGAACAGGTCATAGAGGGGTCAAAATTACAGTTCAGAAATAGGTCTGTCTCAGTGAATTTTTGAAAATAATCTGCAAACAAGGGTGCCCATGCGTTGCAGGAGCAGCTACCAGCTGGCTCTGAAGAATGAAGTGGGAAGCTCTCTGAGTGTGACTGTCGGTAATTCTTTTTGCAAATGAGCCGGTGATTGTAACTGTTAGCATGTTAATACTTATCATGTAGTTAGTTTTGAAACATCTTTAATTTCTGTTGCCTTTAGGCATGTATTTTCATAATAGCAGTAGAGCTAATAATACTGGCCGAACTACATTGGCTTTAAGGAAGGCTGGATCACCAGCTTTGTTTTGGCCTTTCAAAACTTACCTTTACTATAATTTCTATAGCATTTTCCAAGTCTCAGACGTAGTCATGCAAAATATGTGTGTATATGCAGCACGCAAAGCATACCTACGCATGCACACAAATAGGGTTCATTACTTAGCCACCTTCAGCATTCGTCTTTAAATTGCAAGGTAGCAACAGCTGTTTAGGATGCAAGACAAATAATATTGCAGCAGATTGAAAGTGCAGAATAAATCATATATTATCCAGACATTAGTTGCTCAGCTGGGAATACAAAGTATAGAAGAGGACACTCGGGGTGGAATTATGAACAACCGAAAAAAAATTAAAAGGAAGATGCAATTAAGAAATTTGAGATCTATGCCTAGTGTTTTTTTACAGTGTCGAGCAGGCATTGGTGTTCAGTGCTCCTAGTAGTAGTATATTGTACTTCAGCAGGACAAAAAAGGCTGCTTTTAATATAAAATTGTTTTCTTCTTGTGTGTGTTCCCCTTTTAGGAAGCTACAATATTACAAATGTCTTGCCTTCAGCTCCTGATATAGCTCAGTTTAAACAAGGAGTGAAATCAGTGGCTGGAAAACTTTCTGTACTTGCTAACGGGGTCATGACATCTATACAGGTTAGTAAAAATATTACAATATATTAACCATCAGTTGCAGTCTTTTTGTAGGGATTTAGTATCATAGATCCTGCTGTTGAATCATCTTTAGGGAGAACAGAATGAACTTGGTTTTGAGCTTTGTAGACCTCTCACGGTAGACAGTAGTAGATCTTTACCTGTTTAAAATGAAATCTGTAACTGATAGCTCACCTTCCTTAGAATACCTTTTTTGCCTTTTCCCTTATATAGTTTATTTCTTTTCTTACAATTGAAACAGAAATTCCGTCATGGAAGTTACTTGCTGTCACTTTATTTTAAAGTATTGATAGTTCATAACTTGGAATAGAATAGTTCAGCTGGAAGGGACCTACAGCAATCATCTTAACTCTGTTTGCTCTTTAACTGACTTGACAGTAATACCTTTGATCCATGTTTGTGCACAAAATTAAGACATCCTTGTCTCAATAGTCTAAAGCGTGCTTCGTGCTCCAGTTAGTTTGCATTTCCTATATGAGGTCAGTGGGAGCTCTTGGGTGTTTGGAAACCTGGCCAGTTATCCTGGAGTTCAACTGTAAACTCCAATTCTTGGAAGCGCTGGTCAATTTTTTTTAAGTCTTTAAGAATTAAACTACTATTTATTTTACAAATGTATGTAAAAGTAATTTCTTTCAATGGAAAACATACTTATGTCTGTCTGGTTTTTTTTACTTTTCTAGGATCGATATGGTTCATAACATCTTTTGTATCGACATAATTAAGTACACTAAAGAAGGATTTCTCTTCAGATACACAAGTAATCACACTGCTGATTCAAATGAAGGTTGCCTTAAGACTGTTGATGTTTTTACTTGTTCCAGGATATATGTTTCCTTGTGCAGCTTTCTGACTCAGCCTCTCCTTACTGCTATTTCATTTTTACAGAGCAGAAATCTTGTAGCAACTTGTTACATTGCATTTGCTCCCCCGCCCCCCTTAACAGTCCTGTATTTCTTAGCAACCTTAGTGTTAGATGTTGGGAGCTTTATTTTATTACTGGTTTTGGCTGTGAGGCAGGAAAGAGAAGGATGAACGCGTATTTTGGAAATGAGGCTTCCTGATAGAAGTCTCAGTGCAGTTGCATCCTTACTCGCCAGACATAACTTGCCTTCCCGACTGCCTTATGAGCTGTGGAGAAGAAAATGTAAATTAAGCATATGCTGAGGTGGTATTTAGTGGACTGTAACAAAATACAGAATTAAGTTAAACCTGTGCTTATCAGGAAATAGAACCTCTTGCAGTCATAAATTGATGTGCATTATTAAAACGATGGGGAATTAGTGTTCTAAAACAATATTCCTGCTAGAAAATTGTATGCTTAGATGTGAGGTATGGGGAAGACAATACACGTGGTATATTGAACAGTGGATTTCACCTTGTCATGGGGACAATCTATTTATTCCTAGTTTTGAGAGTTACAGAAAATTGCAATATAGAATCCTTAAGTGCTTTTTAAAAATCTGTATTGTGTACAAATTGAAAAAAAAAAGTATATATAGGGCCTAATCGAGTAGTTAATTAAGTATTTGTTAAAGATGTTTAGGACAATCTTAGTTTTTTGATAAATTATGAAATACTGAATGAGTAAATAGTAGGGCTGTGTTTTAGACAGTCTAGAATTTCTTGCTGATGACATCTGTACAAAAATGATTATGACCTTAAAGGAAAAAACCTCCCAACCAAGAATAAGCTCAAGCTAATTCCATTCTGTAACTTTATTTCTTAATGCAAATTTGTAAACTGCTGATATCTAATAAAAAAAATTGCTTTCCCTAATCACAGGTAGATTCTTAGTTTTCAAACTACTCTATTTCAGTTAAGTGTACACACAGTAGTAAATTTATTACAAGTAATAAGTGATCTGATTTTCAGAGTTGCAGTATACGAGCAGCTTCCCGTGACTTGCAGAAGAGCTGCTCCTCCAATAACTAGGCTGCATATTTAGACATTTGTGTATGGATGCAGTTGCTTAAAATAAGGCAGTGAAGTATAACAAAATGTGGTTCTCTCCCCTCTTGGGGTTTCTCATATGTAACAATGTACGCGAGAACACCTTCACTGAATAACTGTGTGCATTTTTTATGTGTCATTGCAATACAGTGAAACACTGACAGGGAAAAATTAAAAAAACTGACCTTTTCAGTACAACATAAGAAGAAATTCTAGGAGGACACATCTATGGGCTTATCTTAAATGCTGTAAACCATCTGCAACTCTCTAACAGGTGTATAAATTTTTTCCTCTTTGCTGCAGTCTGAAGATTACACCACAGAGTTCTCTTCGGGTGAACAATTCAGTACTTTCAGGAATACTGTCCAGTTCAACATAAATTGGATTTATTCTTCCATTTTCTCTATGGCAACTTGTGTACTGCTAATACATTCTCTTGACGTAATGGGTGGATGAATAGCTCTTGACCCCCAGTGCGCCTGTTCCTATCGTTAATAAATGCAAGAGGTGTCGCTGCGTTTCATCAAACTGAGCTGGGGAGGGGTTGTCATGTACACTGGAAGAGCCAGCTTTACCTCCCCTAGTCTCCTGGGAATTCAGGATGCCCTGGCACCGCTGGCCCTGCAGGATTTGATGGGACTGGATCAAAGGGAGGAAAAAGTCTTGACCTAAAATGAGGTTTGCATTCCTGCTTTCTTGTGTGTCCTTTTCCTTCCCTCTCATCTTTTGCCTTCAGAGACATTTGTCAGCCTCTGGTAAGAGGGCAAATGACTGATGCTGCTGCAAGCAGCTCGGGTGTTAGAACGTGTGATAAAACCACATACTGGATCTGGTTCTGCGACAAGTTTCCAAGTGAAACTTGACGTCGGTCACCAGCTGCATTTTTGTTGCAGTTCTATTGAGTAGTTATTTTCTGAAATTCACTGTGTGCTATAAAGATGTTAAAGCCTTAAAAAGCTGTTGGCCCTGAGTCTGACAAACGGGTAGAGTCTTACTTCATGTTCCTGAAGGAGGACTTGAGGTTAAAAATTTGTAAAAAACATTAACTATGCTAATTTATGAAAACCACAAAATGAAGCCAATCTGCTCTGATGAACAAATGAATTGAAAAACAAAGGAAACAAAATACATGAACAGCATTGAAATAACTAGGACATTTCTTTTGCTTTATGACTTGTGAGACATTATCGATGAAATTGGGGAAAATTGATTTAAAATACATAAAAGCAAATGTTGATTATTCCCCCGCCCCCCAAGGTGTGCCTTATTTGTGTCTTTCATCCTACCGGCATTTCTACCAAATGAATGCCAAGCCGTTCAGCTGCCCATGATGGGGCAATACTTGATTAAAAGGGATGCGTGATCGCTTGTCCAGACTCTGGCATCCCACTTTTGCTTTAGGGAACATCTCATCCTCTCGCGCAGTTTTTTTCCTGCCCAAGAGACTTCTCTGTCACCGCATGGCATTGCCAGCATCTGCCTCGCGTTCCTTCCCTGGGAGGGGAGTGAGTTTTGTGAAGCCTCTCTTGTTTTACTTAGGTTTTTGACAACTGCTTGTTTTCTAAATGCGAGTGGGAAGGGGTGGCCATGGCAGGAGGGGGCTGTGCTGCTGCTGAGGAGGAAAACCGCTCCTCGGAGGATGTGCCTTGTCCTCCCTGCGCCTGGCCGGGGTGATGCTGGGGGTGTCTCCTGGAGCGGAGCTTTCGGCTTGGAGCCGGGTGATGGCAGGACCTTAGGGGTAAGGACAAAAGACTTGGTGCTCCAGCAGTCGTTCGCAGCCTTTCTGGCAGCTCTTGCCCAGCCGCCCCGGACTCGCATCCTCCCACCTCCGCCTCCTGGGATTTCTGTCACAGGAGGAAGACAGACCGTGACTGGAAACCGAGGACAGGGCAGCGAGGCAGGGAAGGACGACAGCTCGCTGCGTTGGCCTGAGAAAGAGAAGATGGGGGCTCGAGAGCCCCTGGGCATGAACCAGTTTCTGCCAGAAGCCGCTGGAGGGATGACCGAGCAGAAACCCGGGAAGCGCGCGGATGGGCAGAAACGAGCAGCAGGCATCAGCCCACCGAACGGGACCCTCGCCGCCAGAAGCAGAAGGTCTGGAAACAGCATCATGGGCAAAAAAAACAGCTTCCACAAACTTCCCTGCTCATACTCTTCACTTTGCAAGCTCTTTATCCTTCCTAATGCGACAGTATTAACTACGTCCTCTATCCCTAAGAAATTTTACCTTCTCGTTGTGTTTGCTCACATCACCTTCTCCTCCCACGTCTTTTTTCTGCCTAGAGCTATCTGTGCTCATCTCTCAGCAATCGTTTTTTCCAGTTAGGCGACGCTAGATTTTGTAGCTTCTGACCTCCTGTTCTCGGCACTTCTATCACTTGTCCTTTTCTGTTTCATTTCTCCCCCTCAAGTGATTTGCCTTGCAGCTATTTTTAACATCATGAAGCCAACCCTTTAAGACCGTGCTTACAGTGGTTTGATTCCTCCCGTTCTTTAAAGACATTAATCACACTTACTGATGCCAGTTTCAGTTCTCTGCTCAATTTCTCTTCATTTCCCGAGACCTAATAGACGAGTGCAAAATTTCTTTGTGAAAACTGTCGTCTACAAGTTTTCACAAACCCCGGGGCTGTTTCCACAGCGGCAGTGGGAGGCCTCCGGCACATACTGGTCTCAGTGACTTCCTTCCCTCCTCCCCGCTCTCAAAGTTACGGAGATGTGCTCCCGTCACCCACGTGGCCGGAGGGGGTGAGATGATCTGGTGGCATCGACGGAGGTGAGACCTGCGCAGAACAGCAGCTCGTCCCTCCCCTATACCCTTTGCTAGTTAATCTGATGTTGCAGTGCTAGTCCTGCTGAGAGCACCAACTAACTCAAATTTATGCTCCCAGATGACCAGTTCCAGTTCCTGCTGGGGACGGATGGAGAGCGGAGGCTCTGGGGCATGGTGGCTGTCGGGGTCATTCATGCCGATGGACCAGGCGTTGCTGTTGGGATTTGGTTTGAGATCGACACCTCAGGTCGGTGTCCGAGAGCCGGGTGCTGGTCCCGCGGGAGCAGCCAGCCGCGAGCCACGGACTGTTTGCGCTTGGTCGGTGTTGCCTGGGTCTCCCCTGGCTGGAGAGGGAGCTTGGGCGCTGCTGCCCCGAGCCCCGCTCCCCGAACGCCGTAGTTTCTTCCTGCACAGCCATTAACTTGCACTGCTTTGAACAGCAAACGTTTCCACGAGGAATTAATGATACGGGGTGCCTGGCACTGCCCTGGTTTTGGCCACGGTGAGACCGAGTGCGGGTCTGTGTGCAGCTGGGTCATCCTTGGGCTCCCCAAACTGCTGCTCTCACCGCACCTTGTCTCCAAAAATCAGCCTCTCCGTGCCTGTTCTGGCATCCTCCTGCCCATATTTCTTCTATCCCACTGGTAATTGCTTTTACGATATGTACGCTGGCGCTCACTTCTGTCTGAGGCCGTCTGAGCTTTGTTTTAGAGCTGCTGCAATGTGCAGGAACGGAGCCACGGCATTAAGCGTGAAAGCTTTCTTTTCCAAACAGGGCAGGGAAGAAGCTGCTCGGCTTTGGGATCTCATTCCCACAGCTTTGATGGAAAGAAATTCTTGTTTCTGGAAGCTATTACAAACCCAGTTTGCAGGCTTCGGATGCAAATAAAACGTCCTTGCCTGAAATGAGATGCTGAATGATGTGGTGGACCAGGGAAGTGGGAGTGCATGCACCCAAGGCTTGAGAAAATAGGGAGTGGGCAGAAATGCTAAGTAAGGCATTACTTGAGTGTATAACTGATACGTAACTGCATAACGGAGAGATAGCTGCTGTTCTGATCCAGTGTGGCTAACAGGGAAGAGGTGATGCAGCAAAGCAGTAGCAAGTGTTTACAGTAGCTTTTTGCCTCATCTTAAACACCACCCTCTCTGGCTTTTTTTTTTTTCTCTTTTTCTAAGTTTTCTAAGCATCCATAGAAGTATAGTTTAACATTTTCATCTCCACCTGCTCTGAGCGAAAGCTGCGGCACTCTGCCTTTTCCAGGATCCAGCAGCAGGCAGGATCCATGCACATCTGCCCTGGCTGCGGCGGGTTTCGGCAGCCTGGGAGGTGCAGGGAAGGCAGCGAGCGTGCAGGACTGCGGAGCTGCTTGACTTTGCCAGGCAGAGCAAGCAGGGCTGGGCTGCAGCCTGGTTTTCTTCAGTCTTGGCTCCTGCACCGCTCCAGATGAACGCACTTTTTGTTCCCCCCAAAAGAAAAGTTTGGTATGAAGTCCAGACACCTCAGGGAGTGAAAAAATGGCCTCTGCTCTGAGTCATCCCCTGGACACACCAGCCTGCCTTCATGGATGAGACGGGAAAAGCTGCCTCACTGATTTCGGAGTCCGTGAGGTGCCGTGAGCGTGGGGGAGAAGAGCCGCGGTCCCAGGCTATAGAGGGAAGCCCCTCTGCAGTGAAGGGACACGTACAGGTGGTTTAACTTCAGCTGCAGCCTTTCCTATGGCAGACTTAATACCAGAAGTACCAGGGGGAGAGAGGAGTTTTCTGAAACCTTACAGGATTTCAAGCAAAAGGGTGCGTTGTTTTTGGGAAGCATCAAAACTGTGATGTGAATGCAAATAAATATGAGTGAGTACAGGCTCTTGTGGAGACTGCTGGGTCCGCCATGCAGAGCAGTGTATACAGAGCTATGTGAATAATTCCCTTTTTTTATTAGTTTGGAAAAACTGGAGAAAAAAAAGTTTTGTTCTCACTTGAAGCAGTTAAAAAATACTTGGGGGTGGGGGGACGGGGGACGGGACACTGTAACCCCAGTGCATGGTGGAGAGGAAAGCCCAGTATCCTCATATGGAAACACAGAGCTGTAGCTAAAAGACGTCCAGACTGGGCTCCCACACTCGGTTCCTGCCTGCTTGGGTCAGGATGGGAGCCCACACCCTGCTCCAAAAATTCTTTTACTTGATTAAAAAGGAGGCTCAGAAGTGGGTGGGGGAGAAAAGAAATAATTGGGACGCTCGGCCATGCACTCAGCACCCGAAAGGAGGGGGTCAGCTTCTGTCCGCCGTCCGCAGCAGCGGGCTTGCTGCAGGCAAAGCAGCAGAGCCAGGAGGAAGAGGAGGAGGAAGGGCAAGACGCTAAGGCGTGAGTAGCAGGGGGTGCCCGGGCAGGCAGCCCCACGGGTGAGCTGGTGAGAGCGGGTCTGGTTTTCTCTGGCTGCAGCAACTGGGCTAACCGGAGATGCCCCCCACCCACGGATGCTTCCCAGTTAGCAATGCCCTCAGAAGCAGATAAATAAGATCCCATCTCTCCATCTAGACCCAGGGCAGGCGTGGGATCGGGTGCCTGAGCAGGTCCACAGCCCCAGGGGTGGCCGTGGATCCCTGTGCCAAGGTGCGCCCCGATGCATCAAAGCCTTCTATTTGCACTGGTCAACACTGTTGACGGTTTCGGTTTATTTTCAGCTGGGGCCAAATGGTGCCCACAGTCTGCCCAGGTGAGCTGGTAGCGCTGTGGATGTAAAGAGCTTGCCGCACCCTGATCGGGAAGGGCTGTTCCAGCTCCAGCAGCCTTTCCATGTATTGCCCGCGGCTGGCCCCTAAGGCTTTTTGTCTGTATTATATTTTAATTGCTAGAAAATTCAGCAGGGTATTTGGAGAGTAATGAAAAGCTAACTTGAAAGAGTAGCTAGCTGACAGTAAAGGTATTAGCACTTCCTAAATGTTTTTTTTCGAGGCATCATTTTTTTATGAAAAAAATTGATGTTTAAGAAATTCAGACTACAGGAATATAATGAAGCTACGCAACAGAAATATCCAGTAAAGTATTTTTAGGGAGATTCCTGTTTGCATGAGAGTATTCACATTTAGGCAAAACCCAACTTTTCACTAGAAATGGATTTAAAAAAAAATCTCCCACTCATAGTTGAGGAAATTAAACTTAAAATGAACGTGACTAGGAGTCACTTCTGCCTGACCCTCTACAAAACCTGCAGTAGGAAGGTTAATGTCCCGGTTCCCCTCAGCCCTTCTCGCTGTTCAGGTGGCACGTGTGATGCCCGCAATGGGGAGAGCCGCCCCCAGGAGCCCGGCCGCCCTGAAGTGTCCCAGGTGGAAAAGAAGTGCGAGATGGGGCGACTGGCCGCTTACACGGCGCGTACCAACCCCACAGGTTGGTTTTCTTCCTTTTTCCCATTTTCCATCAGCAGGGTGGCCAGATGGAGGGCAGTTTTGAGCTTCTTTCTTCCTCATCGTCCTGGCACAAGGATCTCCGGGTAAGAGGACAACCAGCTCCGACCCCAACCTCATGGACATGGCCGCCATGGCTTGTCCTGCCAGCCCAGCAAAAGGGTGTCCTGTAGTGGAAATCCATCGGTGGCACCCGGTGTGATTTTTGGCAGAATCCGCTCACCATCTCCAGCCACGGAGTCCAGAGCTGTGTCCGCAGGCCCCAAGGTGGGCGACACCTCCACCAAGGGAGCACCTCCAGGCAGAAGGCGGTGGCATGGCCAAAGCAGCGCGGGGTGAGGAAGTGCTGTGGCTTGGGCTGCTGGAACGGGCAGAAGGCTCTCGGGGGGCCTGCCCTGCTCCAAACATCGGTGGTCAGTGACGGGCAAGGTCTGCCGGGATGGGTTTGCACGTGCTTGATTTTCAAGAGAGTGCTTTGGGAGGTCCACGGGCTTGTTGGGTTGACCTTAAGTCTGCTGGGATGAGTGCAACAGCACTGTAGTGCCTTGTATAAAATGGCTTGCTCTTTTAATTTGGGTTTGGGGGGGGTTGAGGTTTTAAAATATTTCTACAAAGCCTTTTGTTGTAGCTGCAGCTTTCTGTTTTCCTTCTCCAATATCTGAAACTGCTGGAAATTTGCATAGCAAGCACATGTGATACGTGGCTGCAGAGAGGACCAAAACTCAGCGGCACTCGTTTGATAAGCCAGCAGCTTCCCCCAAACCAGGCGGAGGGAAATTGCTGTCCACTGAATTGATGGATAACATCCCCCCTGCCCAGCATGGGGTTCATCACTGTTTCTCTGCAATTTGCAAAGTGCTACATCCCGGGGATCATCTTTTCTTCATCAAACGCTCAAAACTTTATTTGATGTTTTCATGTAAAACCAAGCATTCCTGGTGTGCACATCTTGAAAATAAGACGTCTGTATTGTTGTGGAAACATGGGCCGGTTTCACCTCAGTCTGGCTATCCTTGCTCAACGCAAGCCCTGCTCAGCTCGGTTCCTCTGCCAGATTTCTGTTTTCTCTCCTCCTTTGTTTTCCCCAGGCCACAGAGGGGTCTGACCTAAAGCCTCCCAGCCGGGGAGCTGCGGGTGACCTGACCGAGGGCCGCTCATGCGTTGCTGCCGGTAGACGTGGCCGGGCAGGGGCGGGTGGCTGCATCACTCGACTCTCACATTTTTCGCTCCCACTGACACGTAATCATTGTCCTCCCCGGGGCTGCGCTTGCTGGTGGTTTTGCAGGGAAGGCCTTGCTCCCGCCATCGTCCCACCGGGGCGCTGACGGCGGCATGTCCACAGTTTCCCCGGCCTGTCTCGGCCATTTGGCGTGGCAAGGCCTGGCTTGCCGTGGTGAGCTCTAGGTGTCTGTGTGTGGACGTAACCTGCCGGCGTGCCTCTCCCCCCAAAATCTGCCCGGGGACCCCCCCTTCCCGCCCGCTTCCTTGGGCCTCCCGGTAAGGGCTGCGGCGGGCGCTCCTTGTTGGCGGCACTAGGCCCCTGCCCTGCCGCTGGCTCGTTTCGGCCTCCTCACACAGAAGTGTCCCTGCTCTGAAACGATGGGAATGCCGGGCCGGGACACCCGCTCAGCACTCCCGCCCGGCTTTTCCTCAGGGAAACCCCCCAAAACCCAGTGCTGCCTTCCCTCCAGCATGGGGCCAGCGGGCCGGAATGGGGCCTCCTTCAACACGGTTTTAGTCTCCTGCAAATGATGAGATAAACCTCCAACCAGAAGGAAATACAGGATAAAAGAGACACTTGGTGATCCCCAGCCAGAAGCATTTGGGAAGAGAGACCTGAGCTGTGGCAGGTCACTCACTCGAGGTAGAGCTGCAAAGCAAACGGTACCCACGAGTTTCCAAATGGAGAACCTGAAACCATTTTGGAGAGGCAGATGTGCAAATATCTGCCTATCTAAAGTGAGTATTTAATTTTCCATTAATAAATTTAGGAAGCCTGCAGTGAGAGCTGGCCTGAACAGACTGTACTTGCCTGAAGGCAAAGGCAGTATTTTAAGCGGGTTACGTTCAAATGGTTAATAATACTCCAAACTGCTCAGCTGAGGGGAAGGGTTTCACTTCTTGTGAGAAACTCCTTTGAAAGGACGTTATTTTGTGTCCAAATTACACGTGCTCCTGAGCCATGCCTGGTTTTGTGGCTGCACCGTTGGCCATCCCAGCTGATGCAAAGGTAGGTGAAATGCAGCAAATTTGGGCAAGGGGCTGAGGGGAGCACATCTGCTGGAGGGAAGCTTTGAGTACCCCCGTCTGCTCCTCAAAACAGACTGCCTTTGGAGGTGAAAACGTTCCGTTCCGCAGTTTGCTGTATCAAAGCAGAGTTTTGGAGGATGGGTGAAGACCGAGCAAGGCCTCTGGGTTTCCATTGTTGGCACACACGTCGCTGAAGGAGAGGAAGCGCGGCGGGAGCCGCTGGGAGCCGCCATCCCACCGGTCCTGCGTGGTGCCGCAGGAACACCCGGCTTTGGGGGGCGATGGAAGCCCGTGGGCACGGAGGGCCACCAGGCGCGGGTGGCCCCTCCTCGGGCAAAGCCATGCACGGGGACGGGGGCAGAGGCAGTCCACCCCCTTGGGGCCTTGCCTTATTCGTTTCGGCCGTGACAACATGATTTACTTTATCTATAAATATCCCTCTGCGCAGGGAATAACGCGCCAGATGACATTTTCCAGATGGTCTCATGTTCGCGGGTTAGGCAATCCCCTGGCATCATTAGAAAAGGGAAAATATGATCTGCAAACCTGCACACCGTTTCACAAGCGACTTTAAAATAATTTTATGTCCATCCCTGCTCTCAGGACAGAGCAGAAGGAGTCCGTTCCCCTGTGTTTTGACATGTGTTGCAATCCCCCAGCTGAGACCCAACACCCCGCGAAATCCACACACAGTAAAAAAACTGAGGCAGACTGGGGTCGGTGGCCTTTCTCCTGCCTCTTTTCGCCCTGCCCTTTTCTTCAGAAAAATGCTTTTCCTTAAAAGTGTGGGGGAATTTGAGGGATAGGAGATGGAAAACTTTGCTGCTGTTTGTTATTAGGAGTTTTGGTTTCTTTTTAATTTCTTAAACCTGCTTCAAGACTAAGAGCTATTCAAGGCTAATCGTTTAGAAGTCACCATTGCAGTTCAAAATGCCCTGTATTTTTTCAAGGCCTTTGGAAGGAGCATCCTGACCAGGCAGCGCCGGTGGACCATGCCGTCGTTAGCTGCCATTAAGTTGTTCAGACGAAGCAATGTGCCTCTCGTAGCCAGACAGGCAGGATCACCCGGGTGTGCCGTGAAGCTCCTGGCCAGCTTCCCTGTGGCGGGCCAGGCTGGCTGCAGGGCCGGCGTGAGTCCCAGAGCTGGAAAGCATGGCACCGTGGGAAGGACCGAGCGGGAGCATCCCACCCAGGACCCGGGAACCGCTGGGCACTCGGGGACGCTGCTGAGGTGCGCTGCAGGGATCAGTGGGGTACAGCTGCCTGCTGCGGGCCGGTCGCTCAGGAAGATCTTGGAGCAACCAGATCGGGTCCATGGGTAGGTTCCTGCGTGTGAATGTCACCCCGTGGAGGAGGGACAAGCCGTCAGAGCGGTGAGGAGACGTGGGATCTGGAGCAGAGGGGGGCAAGCAGAGTTAGCCAGGTGCATCCATCACACAGGTGTGCAGCAGCTTTGTGCTGACTGCAGGAACTCAGGGCACTAGGTGCAGCGTGCAGGCCAAACCCTGGCCTGGCAGAATATCCGAATAGTTTGTGCAAATCCAAACACATAAGTTTGTACTGTAAAAAATGTGTTGATTGCTTGAGTTACTGGGAAAAAAAGCAGGAGGTGAGACAATAGCTTGAAACAAGCACCCCCTGAGTAACTCCCTCCAGGTGGCTGAGATCCCACCTCAAGGCTTCCAGCCAGGATGCGAACCTTGCTCTGAGATTCAGCACGCGGAGCCATCGGCATCTGAGAGGAGACCTTACTGCCCAAGATTAAGAAGCCACTAACTAGGAACCAAAGGTGTCCGTGCACCTGAAATGATTTAGGTATCCTCAGAGCCCCAGGAGGGTAGGAATGGTCTCGACTGTTGTTTTTACGTGTTGGTGGCGCGTGTAAGAGCACAAGGAGGCAGCTCTGGCAGCTGCCTCAGGGAGAGCCAACATGCACATTGGGAAACCCCTTCTGAACCGTCATGGTTCATAGCTGGGCATGTTAAGAGGCTCCCCCAGGTCAGCTCTTTCGGGAGCTGCTTCCCTGGGTTCTGCACCTCCGTGTATGGCGAAGGCAGGGGCCGGGAGCAGGTGACAAGTCAAGGGCAGACACTGCTGGGGACAGCACCTGGACTGCGCAGTGCTGGCAGTCAGCAAACCCTCGTGTCGTGGTTTAACCCCAGCCAGCAACTCAGCACCACGCAGCCGCTCACTCACTGCCCCCACCCACC
>JANZLQ010000025.1:295808-346099 GCA_026212715.1 Elanus axillaris | reverse complement strand
GGGAGGTAGCGGCTCGGCGCTGATTGGCGGGGCGCCGTGTGACGGGACGGGGCGGGGCGCCGTGGGACGGGGCGGGGCGAGGCGTTCGCTTCCGGCCGGGGGCAGCGATGGGGGCGCAGCTCAGCAGGGTGAGTGCGGCCCGGCCGGGCCCCGGGGCGGCGGCGGCGGGGGAAGGCAGGCCCTGCGCCCCCGGTCCTCCCGCCGAGGCCTTGAGCGAGCTGCGGCCCCGAGGCCTGGCCGCGGGCGAAGGGAGAGGCGCGGCGGCCCCGTCCCAGCGGCCGCGGGGCGGGCCGGGCTTGTCTCTGGATGCCCGAGCGGAGCGGGGGCCGTCGGGCGGCGTCACAGGGTGCCCGGGCCCCTGCCGTGCCGCCTTCATCCGGGAGGGAGGACGGGGGTGGTTGCGTTGGGAGCCGTCCGCGTCCCCCCGCCGCGGTGCCGGTGGCTCCGGGACCCTCTTGTGGCCGGGCAACGGTGCCGTGGTGTGTGCGTGTTCCTTCTCTCGGTTCCCCGGGTAGTTCCTCAGTGTCGGCGCCGATGGCCTCAAAACCATCGGCCTGGAGGCTGCTGTTGTAGGGCAGAGCTCTGCCGGGGTCGCGTCTGCCCAGCGGTGGGTTTGCAGGGCCGTTGTCTGCGGCGGGCATCGTCACCCTCTTCTGCCGCTGCCGAACGCACCGTTCCTTTCCTCTGATGCACCTGCTCAAAGATTTCTGGCTCTGGGTTTGCGAGAGGAGCGGGACGGAGGTGGATGTGACATCTGCTGGTTTGCCTACAGAGTCTTAGTAGGTTGCTTGAACAGGAGAGGATGAGGCAGATGCTGAACCCGCGGAAGTGAAGAAATGCCTGTCCCTTAATGCTCTTCATCACTTTCTAAAACAGACGAGAAGAACGTTTAACTAAAATCACTTAAAAATAGGGTTCGAATGAGGAAGTGGGGGAGGAGGGATTGGACTTGAGGGTACAAGATTTTTCTTGCCAAAGCACTATTTGGTTTGTGTGTTTGCAGGGCAGTTCGGTGATGGAGTGTCCTGCCATAAGCTTACGCGTTTAACTGTGTTTTGTTCACCACGCCCTAGTGGAAAGGGCTGGCAATTTCGATGCTCTGGCTTTTCTTTCTTGTGGCCTTTTTGTTACCCCGCAGAGGTCTGTTTCCATTAATAAAAAATCTACTCAGTTACTTACTTTGTGATCTCCGTTAGCAAAGCTTTGTGCAGCTGGAGGCTATGAGTCACCCCATCTTCATTTAGTGATTCCTGGCCTTAGGGTCAGCCAGCGACTCCCTCTGCTGCTGTAGATCTGAGGAAGCTTCCCTGGTTGCAGTGCAGTTGTCTTCATGAATATCTTGATACATTCTGTGGTAAAAGTATATAGATCACTTTTAACCCATAGAATGTATTCTTGGCAAGGATAACTTTTTGTAATCATTCAGCCTTCAGTTCTTCCCTGTTTTTCTGCCCACCAGCTGATACCTTCTGAGTAAGCAACTAAAATAGCTATCTGAATTAGTGGGTGTGCTGTTTCTTTCCAGGCTAAATCCCATGAGGCTTTTGCACTAATTGACCATGAATAACAAATTGCCTTCCACGAGGCTCTTGCTGTGTTAAAAGTATTTGTCAAAATTAAACTACGTTCAGTTCCAATAGGCTCAGATCTGGTGGATTGCTTCAGAAAGTTATGGCTATGCACGTTTGGGGAAAGAGTGTGTTAATCTCATTTATTGAACAGCTGTGATAGTTCTCACTTGACATCTGATGACCCAAAAATGATTTGCAAAGTTGGGAGAAAACATTTATTTTTTTGGGGGGTCTGTCTTGGGTAGCCACATCTGTAAATGAAACTAGTTTATTTTAACATATTAGTGTCTTATTTGAAACATCATCAGCTGCAGATAGAGCTTGCTGTCACCACCAGGTCTCAATTCACCTGTTGCGATCCTTAGTAGGGAGTTTATTTGCTGCGCTCTCACTTCCTTTAACAACTCCAGTCCCTCCCCCCTGCTTTACAACTCAAACCCAAAAGTTCTTCCTGGAGCTGCAGTAATCTGGTGGATATGCAGGAATTAAGGAATAACATTCCTGTAAACTTCACCTTCTTCAGAAACAACCTGCATGGAGCTCTTTCAGTATTTTCAAATAAAAGTGAAAAATGCTATGTGTGTGTATATGTGT
The DNA here is from genome assembly GCA_026212715.1 of Elanus axillaris. Taxonomy (NCBI): domain Eukaryota; kingdom Metazoa; phylum Chordata; class Aves; order Accipitriformes; family Accipitridae; genus Elanus; species Elanus axillaris. Next base: position 343,934 of record JANZLQ010000025.1, on the reverse strand, counting down.
ATGGCATGGTGTGCCTTCAAGCTACACCCAGTATTGATATATTTTAAACCTGTACAGCAGCATTTCAAGAAGAGAGAGTTTATGCTGTCCCTTTTTTTTAATTTTACACTTGCTACAGTTTTAGTAATAATAATGTAGGACTTTTTTTTTACTCTTCTTTTTATAGCTGCCTGAGAACTGTCACACTTGTGGAAATGTGCTTCTAAAAGACTGGTCGGGTCCCTTTAAAGTGAAATGAAAGTAAAAAGTTAACCAGGCAGGACTTTGAGCTCTTTCAAAAATTAGTGCATTGCATGCAATCTTGAGTATTTGCTGCTTTTTTATTCTTTTTTTTTTCCCCTCCTCCCTTCTGTTAAAGCATTGAATAATAAATTGCAGAGTTGGAGAGGATTTTTATAAGTAGTTGTTCAGTGTATTCTCCTGTCCTAAGCTGGGACCAAGTCTGCCTACACAGGTGACTTTGTAGGCTGTTGTAGTGCTCATCTAACCTTGCAAGCATAGGACTGTCCCTGGGAACAGTCACTAGAAATGAAGGTGTGGGCCTCTAGCTGAGCATGATCCTGGTGGGCTCTGCACTTGGAGTCTGCGAGTGACCCATCTTCGTTCCTGTAGACCCACCAAGTGCCTGAGTGTATGGTGCTGGGCCGGGGAGGTGACATCTCCCTTCCGTCTCGTCTGCGTGGCTGTAGCTGCAGCAGCGTGGTCTCTCCTGTGCTTTCCCGGGGCTGGTGTGGCCACAGCCTCTCCCGGCCAGGCAGCCTGCGTATGGCGTTGGGCATGGAGAGGGTGCTGTGGTGCGGGGGCACGACCTGCTCCGGCCTCCTGGGGCTTCAGCCTGGGGGTGAGGGTTGCCCCTGCAGCAGGCTACCTGACCGTGTCTTTGCCTCCAGGTGCTCCAATGTAAAAGGCCCAAAGCAGCGGTGCGTGTGAGGTGATGCGGTTGAGTAGCCTGTCTGCACATGCATCTGCCAAGGGGCAAAGAGGCACAGTGGTGGGTGCGGAACCCGGGTGATACCCTGAGCCAGCTGCTACCAGCCCCATCGCAGGAGAGCAGCCAGCGTGTAAAGGCTTGTCTCTACGCGTGTGCGCGCAAAGGGGCACAGAGATGCTGGCAGGTGGGGGAGCCCGAATAACCCACTTTGAGAAACGAGCCTCAACCCTTCCTAGAGCAGAGGTGTCTGGGGGAGCCGTTGCCCCGCGGGCCAGGGGTGACCCCTGTCCGCACGCATCAGTGGGGGGCTGGCTCCCCTTGCAGGCTGGGGCGGGGGGCTTGGGGATTGTGAGATGTTTAGGGGAGGAACCAAAGGCAGGGATCGAGGCCATTTGAGGAGGAACAAATGTGGGGAAAATAAAAGGATAAAGGCATAAAAAGGGGCTGACCCTGCATAAACAGGTCTGCTGTGTGTGCACCCTTGTCTGGCTGTGTCCTGCAACCGGTCAGTGCGGTCTGTCCCGTGTCCTCGTTAAACTCCTCCGTAGCTGCCTTCCTGGGGAAGGGATGCTGTTCTTCATGCATGGTTCTGTGTGGAGGTGTAAGTGCTGGCACCTGGAGCCGGATGGTGGGTCGGAGGGCCTGTGTGCCTGTGGTGCCAGCACCCAGCATGAGTGTGCAATGGCTAGCAAAGATCAAGACGGACTAGCTGGGAAGCAGGTGAGGTGGCCGGGGAGGCAGGTGTGTGTGCAGCTCTGAGGGCGAGACCACCAAAGGCACTGGCTGCTGGAGGGGCCAGGGGTCCTGGCCAGTTGACAGAGAGACAGCGGAGTTTGTGGTCAAGTGCGAGACCCCAGTTACTCGGGCGGTCCGCAGCACACGTGATGGTGTCTGAAGGGGTCTGTGCAACGCGGGGTTTGGTAATCCTCTGCCAGTATGCCAAGTGCCTCCGTGCAGGAGTAACGTCAGGTATTCATAAAGCAAATTCGTGTCTTACACTGGCTGGTGTTTTTTAAATGCTTCCTCCTCCTGCTCATATTAGTACAAAGAAACACACTTTTTTGGTGGTTAGATTGTCATGTCATGCTACCATCTTCCTTCTCACCAAAATAACTTTCTCTTGTTACGCACATGTGTCTTAACACTCTTTCTGTATTGCTGCAGTTGGGTTGGCTTATGACATACCCAGTACAGCTTATCTATACCACCATCCTGAGGCTGTTCAAGAATCCCCATCCTGCGATTACTCTGAAGGATCCTGAACTCAAGTATGCACTGAGGCTGATTGATAAGGAGGTAAGTGCATGTACAGTGCTGAGCATGACCTCCCCACAGATGCTGTGAAATGCTTATGGCATCTTAAACCTTGGGTAATTTTGCAGCAGGGCAAATACTTGTGTTTTAAGGAAAAGACTTCCTTTATAAATGCTCCTTGCCTAGTATAACTGAGTTCTGCAAGCAGCTTGTTTCCAAGCAAGTTAGAGAGGAGAATGCTGCTTTAGAAATGACCCAACTCGTAGTTTCTGTCATGTGTGTCTTATGTCATGGAGTACATCAGCAGAAATTCCTAAACTCTGCACTGCTAGATTGGCTATGGGGCACAAATCATGCTGTCAGGCAGAGCAGGCAGTGTTTTCATGGTCAGTAGCATTCAGCATAGTAGTTGCCAGAACTATGTTGATACTGATTCATGTTACTGGATTTATGTACTCTAACGTGTTACAGGAAAAAAGGTGATTAAATGGTCCTGACAGCAGCTGAGCTCTCTCAGCTTCTCTTTCTCTCTGTTAAAAGTAGAAGCTGTTCTGTACCTCCTGGGCTGCTCAACCAACCGGGTTTTCCAAGGAAAGTCATGGCCCTTTCAGGAGTTGATCTTGCTGTCAGAAGTTGGTAACTCAGCTTGTGGGAAGGGGACTATGAAAGGTGAAAAGTCCAGATTTCCCTTGGATAAACTCACCATCAAATGCATGAGAGAGAAATCTTTGCTTTTCAAGATGTATTTAGTGTTGACTTTTTAAGTCAATGAGCTATTCAGAAAGTTATGGGAAGAATTTCGATGAAAAGCACTTTGGACTGGCACAGAGCTTTGTTTGAGGTGTAGGGAGCGCACGGATAGCTTGGCTTTCACGTGTTCTGTCTGTCTAAGAAAATGGTTACTGTCATTCTGAATCCTAGTTTCGTGGGAACTGAAAGCTTCCCTATGGCTTGGTCTGGGTGGCATTACTGAATTTATTATTTCCCATATTTACTGCAACAACACTATTATTATATACTCCCCATTTTCTCCTGAGATCTGTAGCACGTGGTTGCAGGTACAGTCTGCCTGACCTGCAGGAGGGAAGCTTGAGGCACTGCACATGCTTCTGAGAATCAAGCTACTTGCAGGTTTCTGCTGTAGCAGTTTGTAACAGAAGAGAATTCACAGTTCACTTCATTATATTTTTTTGCTAAATGCTGATTTTTTTTTTTCTCACTGTTGTTGTTTTTTCTATGCTTTTTTTTAACCTTGGGATGGAGGAGCAGCTCTTGCGTAACCAGGTCAAATGCTGCTGCATGGGGGACCTTGATCAACTGAGAATATTTGACTGATGGATGTTTATAATTTTTTGCCTAAATGGGAAATACGTCCTGGAAACAGGAGTTGATTTTGAAAAATAATAATTTGGTACAGTAAGTGCTAGTAGTTTCTAACATCCTGCCAAAAATCTGGTGCAAACACTCTGATCTTTGGTGCTAAGCTTCTCAACATTGCCATATCCACCTGTCTGTGAAAGATGAAGTTAGTCAGAGTCTTTCTGACATGCTTTGGTTTGTATTTTAAAAGCTATTACATTTGAAGTAGAGGAGAACTTTAATCTAAAACCACCTGTGATTACACACAACCATTTTAACTTGGGAAGAGAATCGTGGCTCTCGCTGTGGTTGTGGAGCCTACGCAAGACATCTGTGTGGTTGGCTAGAGTTTACCTTCCATTGCAAGAGGAATTTCGGTACGCTGGTTTTGCCCTTACCTAGTGCCCAGCCTAGCTAAAGACCCTCATATTTTAAAAAGTTTCTGCTGTTCCCATTACCATGGTGGTATTTATCATTCCCTTTCTTGTGACTGTGAAGCTGCTGGTACCTTGACCGGCAGAGCACCAAAATGATTTGCTTTTAAAACAAAAAAATGAACAAATGAACTCCCTGTTTTGGGGGTTGTAATTTTTAACCTGATGTATTTTGATGATACAGTTGAGAGTATGGCCCTGCAGAAATTTTTCTTAGTGGACTGTGGCCCAAGCAAAGGAACAAGAAGCTTGACCAGGAAGGGAAGTGGCAGGAGCTGCTTAGACTGATTTCACAGCTGAAGAAGAAGCTGGTGGTGGCAACGGAAAACTGAGTTGCATGTACTGGGCTGCCATACAGAAATATACATATGTGAAATTTCAGGAGGATTCCACAGTTACGTAGAAACAGTTTTTAGGTGTCTGCAGGCTAAAGTTTGAAAAGCACTAGTCTGGAGAATGCCTAGTTTGACATGTAAGTATCTTTTAACGCAGCTTAGATTTTTGTGTATGAGCTGGAAATCGAACGTACCATGTTGTGGAGCTGTTGCGAGCAGAAGCCTTTCGTCCTCTGCCCGCTGTCTGCCTTTTACCCACCAGCTGAGATGTTAACATCTGCCCAGGTTGGGTATGCCATACCTCCTGTCTGTTGAATGGAGAAATAGGGGTCACAAGGCTGCTTTCTGGTGTGTTTAGCATAGGAAAAACCTGTCACAATATGGTTAGGTGTGCTAATTTATTTTATGCCTTAAAAAAGCCCACAACCTCAGGGTTGGTTTTTCTGGTAACGGTAAGCATAATTAATTTGTTGCCTTTCAGTGGCTTCAGCGAAGCACCAGCCTGCAAAAACTGTTCTCCAGGTTTGCATTTGCAGTTGCGAGTGTGGAGGACTGCACGGCACCAGCTACGTGAGACAGAAATACGGGCTGGTATCTGGAGGCCAGGGGCTATGGGCACTGCTGGAGGATGGCACTGGGGAATGCAGTGGCGATTCCCCCACGCTGGAAGTGGCTTCTTTGTCCTGTTTTAAGGCTGTCTTTAATCCGGCCTTGACTAACGACTTGCGGAATGGCATGCTCAGTGTCTTGGGCACTTGGCCAAGCTATCTCGACTTTAATTCATGAGATGATTAGCTTGGAATTCAGAACTTTGTTCTTTCTGCATGCTGTTAAAGACAGCTTCTTAAAAGATTATTGGCAAAATCGAGCTTTTGAAGTAGTGAAGCTGGTGCTGAAATTTCCATACAGAAACAGCAGCGGCCAGCGCGACAGTAGAAGCGTTAAGTCCACATTAGCTGTCATTCTAGTGGAATTTTCAATGGCAGTTACTGTTCCTGAATAGACATAAGTACGGAGAAGCCCTTTTTAGACTGCTATGTAGTTCCCTTCTTTCTTCTGCATTTACCTTAAAATGATTTATTGTGAAGAAAATTTTATCCGTGTGACCAGAACTCATAAGGGAAGACTAGACGAACTGTGATGAGAAAGGAATCTGTCTCCATTGGTTACTTTAAAAACAAAAAAACAAACAAAAAAAAGGGTTACAATATGTTATAGGGTGTTTATGAAATTTTCTGTAGAAGGGATATTACGTCCCATAGGGCTTTAAAAAAAGAAAGTAATTGGATGAGGCGTTAGGCTATATGCTGTTTCTGTCTTTTTTTGCTGTCTTTTTCAGTCCCATGAATGTGACCTGATTTTTAAGAGATAAAAATTACGTAGTATAAGAAATAACATTTTATTTACTCATTACAAAAATTTTATTCAAGATATGACTATCCTAGTAAAAGATTAGAATAATTATCCCAGCTGGACTCCATAATACTTTTATAATAAAGTTCTTATCTAGATAGAATGTTCTTTTCAATTTTGGTTAAGGATTAATTCAGTTTTTACAGGGAAAATATTTTTAAGGCTCTTGGCATAGCAAAGGGGACCAGGTTGCTACTTCCTGATTTTGTTGACATCCACTAGTGTCTTCTGGAATCATCTACATTGAAATGGTTAATTCATCTGATTTTGAGACATCAGAATCAAGGTTTTTGGCCTTGAACTCCTGCATATTTAAACTTTAAATGAGAACTGAAGTACTGATTAATTTTTATCTTGTGGCCTTCTCACAGAAGGCAATGTAAATGTTCATGCTATTGAGAAAGTTATTGTTTAGTCTTAATCTGCATATAAGTACCTTATTAAGTTTTGCTATTCAGATTTAAATATGCATCAAAACCACATTTGCATTTGTCTGTTTTATTTCTATTTTTACTTCTGTATTACTTCTCAAAATATTTTGAGATAAAGTTAAGTTTTCAGGGACTTTGAATGAAAAGTTGACCTCTGCGGTAGTGCCATTTTCAGAGGAGTTCATATTTACATTATGCAAAAATTTCAGTTAGGATGCTGCTCTCCCCAAAATATTTAATTCTGCAGGAAACCAGACTAGCGTATCAGTTTTACAAGTGAAATCACAAACATTAAATCCCAACAACATAGCTGATTGTCCTTTTTATTTTCCTCTTTCAGGAAGTAAGTCATGACACAAGAAGATTTCGATTTGCTCTCCCTTCCATAGATCACACTCTGGGTCTGCCTGTAGGTACGTTCTGTCTCTCCTTACTGAGAATCCAAGTGTTGTTAATTATACTATAAGAGATTGGGGGGGGGATTTTTTTTCCTGCATTTTGAACTGTTGAATTTTGAATACTGTCCACATGGCTTGAGCCAGTATTTAGAGCTTTGCAAGATTATCCTCATGCTGTGAGTCATCTGCAGGGTCTGAAATCTTGTGTACTTACAGAGAGTGTACATCCAGCCTGTTTCTGTAAAGACAGGAGACTGGTCTTTACTTGTGTTTTTCCAATCTCAACTTTCCAGTCTGTGTTATTCCTGTGGTGCTTGGTCTCTGTGGTCCCTTTCCATCCCCTGAGGCAGTGCACTCAGCTGCTACTCCTCTAACGCATGCGGTTTGCCAGATGATCTGCTCACTTCTGAATTTGCAGCCAGTCTCATGGAACGTCTTAATCACCATGGGGTGGATGTTTCCTTAGGCCTTGCCATGTGGCGTGTTGCCTTCCATAATAGCTTAGTGCTATTGTTCCCTTCTGCTTATATAAAAAGCATTTAATTGTGGCTTGTGTTTAATAGGGACTTCTGCCTTGAGAACCTGTGGCAATGATCTGGTGATCAAGTGCTTCGTGGTAGTCCTCAGCACCTTTCCAGCGTTATAGTCCATCGTGTTCAGGTTCCCTTGTTTGGGATATATTGTTCTCTTGATCCTGTTAAGCAGCTGTGAGGGCAAAGCTAGTTTCCCTCCCTTGCCCATAATGAACACTGAGGAGTGAGCTGTCTCACATCTGTAATTGTTCTTGTCCTACGCACCAACAGAGGAGCCATCTGGGGTGAATTTGGCCTGCTGGACGCCACGGCGTCCTCCCGTGTTTTAGTAAGGCCAGGGCAGATCAGCCACTTGTTCCAGCACAGCCCGAGGAGGTGGGTGCCTGCCCCGCGCTGTCCCAGGAGCAGCACAGTTGTGACCGCAGAGGTGCTCTGCAGCGCTGGTCCGGGGGCGAGTGGTTTACTGGGCCAGACTGGGGGAGCAAAGGCAGCGGCTGAAGGCAGGTGAGGGTGCTGGAAGCAGCTGGGAGCCGCAGGCTTGGCAGCCGTGGCACAGGTACTGGCCTGCATGTTTAGTCCAGCACCAGCATTTCACTTTTACCACCAGCTGGAGCGTTACAGGAAAAACGCAATGCTGCTGTCCTGTCAGCGTGAGTGTCCTGGTTTCAGCTGGGATAGAGTTTTACTTTTTTTTTCCTGGTTTTCTCCCCCATCCCACTGCGGGGGGGGAAGTGAGTGAGCGGCTCCGTGGGGCTGAGTTGCTGGCTGGGGTTAAACCACGACAGTAAGAGCCTAAGTTTTCCCTTTGGGAGGAGCACCATTTTGTGTTTGTACCGATTCTTGCGACACATGCCCCAGCAGCGGTCCCGTCTCTCCAGGTTCACAGTCTGCTCCCCTCAGGCCTTCCCTAGCAGGAAACATCTGTGCTGCCAGGTGTGTATGGGCTTTGCTGAGAGGGTTATTTGAATCACCCTTGTATTATCTCCGTGTGCAGCTTCAGGTGAGGTATGGTTGCTCGTTTCCCAAGTCACTGGGTAGCACATCGCCATTCACTGACTGGTGTGCCTCACTGGCCCTCCAGCTTGGCAAACCAGCTTCCAGTAAAAACCCCTCTTTGTGTTCCCATAACAGGCAGAGGAGCTGCACCATCTTTGGAGAGCTGCATTCATCTTAAGAGATAGTTTGTTCTGTTGACCTAGTGGTGATAAAATAACAAAAAACCAAATCCCTCCCCCCCCCCAGGTATTCTTCACTTGGGTCTCTTCAGGGTGTTGGAATTTTATAGGAAAACCTTTCAAAGGAGTTAATTCTAGTTTTTTTTTCCTCAGAAACATAGACATTGAGAAAAGAAACTATTGTAGAGAGTTCAGTGAATGTGTGACATTGAAACGTGATGGCTACCTTCAAATGTTAAGCTGGAGGAATAGTGCTTAATGTCTAGGCAGCCTTAGCAATGGCAGCTAGAAGACTGGCTGGTAGACGTGAGAGATCTGTGGTCAAAGTAAGAGGAGTTATAAATGCAGCTGTAACTAAACGGTACCAGTTTATAAATAACGTGTTAATAAAGAAGTGTGAACAGCACTTGATGGTTTTCCTCTCCTTTGTCCTTTTTACTTGTCTGTACGGGAGAGACATGCCACATCTTTTGCAAGATCTCACGTACAGTTAGGGCTCTGGTAAATGTAAATGCATGAAGCTATCGGAACAGATATGACTGACACATAAAATAAGCAGCGGAGTTGTCTGCCCTTCCAGGTTGAATCTGTGCATGGTTAACAACTCTGGCAATGAGTTACAAAGTCAGGAAAATGAGAGAGGAAAAAGTGGTGCCCCAAAAAAAGGTAGTTAGGAGAACTTTGAGACGGTGTTTGCAGTCCATGCCAACTCAGTACATCCGCTGGAAGAAAAATCTTTTGAAAGCAAACTGTTTTTTTTCTTCCCTGAGTACAGGACAGCATATCTATCTGTCTGCACGGATTGATGGAGCTCTGGTTGTTAGACCTTACACTCCAGTTTCCAGTGATGATGACAAGGGCTTCGTGGATCTTGTTGTCAAGGTGAGAATGTCATGCTCTTTTACCAGGCTGGGCAGCTTCTGAGCCCACCTTTACACTTGCAGCACTGTGTGTAGTCTGATGTGCCAGCTTCAGTTCAGGTATGTGCCGCTGCGGAGTTCCACCGTTCTAACAAGTGATCTGCAATTACCTCAATCCACAGGGCATTTGCAAGCGCTTCTTTAGTGAGTGTGTCTCATGAGATGCTGCACGATTTTCTGTATTTGCATACTGCAACTTTCCAAAATCTGCGTAGACCTGCAGATGTTCACACACTTTTTTAATCCTTCTGAAATAAGGAATTAAACTTGCCTGAACTGTCGGCTTCTTCTGAAGCTAATGTAATACTGTCATTATGATCATTAAGAGTGGTGATCGTTATTGTTACTGATCCAGACAGTGTGAATGACTGATTTAATTGGCAAGAATATAATTTTGAGTCTTGTGATAATGTCCTTTTGTTTTGTCTCTTGGTAGCTAGGATTTCCTCTTAGAATTTTACTCTTAAGTTTTTTTCTTCTTTGCAACTAATTACACTTTATTCATTTATTGTGAAACTAGATGTGAATTTGCCTTTTACTACCTACTTACCTTCATGAGCATGGTGTTGCACATGGAAGACATAACAAGGGAAAAATTTGAATACTTGACTCGGATAGAAATGTTTCACAAGACTCCTTCTTCCCAGTGTGGCTCTCCATGTATGCAAATGATGCTGTTCTTGTGAAAGTGTGAAAGTTTCAGCTTGAAGTCTTTAACACCCATGTGATTTAAACCAAAAATCAGCACAGTTCCAGCAATGTAACTACACCCACTGATGCCTGTTGGTGAACAGTTGAATATTCAATTAGTTGGTATCCGCTTTTTTGGTTACTCTAACTTTGAGGTGCAAACAGTTGGCATCCCAAGAAGAAGAAGGTTTGGGTATATCCCTTTGCAGCTGAGCTGTCAGGGATCTTTCTCTGAAGTTTTTCTGTTTGAAATCACAGTGGCTTTTTTTTTTTTCTTTTTTTGCCTTTGTTTTTTTCCCCTTTTGAACTTGGGTGTAAATCATGCTGATTATTTAGTTCTGTCTTCTCTGTTACAGAAATACAATGGAGAAATTGCCAGTCTGTGTCCAATCTGATCAAAATTAGGGCAAGACTGGCATTTTAATCTTTTTCAGAAAACTCAGTGCTTCTTTTTTATTGTCAGTCAAATCTGCATTGGTAGTGTTTTTTATGTACTAATTGTATTCTTTGCATGAGGATTATGGGTACCTAAATATTTAAAGGGCAAATGCTCGTCTTTGAGCTGTGAGATTAATTGCTTCATTGTTATTTTTAACAGATCTACTTCAGAAGTGTCCATCCGAAGTTTCCTGATGGAGGGAAGATGTCTCAATACTTAGACAGCCTGAAAATAGGGGATACTATTGACTTCAGAGGACCAAGTGGCCTACTTGTCTACAAAGGAAAAGGCAAGGCTAGCTCAGAAGATATAGTTTATCCAGAGTAAACAATACAGAAAAAACATAAAGTACTGGTAACACTGGTCACAGTTTTTTCCGGCTGGGTTCAAGTTTTTATAGAATCATAGTATCGTAGAATCATAGAACAGTTTGGGTTGGAAGGAACCTTTAAAGGTCATCTGGTCCAATGCCCCTGCCATGAGCAGGGGCATCTTCAACTAAATCAGGTCGCTCAGAGCCCCGTCCGACCTGGCCTTGAGTGTTTCCAGGGATGGGGCATCTACAGCCTCTCTGGGCAACCTGTTCCAGTGTTTCACCACCCTTATCGTAAAAAATTTCTTCCTTATATCTAGTCTAAATCTTACCTTTTAGTTTAAAAGCATTACCCCTTGTCCTGTTGCTACAGGCCCTGCTAAAAACTCTGTCCCCATCTTTCTTATAAGCCCCTTTTAAGTACTGAAAGGCCGCAGTAAGGTCTTCCCGGAGCCTTCTCTTCTCCAGGCTGAACAACCCCAACTCTCTCAGCCTGTCTTCATAGGAGAGGTGCTCCAGCCCCCTGATCATTTTTGCGGCCCTCCTCTGGGCCCGCTGCAACAGGTCCACGTCTTTCCTGTGCTGAGGACTCCAGAGCTGGATGCAGTACTCCGGTTGGGGCTCTCACCGGAGTGGAGCAGAGGGGCAGAAAGTCGGTGGCTACATTTTAATTACACATATTGCGTGAACTGAACCTTAGCTATTGCCGCTATTTATTATTTGGGCTGGTACTGTCAGTATACTCACACTGTCCCACTAGACAAGGGGATTCTTTTCTGTTGTGAGCATCTCTGCACAAAAGAAACTGCTAGTGTCTTAATTAAGTGAACTGCCATCTTGAGGGGGATTGTTATGTGACTGTCGAAGTGCTTGTTACTGATACTGATCTCAAGGAAGGGAATTCTCTCCCTGCTTACATGGACATAGTTTGTACACTGATAAAAACACTTTGGTATATGTGCTGTGCAATGCTAATTTCCCAAGTGAAGATGAATGTTATCAGTAGGAAGTACTTTTATGCCAATATAAAATATCTCACTTTGGCATAGTGCAGCCACAAATGTGTCAGAAAAACCTTCTGGCAGTTTTGTGAGCAGCAGAACTCAGACACGTGGTTTTCCAGAGCTTTGTATATTGTGTTCATGTTCTCCTGGATGAAGAGAGGTGTAAATACAACAAATACAACATTCTGGGAAATTTCAAACTCTCTGTCAGATTTGGCTGAAACTGGCAAATCAGCTCAAAAAGAGGAGATACATATAAAGAAAAATACACCCTGCATATTTCAGGTTTTCCCTTAAAATAATCCGCACGGGGTAAATAAACTCTGAGCAGATTAATTCCTTTGTGCAGAACTGTTTCCAGAATCTGGGCTTCTGAATATCACTGGGGGTGTGGGACATGAGCAAATAGCAGTACAGGTAGTGGTGGCTTGACGCTATAGTCAGGAGTAAGCAATAACCCATGTCAGTATCAGATGTTATCATCCCATGTCTTACAGTCTTTAATCATCTTCCAGGATTTGTTTTAATTTGTGACTTCTTCACCTTTGTCTTGTTTCCTGCTCCTGCTTTACAGAGGGGGAAGGGTGACAGGGCTGGAACAAAGTCAATTAGCCGAACGGGCTGGGAAGGGATCACAGGTGCTGTTCCCTGCTTTCTTCAATGTTTTCCATCAATCTCTCTCCCCCCCAACCTGCCCTCTCTCTCTCTCCAGGCGAGTTTGCTATTCGGCCTGAAAAGAAAGCTGAACCGGTTACTAAGAAAGTGAAATACGTGGGGATGATTGCAGGCGGGACTGGTATGTACACATAAAGATTAATCCTTGGTTTCTTACAGCTGGTAGATGTATTTGTTTATATTTTCTCTCATGTGCTCACTTGTGCTTTCTTTTGCTCCTTTGCATTCTCGCATCATTGACCTGCCTTTCTCTTTCAGGGATAACACCTATGCTGCAGATCATTAAAGCAATCATAAAAGACAAAGATGACCCTACCGTTTGTCAGCTGCTGTTTGCTAATCAGGTAATTCTGTCCTTTTTTCTTTTTATAAAGTTTTACTTACTAACAGAACTCCACTCGGTAAATTAAATTCTTGCTGAGAAAGCCTGCTATGGAAATACAAACTCTGAGGGGAGAAGTGAACCGAAATGTTGAAAACTTCCCATATAAAAGCACTATAATGAATTGGTTTTTTAACGTTACTACAGAAATAGCGCTTTCCTCCCAGCTAATGCTAGTTTTCCTGTGTCTTACTGCCCTGTTTCTAATCCAGTTTATAAATGTTTTAAAACTCTGCATTCCTTTGTGGAAGTTGTTAATGTTTTGGGCAGACATTCAAAGCTGTCTCTCTTTGTGGAAACATCAAGGAGGTGGACGTGTGTCTCCTTCAGCAATTGTAACTCCTGAACTTCGCAGCAGGGTTTGTATGTGGAATCTTTCTGTTTGAGAACACCTTAGGTGAGGCTAAAACTAACAGTGGTCTCCAGCAGCTCCCTCGGCTATGGAGCTGTGATTCTGCATGGCTGTCTCCTTGCATTTTCGTTTCCTCTGTCAGTTCTTCCTGCCTTTCTGTTGCTCTTTGAGGTGTATCATACTGCCGTGCTGGACAAAGGGAAGAGCTCTCATCCATGCAATCCTTGCGAGAGATTTCTTGGACGACCAGGCAACCCAAATGGTGGTGTGCTGCTGGACTCCAATGCCCCTTCTTCGCCTGATGTTCTTCTAGTGCTAATAGTTTTGCTTTTAAATGTCTCCATCATAATAAGTATTTGTTTCTGGATCATGAGCCATTGTCTGTGGTGAACCTCACTTCGTGCCTGTGTTTTTTAGCTTCTTTAGGGTCTCCTCTGTCATTCCTTTCTCCTCTGAAGCTGAGTGTGTCCTTGTTTTCTTTGTACCATATTTGAATGGTAAACCAGGCTTTTTCTGGCAGAAGCTATGATCCAAGTGCCATCAGATGCCCTGCTCTGATGCTTTATTACAGCGAGACCTCCTCAAGAGCCCTGCTGGTGCCCTCTGGTGCGGCGGCAGCAGCTGGTCTCTGCTGAGCCCCAGGCGTTGGCATAAAGCGCAGTCGGTATCAGGGCAGGAGGGCCAGGATGTGCTGTGAGTAATTCGGGATGACTACTACAGGGATAGAGCAGCTGTTTTAGCAACCTAGAAAACCTACTGCTTCTTGCAGGGAGGACTTGGGGAACAGTTGCCCGTGTATTAGCAACAGCCTGTGTAAACAAACATCAGTCCTTGGCTTTGAAGAATCCTCGTACCCAGTAACTGCACAAATATAAAGCAGCCTCGTGACAAATGCTCAGTCAGGAAAGCCTCTGGACTAGATGTTTTTTAATACTGAATATTTAAATTATTTTTTTAATATGTGTTTTGCTGATCTTCTATTTTGGCCCCCCTGAAAGAGCTGTGTTGGATTACAGATGACAATGTATGTGGGCTCATATTGTGCTTCTGACTAGCAAGCTTTGAGTTGGTCAGACCCAGTAATAGCTTTTCCGGAACACACGCCACTGCGGATCCAGAAATAGGTGCCTTCTCGGCAATAGTTGGTGGCACATTCCTCCTTACCCCCACAGTTACAGACATAGTGGTGTCCTCAGTGCTGAATTATTAAGGTTGCAGAGGATGGTACCACTTTTAGTCTCTACCCTTTCCCCTCCTTCCCAAACTGCAGCTGCTGTTACAGGAATAAGGCTTTCTTTTGGCCTTCAATTATGTTGCATCAGGGAGGAGCAGAACTTGATACCCTGGGCAATGTTTGTTGTTCCAGTCAGAACTTGATACCCTTTTGGTTATTTGTTCCACATCCTGTTTAAAAACCCAAGAAGTCTCTGTATGGCAGTGCTGATGAAATTTGAAGTGGCAAAGGTGAAAAACCTGGCATTTTCCTGACTGAATGGTACAGTATGTGGAGGGGTAGGGAGATATCGGTGTGCAGTCATGGTTATTTTTTGATGAAAGTTTTTTTTTGTAATGGGAGTGCTAAAAGAAGGTTTTACTCTCCTGATGCTACCACTACTTCCCTGAACAAGAAGGTTCTGTGTTTTGATAACAGGTTTTGCTTTGTTTTATTTTTTTAGAGGGAAGGCATTGCATGGTCAGGATTTGGGAAAGTTATGAATCCTTTTATTAGCTCTGCCACAGGATAGTAATGAAATAACTTGTGTTTGCTCTCTTCAGATTGTAAAATGGAGTTGAATAATCTGTTCGTCTCATAGGTCTGTAGAGTAGCTAATGCTCTGTGGTCATATGAGGGCTGCACTCCAATGCAGAGTGTTATCATTGTTTTCCTTACCCTGCAGACGGAGAAGGATATCCTGTTACGTTCTGACCTAGAGGAGATCCAGGTTCAGAATCCCGGTCGCTTTAAGTGTTGGTACACACTGGACAGAGCACCTGAAAGTAAGATCTAGCACGCTACTTCCACTGAAGCTTAAGTTACGAGTATAATGCATGTGTTAGGCCGGAGACATGCTATGTGCTATGTCTTGTTCATACTTCTGAGCTCCTTTCTTGCTTAATGAATTGTGTCTGAATGCATCCAGAAGCATTGTTCTTCACACAGTGATGCACAGAAACTCTTAGGTGTAATCAGGCAGTGTTTCCAGTACTACAAAGCCTACCTCAGGTGAATGGCAGCGCAGTGTTCCTCCCGTGACTACACCTGAATATTTACCATTATTTACAATGATAACAGATTTCCTTGGGACTTTTAGCAAGCTTTGTTTTCTCCATACATCAGTTTTGCATCTTAAAAGCAGAGGTGGCAGTTTTTCCATGTAGCATAACCGTGTTGAGGACACTAATGCAAGTGGAGTGTACAAATGCTATAGTCCAGAATGTTACGAAAAAAACCCAAACCCCCACAACTTCATTCTAAAGTGACTTGTATCTATCTTTTCCTCCTTCTTCCTTTGTTGCCCTTCCCCTACTTTCTTTCTTTTTTTTACAGACTGGGACTACAGCCAAGGATTTGTGAACCAAGAGATGATCAGAGACCACCTCCCCCCACCTCAAAACGATGTTCTGATCCTCATGTGTGGACCTCCTCCGATGATCCAGTATGCTTGCATTCCCAATCTGGACAAACTGGGCTACACCAAGGACATGAGGTTCTCCTTCTAAAGAAGACTGATAATTCAGTGATCTTGTGTAGAAGGGAAGGAAAAACACTTAATGGGGAACAGGACAAAGCTACAGACCTGGCTGATGCACAGTGCTAGGAAGCTACATTTATGTTAAAAAATGCTTCATTTTTTCTGAATCTCTGGCAAATAAGACACTTAAGCTCAACTGTACTAAAACTGTACTGTATGTTGCATAGAAACAAACAACTGTATTGTGGAACGGTAGTCCTGCCTAGTGCTTGGCTATACTGTATACTCTGTCTCAAGGGAGAACAGTATAGCTTCTTAGGGCAGTAAAAACTCAGTTACTCTTATTCTTAGCACTGTAATCAAATGGCAGTAATATCCTACTTCTTAACACTGTGCATACCCAGTATTTTATGTTATGAAGTATGAAAATATATAGAATGTGCTGGATTATTCACCTTGCTTATGCCAAATTTTAATACTTACAGAGCTTTTACAGTATGAGGGCCAGGAGTGTTTGCCTTGTATGCATAATCTTTGCAACATCAGAAACTTAAAGAAGATGCTTGTTCAGTTGAAGGGTGACAGTTAACCATTTACGGCTGAAGTTGTTCAAGCTGCCTTGTTAATCAAAACAGAGAGGTAGACAGCAGTACAAAGTTTGTTTGCTTTGTATTTGGGAACAGCCTCTCAAATGCAAACCCTTTTCCAGCTGGTCGCAGTTTTCTTCCCTGGGCCATGAAAGCAGCTTCAGAAAGCAAGCAGCTTTGTGCACTGTTCCACAAATAGCTGGAATTTTTTGCTGGTATGTGTGTGGAATGCTGAAAAAAAATACTAACTTTTGCATTTACTACTTACATATAGTGGATGGTGTCATAGGAGTACAAAAGCATGTATTCTGCATGTCCTGTGCAGTGAAAAAAAATGCTGGGTGAAAACTGACTGGATCTAGTTTTAGTTTCTTGTTTCCCAGAGATGGATTTGGAACAAAGGGAGCTCAGGTTTCATTGACAGGGTGGGTTTTGGCAGGTAGCCCAGCTTGGGGTGCGGTATGTATACAGTCGGGGGACTCACCTGTGTGTCTTGCTCTGGCAAATCTCCACAGGGTTTTGCTTGCTAAGGGAGCATGGGAACAGCCTTAAGTCACCAAACTGACAGCAAATTCAGATGTTTCACTGAATATAAAACCGTTTCTTACATGCTGTTTATTATAGCTCTTGATTATTTTTTTTTAACATACTTTTTTTACAGCAGCCTTTAGTAAACTTAAGGCATTGTGCATGCCAAACTTTCTGCTTCTGAGATCAGAGCTGTCCTGCAAAGAATCTATGAAACTAAAAATCTTGCTCTGGTGATGAAATCAGAGTGACCGAAAGGATGTTTAGTCATATATGAAGTAATGTGGATGCTAGTTAGCTACAAATGTCAGTGTATAATACCACTTTTTTAAAGATTGGGGTAGGTATTTGAGGTTATAGCTTGCCCTGTTTTCTTTTGTGTCTCTACAGCAGGTGGGTACCGTGCACTTAAAAGGTTAATTTTTCAGTGTGAATTAAAAGGAGAAAAAGATAGTACAGTTAGTTAATTTAAGGAACCTCAAATGGATACTACTGTTATTAATTTTATTAATTAAGACACTTGCCTCTGAAGTCTTGAATTTTTGATGTGCGCTTCTGAAACTTGTTCTTTAAAACTATGCTCCAAAGTTCAGTTACTCCTCAAGTAAGTTTCTGTCCCTTTTTTAGGAGGCAAAAAGCAGAATTATGAGAGAAATTATCTTGCTGCTGGTTTATATCACTGTGGGATACACATAAATTTTTTTCATTATTGTATTTAATAAAGTTTTCTTGTAAAAAATAACTCTGACTGGTTACTCATCAGCTATTTTGTATGACTTACTTATTCTGCTTACTCAATTACTGACTTTTTTTCACATCTGTGTAAGAAATTAAGTATCTTGCAGGTGAATCACCTGTGTGTTACCGAGCAGAACATCATCTTCAACCTCATAAGAGAGACAGACTATAATTGTAAAACACTCTATAAAGTGAAGGTTCAAAAAAAAAGAGAAAGCATTAGATTTGTTTACCCAAGTGCTTATCTCTTTCTTCTGTTTGAGTTTGGTGAAAACTGTTGTATCTGGATGTTGGGTCAAGGAGTAAACTCTTTTTCTCTCTGTCACTCCAGTCTCCTCTTTTTACCTTTATTTTGTACATATTCCTTGTGACCATGAGGCCCTTTTAATAAATAAAAAGAGGGATTTTATATGATCTACTGAAACAAAACTGTGCCACAGTCCCTTTTGCTTGGTGGTCCTGTACCAGAGCATTTAAACAAGTCAGTGTTAAAGCTGGTTTTTACTTTTTTTTTTTTCCTTTCAGCCAATTCATCTGTCTTACAGAAAATAGGAGTACTCTGCCATGTTTCCTGGCAGGATGTGCTGAGTACTACTAACCTCCATGTTGTAAAGCAGCTGGGGAAACTTGAACCTCACGCATGGAAGGCGTTTCCCGAGAGCTTCAGCTTTACCAGAGGAGGGTCGCCTCCACTTACCAGGCAAAGGCAGGTGTCCCCTGCAAAGGCGGGCTTGCCTACGGCGAGGGTCTTCCTCTGGGTGCTGCTCCTTTTGCACCTGCAGCTCCGAGAGGAAGGAGGTAAGAAACGAGCTGTTCTTTAGTCACGCTCTTGTAGCTGGGTCCTGAGCCTGCACGTCTCGGGGTGCTGCGGCAGTCCCAGCGGTGTGGCGGCTGGTTTCGGCCGCTGGAAATAACTTGGTTTACAGAAAAGAGCCTCCTATTTTTTCCTGAGCTTTTCTCTTCTTGATCCTGCCTCAGTGAACAAGGAAGAGGAGCAGTGCAGCAGCCAGGATCTCCCCTGTGTTCCTTACACATGCATGGGGGGGTGAGTGGGGACAGGACTGGAGCAGCCGATCTGCGACGTCTTGCTTGAACAGCCTAACGGGCAAGCAGTAGCATTTGCTTAATTAATCAATTAATTAATTAAATCCCTCTGGGGATCGTGCCCTGCCTGCCACCCCACCCCACCCCACAGTTTGAATTAACAGAACAGGGCCCTGTTTTTGAGAAGATCTACCACAGTCGGCACTCCTGGCAGCGCTCCCAGCGCACCAGTCGCAAGGCAAGACCCCGGCATCGGGCTGGTTCCTCTGGCCTGTCCGTGCAGCCGAGAGCTTGGGGTACACGGACCACGCTGCCGCTTCTGGAAGAGGGGAGCAGGGGCTGTGGGGGTGGGTGGGTGATGCCAGGCTCCTTCCCGGAGTAATTAAGGGCCGACGCCAAGGGGCCAGGTCATCTCTGCTTGAGCTCAGAAGCACCTGGCGGAGCCAGGTAGGGTGGATACCTGTATCCTGTGATAAGCTAATCATGCCTCTTACATTTCTTTAAAAGGGTGGGGTGAGGTATTGAGGGTTTGTTTTTTTTTTATGAAGACCTACCTGGCTGAGCAAACCAGCCAACAGCAGCAGCGCTGCATGTTTCCTCTTCCGATAGCTTTTTTTTCACGGAGCTATGCTTCCGTGAGCTCTTGAGCTCAACTACAGTATAAACTGTACAAATTGTAGTAACATATACGTTAGCAAATGATGTCCAAAGGAAAAAAAAAAAAAAAACAAAAACCTACCACCCAACCAACGCCTTCACTTTGCTTTTTACCATGGGATTAAACTGTCTGCAGTTAGCACCTTACCTGGTAAATCAGTATGGGGAGTTACAGAAGCTTGTGGAATGGCTGTGAGTCACCTGAGCCGAGACTCTAGCTTGGCTGAATAAATGAACATGGTCAAATTTACATTGTTAAACACTTTGTTGTGCATCTGCGCCATTATTAGCCGTAGCACAAAGCCTTGGCCAGTTCCCACCGCTGCTGAGGGCCCAGGCTCCTGAGCTAAAACCCACAAGGCGACCAGGCAGCACGTGGCACAGCCTGGGCGACGGACCCCGGCTCCCAGAATAAACACCGAGCCTGCGGACATCTCCGAGGTACCAGAGGCACTTTGGAGAACACAAACTGGCAACTGCCCCAACGTGTATCTTCCATAGTTGCAGCTCCGTAGAGTCAAGACATTTTGATTATTTTTTTTTCCCCTTTCAAACACTGAAAAAACATGTATAACATCCAAAGGGAAAAAAAAAAAACAACAAAAAAGCCCAACCAGTTTTCAGAGACAGCACTCCTACAGAACTGAACAGCTTAAGAGACACAAACTAGTTATAAGATACCAATTTAATGCAAAATTAAAGCTTTTCTGCTGATCTTTTATAAACCAATCAATCCTGCTGCAGTATTGGTTATGCTGTAACTTTAAAAAGGGAAAAAAAAAAGAAAAAAAAAAAACCAACCTTCTTGACTGGGTGTAGAGAGTTCTCCTGCTCTGCACCTATCACCATAGCTATGTATGTTTTCTATATAAAATACTAGAACTATCCCCTCAAACCCCTGCTACTCACAAAAAATACGATGACACCAGCTCTTTAAAAGCAAACAACTGTATCTTAATGAACTTAATGAACTATTTCAAAACTATTTGAATAATATAATGAACTATATTCCAAACTATGAACTATTTCAAAGGCCTCCCTTCTCCATACCCAGCTACATCTGTGATTCAGCAAAGATGTCACAGTTCTCTATGTTTTTATTTCAGGTCACCTTTCAGCCTGTGCCAGGGAAAGCAGTGACCAATTCTGGCACTGATGCTGCAGCTTCTTTATGCCCTTTTTTTAATAGCTGTGTAAATAACAGCCTTTACTTTTTAGCTGTTGCAGCTGCCCCATCTTATAACTCAAATAGTGAAATAAGCATGAGCCTTTGAAATTATTTTTATTCTGTTAAATAAAATTAATAAGATTACAAGAAACCTACAGGCAGAGGAGGGTTGCCCTGACAAAACTGTTCAGATAGCTATAAACAAAAAGTGAGTTTACCAGTTTGAAAACTGATCAGGTCTTCTTTCACTGGTTAACAGTGGCTGAAAGCAAGTAATCACAATTGTGCAACCCAAAGTCTCGCTTTGTCCACTAAAAGCTGGGGGGGAATGGAATAAATTAGTCCATAAATGCAATCAGCTGCTAAGCTACTAAACCAAATTCAAAATGAAATAACTCTGCCTCCTCCAGACTTCTACTCTCTGCCACCAGTGGTTAGGCGCTGCCTCTGCTGCCATGAAAAGCACAAACCCACCAGCGTCTCCAGGGCCAGGTTTTTGTCACCCTGGTTTGTCACCCAAGTTTTCTTGAACACCCACCACTGCCTTTTCCCACACCTTGACCTGACAGTCACCCAGCAAGAACAGGCTTTGCAGCTGGGACCAACCCTACGCCTGCATTTTGGGCACAGCTCCGAGGGCCTCCGTAGCCTGGCACTGAACTACTTTTAAGGGGTAGGTAATTAATAGGTTTCTCATATAGCCTATGTCTATCCCAGGGATGTGCTTTTCCTCTTAGTTGGGAACCAGCTCACTCTTCCAAACCGGTGTTTTTAAGCCCTAATATTGTCCTTCACACTCAATGCAAATCTTCTGACCAGCACCTGTACATTTTCTGTATTACAGACTCAACCTCCTACTGCAGGAAAAAAAAAAAAAAATCATTTGCTACCCAGTAAACAGAGGCTGTGAGTCAAATCCACCACGGCCTCCCAAAGGCTCAGGGTGACAAAGCTTTCATCAGACTTAACGTCTGGTGAATGAAATGTGCTGGAAAAATGACATACCTTCTATAAACACATTTTTCTGGCAGGTACATTCTGTTGTTTTAAAACCTGGAGAGACTGACTCAGCCTGGCTTCTGCAGGAGCTAAGGGAATGTGATGGGTGGAGGGGAAGGTGGGAAATCAGGGAGTGGAGGGAACGGCATGCAAGGAAAGTGAGAGGCAGAGCTGAGCCCCACTGCTGGCATGCAGAGAGCCACTGCAGTTAACCAGTGGCTTACAGAAAGTTTATGTACCACTGCCCACCTCTTTCAGTCCATTTTTTGCACGGAGGCAGTTTTCCAGCATGTCTTTTGTGGGCAGGAAGCCGTCAGTACTGGTGACAAATTGCCGTAGCGCATTCCTGCCCAACAGGCAGCATTTTCGCTCCTCCTCGGCAATGCTGTCTAGCGTGACTCCTCGGGTGGCCTTGGGCTTCCCTGGCACTCCAAACACGATGAACAAGCCCCGGCAGTCCCATCCCACCAAGCGGCAGAACTCTGCCAGCTTCTCAAACCTGCTCCTGTTTTGGCAGTCCTCCACCGCCGCAGCGCGGCCGCCTTCGCTACGGGAAAGCCCATCCAGCTGGAAAGCCTGCGCAGCCATCTGAACTTTGATGTGCTTGTCAGCCCCAGGCAGAGCCCAAATCCAGCCCGCCCCGAACAGGGAGGGACAGCTGCTCGGTCATTTTGCTGGTCGGGACATGTTCCCCCGCTCACTTTTCCACGCAGAAGCTGATGAAGTTGACCAAAAAAAGATCTCGCTCGGGGTGTTTGTGGCTGGCTGGAATTTGCTCTGAGGATCCATGAAACCAACATAGTCCTTCAGCCTTTTGAGATGCACGGACCACCCCTTGGCCGAAGACTTCAGAGATGATCAGAGCTTCAGCCTCCTTCTCCTGGTTGTCCTCACGCGAGACCTCCTGGCCCGTTTTCTGGGCAGGAGAAAGTCGTTTCCACATGCAGACTGCCTCCGGGAAGCCCCCTCTTTTTCCGGAGAAGGCTCTGTAGATGCCGGGCTCAGCCAGACCTGTTACACGTGCACATGGTTACCTGCTGCCTTCCAGTGACGATGATGGCAGCGGTAGAGCCGAGCTTCCTGAGCAAGCTGCTGTCCCTCAGCGCAGACAGGTTTTCTCCTGGGTGTTCCTCCACAGCTGACTGACTGAGCAGCGATCAACCCAACAGGCCCAGAAACTTTCACACCTACTGAATTATCTGTGCTTGTTTTCCTTATTGTTAATGCTGGCACCATTGCTTTAACTGATGCTATCTCATTCCAGTCTGATCTTATCTCCTTTGATCTCCTTTCTAGGACTATTACAGAGAAGCCATTTTACTGGCACTGGGTGTTTCCTGGAGATGAAACAACCTTTTTCCTTTACTCACCCAGAGGAGGGTATGCATACAAACCTGAAGACTTCTACAGGGTGCTTGAAATGATGCAGTGGGCTTTTTTTGATGAGCTGCTGCCTGTATCCCCGTATCAGCTGCTGCTGCTGTCAGTGGCATTAGCTGTTCCACGGCAATGCACACGGAATCAGTTGGACTTCTGGCTCAGCCGAGAAGCTCGTGCTGTTGCTGCCTCAGGTTTATCTCAGGGAAGCTTGGACAGTCAACGCACCACCATGGACAACTATCCAATGCATCTACAAATAAACAAGCTTCCTAATCTTACAAAATCTCGTCTCCCTAGCTGTGTATGTTACCACTACAGCAGAAGCCGGCCCTGTTCAGCTCTGGATGTTGCTGGTGCCAAAATGCACCGCTACGGTCTCTTCATTGGCCTGGGATCCCACCACCATTCTTAAGAAACAGGCTCTGTCCTGCTGAAAGCTGCTCTTCCTCCTCCTCCTCATTCTGAATGAGTGAAAAAAGCGTCGAGGATCTGTCTTTGCCCTCTTTACTGTCATTGCTCAAAACATCTTCATTTGATCTCTCTCTCTCCTTCTGCCTACAGATGTTCTTCTACTCCTGCCAACCCAGAGGAACACCTTCGCAGGTGCAGAGTCGTCCTATCTTCTTCCTCCCAACTGTGGATAAAGAGGCTCAGTAGGAAAAGCTCTTGCTGCAAATGAAAATGCCAAAATACTAAGGTGAAGCATAAAGTATGCACTAAACATTTGTAACAACAAAGCGGTGCAAGGTATAAAAAGCATGCAGGTGGGGTAAGTGCAACTTCTCTTCTAAAGGGAAAGCCAGGATGCAACAGTACCTAGAGGATGGGAATCTGAAGAGTCATTCCAGAAGTTACTCTGGATTACTCCTCCATTCCTAAGCATACATGTAATTTAAGCAAAAAGAAAAAAGCTGGGTTTAATCTCCATAGGTTCTTGATCAATACACATCTATCTTTTCCTCATCACTGTAAATAAACAGACAACAGAAGTTTATTATACTCTAGGTTTCAAGGTCCTTATCCTCAGCGTTCCCACTGAAATGTTGAGCTGCTGAACAAAAGCACAGAAATGAAAGTCACAACAGGAGTTCTGCATTTTCTGGTCCGTTATCTGGGCTACACCAGGCAAAACACCGCTCATCATTTGTACCCGCACCCCGGCAGCAAAATGCAGTTTGGGGAAGCTCAACTCCTGTTGGCAAAGTAGCTGGAGCTCCTGTGACTGCTGAGGGCTGCAAGGGCACGGGGAAGGGAACGGCTCCTGGGACCAGAGACCAGTGTCCTTGACAGCAGGAAGGGCCAGAGCTGGTCCTTCCTTCGGCAGCCTGCGAGGACTCCCCGCGGAGCGCACACCGAGCACGGGGAAGCGCTTTCTCATCACACCATACCAAACAACCCAAGACGGCTCAAATCTGCATCCCAGAAATATGTAAAAAGACTTGGGGTAGTTGATTTCTTAGCTGTTACCCGAGTCCTTCTGCAGGCGCTATCGACAAATGAACTAATGAGTCCACAAAAATTTCTCCCTCCTTTGTCTTTTAAATAGAACAGAAAGAGCTTCCTAGGAAAATAAAAAGGAAAAAAGAGGATAAATTAAAGAAGAACCAGCTTCCAGAAACACTTGGCATTCTCCACAGACTTTATTGGATTTTACATGGCAATACACAGTAGTTACGTTGCCCTCTTCGAACACGCACAAATCAAAATACCCCAACGGTATCAACGGTATGCGCGTATGCTCATAAACTTCCTGACTTTATCTCTTTTACTTTCATATTCCACCCCCATAAAATAACCAAGGTTCAGATGATAAGCAGCTTCGAGGGGGTGACCTGGCTTCCAACCAGTGAATGCAGGAAAGGGTTGTTTGGAGCAGAATGCTGCTTACACTGGACTTAAATAAACCATCATCTGCCATTGTTGATATGCTTGCTAACAGCACTGGCCCGAAGAGAAATCGGAGAGTATTTGTTTGTGCCTATTTCAACACATAATATTGTACCACTACCCTCCTTTTGTTCCCCTGTGAATATCCCGTCATGTTCACTAGCCGACACCGGAGGAACAGTTTTGCTCAGAAGCCTGCACCACATCTTCCCAGTGCTTCTGCAGCATTTGGGAGAGCAGGGTCTTAAGCTCAACTTATGTGTAAATAATAACCATATTGCAGAGTATTCACAGAAAGCAAGCCCTGAATTCACATCCCAAGCATCTGCACCCTAAAGCTGACAGCAGGCATTACACAATGTAGTATTTCTGCTCGAATAAAATCGCTCAAACACCCCCAAGACTGCAGAGGAAGAAACAACAGAAAGCAAATTATTTGCAGGCAGAATTAGTCAGAAATATTGAATTAAGCCCCAGTTGTGATCTGTTTGTAGACAAAATGGTAAGCAGCGCAAACCACACATTATGGATTGTTTGCCTGGCTCCAGTTACCAAAGAGAAAATGGCAGAGCTTCGTCTTATGTGCAACACAACCAGTCCACATTGTATTTTTCGTCTTGGTACATAAATAATAGCCTACACTGCACATCCTTCAAAGGACCAGGCTGGCCATAGCTTATCAGGTTACAATAATATAATGCTGGAATATGTCTCCAATCTACCCGAACATCTGATGGGACCTCCTTGGAAGACCCTGAAAGAACCCTTCTTCCCTTCCTGGCTTTGCTAATCGCGTTTCAGAAATACCCACAAGGTCAATGCACATCTACCATCCATCCAACACCGCGCCAGCGATGTATTCAAAATGGTCTCACTTCCAGCAAGGAGAGCAATGAAACGAGTGACAAATACCTGTTAAAGCAACACACCACCACAAGGAACAATTCCAGCTGTACTTTTTTTTGCCTTTACAAAGCAAAGAAGCTTCATGCCATTGGGCTAAAATACATGCAATGTTCAACACCATACGCATGACCACTGTCATAAACAGAGTTACTTTTTTTTGTTTGCATTCGGCTAGTACACCTTGCAATACCAAAAGTCTGACAAAACATTTCCACTGGCTAGTCAGGGTTTTTAAAATCTGATGATCTTCAAAAGCAGAGGAGCTGTGCTTTAACAAAGTAAAATGATGAGCAACATGTTCGATACTTGAATTTTGGAGGGAAAGTCCCACCTTAGGTTTAATATTATGAAATAATATATTTCCTATACATTTCTCTATATAACTTTATTTTTTTTGCAACTACACCATCTTTACGTTAGTCACAGCACAGAAATATCCCTTCCATATGCAGGGAGTACTCTCAACTTTAAGGAAATTTTTTAAATCACAGAAGTGTTAATAACCTTGTTTGAATGCTATAACTACTGCTGCTGGGAACAAGAAAGAAGGCATTTTAAAATGTGCAGTTTCCATGCAAGTCACTGCTAGAAGAAACATGCTTTGTAATTGTTTCATCCCAAATGGAAGATCATTAAACTGTGCACTTTGTAAAAAGCACGAAAGCAAACAGTTCCAAAGGTCAGCCTGCCTTTTCCAGTAACCAGCTGGTATGCAAACTGGCATAATTTTTTTACAACCCTCTCCCCTTCCCCCACACCTTGAACTTTCCATCATTTTATCTCACAAAATTTAAATTTTTGCTTTTATATGTACTTCATATACTTCTTTTTTTTTTTTTTTTTAACAAAACAGTATAAAAATAAGAGCAACAGTCAAGAGCTACCAGGGAGTTTACGCAGGACATGGATGACTAAAATCCTACATTGGATACTGTAGGAAGGGCAGAACTGGTATTTGTGCCGAACAAATGTGCTTGAAAAAGAGCAGTAGCATCTTTTTTTCCGCTGAGAGCCTAGGGAAAGGTGATGCACGGTATCTACAGATGCAATACTTCTACCTAACATCTTCTGCTCTTTTGAAACAGTATAAATGATTATCTGAGGCTGTGAATAAGCAAAAGGAGCACTATGATACCACGTAAATTTAAATGCAACGCTCAGAAACGTATCACCAGTTTGTACATTAAATATAGTAAAAACAATTACCATTCACCTGTGTCTGGGTGTTTCTTATGGCAACTTTGGAGTAAGCACCTTTTTTTTTCTCCTTTTTTTTCTAAAAATTCTCCACCCCCCAGTGTTACTTCTAACAAAGAGAAGCAAGAGCAATGTAATGTACATGATCTGCTGCCCATCACGGATGACGTTTCTTGCACATAGGAAAGTTAGCCTTTGTCAGTGCCTGGTGGTGACTGTCACACATTGGAGTCCTCATCCGTTATACTGGTGCTAGGAGAGCGAGTCGCAAAGTCTTTAAACATTTCATCTTCCTTCAGCATGTGCTAGAAAGGAAAGGAGGGAAGAGTCAAGGTTCAGGCCCTCACAACTAAAATCACTAGCCCTGTGCCTGGCGGCAAACTCCGCCGCCAGCCCTGCCAGCCCCCGCTTCATTCTGCCGAGGACGTTTTTCACCCACGCCGCGAAAAACGAGCTCACTGCTGTCTGCTGGCCCAAACGGCTCGGGGAGCGCAGGCTGGGGCTCAGCTTCCACCTGGAAAACGTGAAAACGTGCCGCAACCCTCAGTTGGCCACTCACCGCCCAGGGGCAACCGGCCGCCTAGAGCTGGGTGCCGCACACTCGGCCCTCCTCGGAGGGTGGGGAGCCAGCGGGAATTGCTGGCCACCCTGGGCCACCACTCCCAGCTGGGGCAACCGCCCTGCCAGGATGGGCCAGGATCTTCCTGAACCGCTAATTTTTCTTTTCCCCTCTGTCCTGTACAAAAAACAAAGGACCTCAGTGGACCCCTAGCTGTGATGAGGCTTCGCCATTACCTGTAATTTACACAGTATTTTATACACTCTGGCCCTCAGAGACCAGTTGCGCTTCTCTCTCTCCAAAGACTAGGTCCCACTATGCACTGAAATCGATCAAAGCCATTGCCCCCAAAACTACAAACCTCAGCTGCTTGACAGAGCCAGTAATAGCAAACAAAAGTTGTACTTAGTGTATTTGTATTAAATAGCATCACTGTTTAATACCAGTGACTGCCAAGGGGTTTATACCCATCTTACATCAACAGAGATCTTACTCCACAGACCCCACTTGTAAGCCTTACTGTCAAGTTGTTGATGCCTTCAGAAAATGCTCCTATTTGCCTCACTGTCCCTTCTGAATCTTCCATCTACAAAAGACAGATAATGAATAATGAATCGATAATAAATTCATTGTATGCCGCAACAGAGTGGCAGTTGAATGCAGCACATAAGTAACTGCTTGATGACACCTGACGTGGCCAGAGCAAGGGAGAAGCGTGCCCTGTTGGGAGAGGACAGTTATGCCAGAGTACGTCCTAAAGGCACTGCATTCACAGCTCGAACCTCCTTGGGCCAGGAGACGCTTTTGTTAGCAATGCTATGTGACTGCAAGAAGTCAGGACCTTCACAGGCCAAAGCAAAAGGGAAGGCTTCCCTGGGAAAAGGAAGGTTTTCCACCGAAGCCGACAGCACAGTCAAGGACTCCGAACTACTAGAACTGGCTTACCTGCTCCAGCCTGTCCAAATCATCATCGTCGTATACTCGGATATCTAGGCCAGGCTTAAAACCCTTCTTCGACCCACTTCCAGATGCCCGCCCCAGCTCCATAGGACACACATACTCTTCCACGTCATCTTGCTTCTTCTTCCTCAGGCTCCCAAAATTGCTGAAGGCAAGTTTCTTTGGCTTACAAGTGAGGAGAAAATTTACAAGAAAGAGAATCAGCAACGTATTAACAGATCTTACTCTTGCACTGGTGTTTCAATGATGAAGGGTCAAAACCCCACTCCTCTCCTCAACAAAGATCTTCTGAATAGCTGTATTTCATAATTGTATCTCAAAGAACAAGACGTGTGCCCTCATTCTACCATTAAGACAACACCAATTAAAGGATCCCAAATGAGATGAGAATCCCACTGCATTAAACCATGAGCATATGAACAGTAAGAGGCAGTCTCCCTCCCAAAGATTTGATAGTACAGACAGAAGGACAGCGCACAAGAGTGCTACCTCTTGTCTCTGCGTATGAGAGGCTGAGGTGCGATACGCTCATGGCAGACCCAAGTGTCAAACCCAGATCTGCTGAGTCCTGCTCTCATGCTTCCTTCATTAGCGGCCACCCCCTTTTCTCAGACCTTACTGAACTGCCTTCCAAACATGGATAAAAACCAGCACACTGGAGATCAAAACGTCTGCCTGGAAGCTCACGCGCCGACTCAGAACAAGTGACCTACCTTTACTTTGGCTGTTGCTGTTAAGAGGACATAATCTGGGGACTCCATGGCCTCGCGTTTCTGCTGCTGGGCCTCCTGCCCAATAAGAAGGTTGAAATGAGTCGCCAAGTGCCGTCTCAGTAGCGTCTTGTTTGGTGGGATGTTCAGCAACTGTGCCATGGTTTCTACGTTGAAACGGGGCTCTAAAACCTATTAATCAAATCACAGAGAATCCAGCTGAAGCCCGTACTCTCTGATGAGGTCTCAAGGACATCAACAGGCACATCTATCTTGGTCACTTCCTAGGGTTGCTTTGGGGTTTTTGTTGGGTTTTTGAGAGGAAACATATAACAAAGAGGAGGGAGAAAAGAGAGTTACCTAGTTAAAAGATTCATAAAATGCTACCTCCAGGCTTTCCTCCTTGAGTTATAAATAGAAACAAATCGGCAGGTAAGAAGAAAGGAACAGATAAATCCACCCTTAACTTATGTAATGTGTGAAGCTGCCACAAAACGTCTACCCACATCCTCTTTAACTCTGGAAAACGTAGCCAGAGGAATGATGGAAAATAAACAGACAAAAAAAATGTTTGCAGCAGGGATATACCTCTTAATCACCACAACAATCTACAAGTGTAAGTCCCTTGTCTGGAGTATCTGATACTAGAGCAATTAAAAACAATCCCGGTTTGACATTGGAATCACAAATTTTACAAAAATAACAGGCCTTCCTCACAAAATCATATGCAGGTCTAGGAAGGAAGACAGTGGCTGTTTAACAGCATGATAGCAGTGTACAGCATCGTAGGACAGGAGGTGGATAATGCCATACCTAAATTGGTCCCCTGTGAGGGGAATACAGATAATCAAACCCATTGCTGCCCACACTAATGCTGCCCAAGACATTCATGTCCTTTGAACTATAAGATAATAAATTTTAATAGCGACTACTTATTAAGCAGAATAAGAAGATAAGATGTGTGCACCAAAAATAATGTCAGAACTTTGCTCGACGACACTCAGCCATATTTTTTTTAGTAAGATGGAACAAGCGAGCCTAAAACCTTACCATCAGTCCCCCATGCACACCGCTCCCCCGCAGGTTAGGTGCATACTCTGCCAGATCAACAGAGCGTAACCACTCCATCACACGATGATTGGTCCACTGGGTGACCTCAGAAGGTGTGACATTATTCTGTGAACAGGAGGAACAGTTAAGGAGACTTTGCGACTCAGCTGTGCCAGCCCCAGTCTTTACTGAAATAAACCTCTCCTGCCCTTAATGAATGCAAGCCCACTTTGCACTTGAGAAAAAGCTCATTTTGGATTGCTATCTTGCAGCAGTACCAATGTGGGGATGGGTCTGCACGGTGGGCAGGTCTGTATTATGTTTCATGTCGTTTGATTATCCTGCTGTGCATTAGAACTACTTGCAACTTCTGCAAGTAGAACTGAAAATTTAGCTAGCTCCATGAGCCACTGTGCTTTTCTTGCAGATATGCATCATGAATCTAAATCCAAGAGTACGGGTTGCTTCATCATCCATTGCTCTATCCCAGCATATGCTGCTTCCAAAACAAACTGAAGGCAGTCTCCTGTCTGGTAACAGGGCCAAACTCCTTTTACACAGAAAATTGTGACACAGCCATCAATTTTCCAGAGAGTTACACAAAACTCACGGCAACAGTGCACTGAGCTCAAGGTGATTTAAGTTCCAGACACTACATCAGAGACTGGGCCAAAACAGCCAGCTGTTGGCTAGGAGGAGAAGCAGAAGACTTGGCAAGGGGGACATGAGTCTGGGGCCATGGCAGGTGGAGGAAAGAAAGCAGTGTTCCAGGTAGTGATGGCAGAGCATGAGACTGGAAGAACAATATGCGAAAAGGGGAACAGAATGAAATAGGAAGGAAGAGACAGGAGCAGAGCAGGATTAATCAGAAACACCAGGGCAAAAACCCCAGAGGATTCCTCTTCACAGCTTCATCTTAAAGCAGTACCTCATCAGATGGCCTCCTGCGCAGACAGTTGGGCTCAAAGTTGTTTATTCTCAAAACCTGAATGGCTCTTTTGATACTGAGGTGGTGGAGGACGCTGACAACTTTCAAGGACAGCAAGTCATCCTGTCAAAGAGGAGGGGGGAGTTAATAAACACAAACGTACTTATTGGTGGAACTAGCACCTGACCGGAGAAGAGTGCTTCCAACCCTGACTTAAAAGGGCACATCTGACACATTAAGGGGTAAGATTTTTAATGAGAGACACGTGATTAACATCAAACCACCTGTCCCAAAATAAAATCTTCCTGTGTTGCACTGTACTAGCTCCTGAGCGATGTTCTTCACCTAGGGTACAGAGCTTAGTATGAGAAACCTGGGGTAACAACGAGGGGAGAGGGTGAGATGACACGTCCTCAGTGATCTGATTACAGCCAGGGCAGTTTTCCAAACACAGTGCATCAGATTCAACTGGCATTCGCGTCTAATCCTGCCAAAAGTTTTAGTGCCACAAATGTCCAGCTAAAATTTTAGCTGAAAACAATAAATTACCCTGAAAATTGAGGCATTCTGTTATGGTTAGAATGAAAAAAAAAAAAAAGAGGGAAGGAGAAAAATACAATGTTGTGTCAGGTTGGTCTCCCACAACAGCAAATGCTGAATGTTTTTTAAAACGCTTGTCACAAGTGATGGAATGATGGAAAGGTGACGGTACCCAGGCTGCGGAGGGGCTCCCCTTAAGCCTCCTTGGCCCCAGCTCACCACCACTTTGTAGCTCCTGCCTTGCACAGGCACCTGCTGCGGTCTGCGGGAAGGAGGGCAGGTTGGCCAGGAGCACCAGTTCCGCCTCACATGTGCCGAAGGAGCACGCTGGACACACAGGCAGCCTGAAGCTTGGCTCTGTGAAGAGGCACCGCAAGGCAACCTGGCCGTGCCTTTACACCACACCATTTTCGGCACGGGATGAGCCGCTTCTCACACATTGCGGGGCAAGAGCCTGCAAAGGCATGGCCACGCTCCCCCGCAAGGCATCGGTGATTCTAACAAAAGCGGCCGGTTCTCCCTCCAAAAGCTCAATCCCGGCCATGTCTAGCCCCAGAAATTCAGCATTTCAAACCCCAAATAATGAGATTCTCTCTGATTTTGGGACCCCAGCCATTAAAAGCTTGCAAGAAAGACTATGTGACAGCTAGACTTCCCAGCTCGGTTGCTGCTGCTGTCACTCCAGAGGAGTCCTACAAAAAAAAAAAAAATCTCCCCTGCCCTGCAACTGTGGGACTTGCACTCCTGCTAAAGTAGGCTCTTCAGTTGTAAATCAGTCCTAACTGTGCCATTCTCTGCCCATCTCTCACTTTTCTTTCTTTTTTAATACAAAAAAGACCGACTATTGAATAATACAAGTTCCCTTACATTACAGCCTATGCTGCATCTTATCTGCATTCAATTCTCATCCAGTTGATACAGTGGTAGTGAAGTCTCTTAACACAAGATCAAGCTCAATGGAGCTTACTGGCATCAGATCTCCAAGACTTAAGAACCAGACATTATGCAAAAGCTATTAAATGTAGCCTGTTTTCAAACAAGCTGGCTCTTAAAACTGCAATTTTCTTCAAAGGAAATTGCATGGGTTTTCTTCACCTAAGCATCCACATAAATAAGTAAGCAGACCGAATGTTTGCTCACTGAAGAAAAAAATTCCGCCTACTTCTATTAACTAATGACTAACAACCTGAACAGCAAAGGCCCAGCTGCATGAACTGCGACCACAGAATTTGCATACTTTTGTGTACTTACAAATGCTGCCTGAGCATATCGGTGTCATGCACAACTGTTAAGCACAAGATTGCCCGTTTCTCATGCATGACTCTGGGCTCTTGCTTATTATGTTTGCTCTTCCACTTTAAGATAGCATCTTTAAAGCTGGAAAGAATATAGGAAATACTTGCAGGTGAGTAGTGGTATCAAGCCTTCTGTCTTCTACAGGTTACAGCTATTAGCATTAGCTTAACACAGGACACCCACTACAGTTTCAAGGCGTCCTTTAAACATTGCGGTGAAGCACACAAGTACGGCATTCTGGCTTATCCTTTTAGCAGTAGCGATGCCTCTGACACTAACCTCCTTCAGCCTTCTCCCTACAAGCACCCAGAAAATCTGAAGACCTGATTTATGAGCCATTCAACAGCTTTGAAATCATTGTCAGGAAGTCCAATGGGACAAACAAGATGTTTAGCTGTTGGAGAGAAGTCTGTACTTTTTGGTACATTACATGTGCATAGGTGTAGCAAAAGCGAGTAAGAGTAAGCTCCAACTTTAGCTTCCTTCCAGTAGATTCAATCATCTGGGGCAAAACTCACAGGCAGAGACAGAGACCGTGTGGCACTTCCATGCTCCTCTTTAAAACTTCTAACACAAGCCCAGAGTAATGCACACACGGTCTGCTGGCTTCCAGACAGGCACCTGCTTTCTGCTCTGTGAAGCCACAAGCCAGATCACCCTGATCCAGCTCTCTGCGCCTTGCAGACACTGGACCGCCCAAGATGCCCGTCTGGTCCCGCTCTCCCTGGACAGACAGAACGGCTGTCTGAGACCCGAGAACTGCCCACGCAGCCACAGAGCCCCTTGGGCACCCCACTGGTGGGGCCAGCCGGGATTTGGCCAGTAGCCATGCCTGTGGGAGGGCGATGGGGAAGAGAGGTAGCAGCGGTGGTGCCTCCTCCCCAGCCGCAGCCAGCTGTCTCGTGGGGCCAGCTGCTGCCTGCACCCCCCTTCCCCCTATATATATATATATATATATATCAGGGGCAAGGAGTGCATTTGGGGCTGGGGCTGTTGCCAGGAAAGGCTTGGGGGCAGCCGAGAAGAGTTGAACGTGGGAAGGGGAGAAAGCTGTTCGCAGAAGTGCATGGTAGGACACGGCTGCTTGTGCTGCGGGGTGCAAAAAAGGTTGCTGTTGCTGATGAATTGACCGAAAGGGAGCAGGAGGAACGGGGAGGCTGGGATTGAGAGTCTGGAGGGTGTTATGTGCATTTAATATCCAAGCACAGTGAAAGCAGGTCTCTCTATGTCTCACCTGGTCTTTAGTGCGCTATCTGGAGGTAGGCCAGCATGCATTTAAGTGGGGAGAAACCGTGAACATGTAAAAGATGTCAGGAAAAGAAAAGCCATTTACTCACCACGCTCATGTAATGGAGCATTCGGCCATCCACCTTTCCTTCATCAAACTGGGTCTTATACTGGGGGAGGCCAATGTCATCCAGCCACCCTAAGGCAGAGGCAGACGCTCGTGTTAGTGTGGTAGCCAAGTTCCCTAGAATCTTCTCATATTCTTTGAGCCCCAAATTAGCCACAATTAGGAACCCCTACCTAAAGTTACTGCTTCAGTATGTAATAAAAATCTTACTGGTAACCCAGTGGTAATCCAGTTTTCCATGATTGTTTTCCTCTTCCGATCCGAGTGCCTGCAGAGCAAGCTGAAGCTTCTTCCGATGCAATGGGTGCTTTATCCCAAGCTCCTGTGAAAGGAATGAAAGCAGCAAACCTAGAGACAATACTGTATTTTATTTCTCCCTCTGCTGAATTACAAATGCCTTCAGAATCACACTGTACACAGCACTTGCTGGTGACTTGGCAGGTGTATTTTCTATTTGCTGAATATCAGCATCATTTTAGCACATGTTCAGCACTAGGGAAACACCCACTCACTGTGGTGGATTGATTTCAAAATGTGGTGGATTCCAAAGTGTATGAAAATGTCAGCCACAATATCCTCATACCAGGTTAAAAAAATCCCACAATATAAGCCATGTTAGCATTCAGAAAAATACTTGATGGGATTCCTTCCTTCCCTCCCACTTAGGCAGGTAAGGTTAAAAGAACTATTAAGTTAAAAGCATATGAAGGTCCCAGGAATTACTGAAATTTAACAACGCTTCCAAATGCATAACACCTTCCCTAGTTTAGTTGCAAGTGCAGCCACTCCAGGATCTTTTCAATCACCTACACAATTTCACCAGTGCTTGCTAGTTAATGTTACCTCTGATAACACTATTACAAGCCACTATGTTCATATGATACTTTTCTTATTCCAATTCTAGTATAACCACAACTTTGAATCAGCTTACTGCCCAGTTGAGAAAATAAGCTTACTATTTGGTGAGGAGAGGGATTTTTTAAAAGCTGAAAATTCAAACGTTAGCAAATACTGTGGATTCAAAGTATAAATTGAATAAATTTTTTCTGTTTCTAGTTTTAGAAAAAAGACAAACAATTAATGATTTAAGACAAAGAGACTGATCACTCTGTGGGTAAGAAGTCCTCATTCTTCTTTGTGTAAACTGGGCAGAAAATACCATCAGACCAAATGAGCAGCTTTTTTACACCCTTCTCACACAGGTGTAAAAAGTGTACCATATATAAGTGCTAATGAATCAGAGCTACAAACGCATGATAATGAGGCACTCTCACATGCGTATTTTTTGAAGGTGGCATAGTCAATTAATATGTCCATGCTTAGTGAAGTTAAATCACATATTTGTAATTACTAGTTTTCATTACAGGGCATTAAATTTCTATGAAACTTCAACTAAAAAGAAATTAATTTGGCATCACTGCAGATGACAATATTTTAAACACTCATCTTGTTTATGTTTTTACTTTTACCGTGTGCACCTTACAGACATGGTTTACATGCACAGAAACACCAATTTTTTTGTACGTTCAACTGAAACCAGTGTTTCCACTGTTTCTCACCTTTTCCAGATCCTGCTGAGAAGCCTGCAGAAGCGTTTGCCCGGACAGTATCCAGTGTTTGCCGTTACTTATGTAAGAGCCTAGCCCTTGGTCCTGCAGCCAGTTGCAAACCTGCTCCTTCGTCCACTTTGCAAATGGCATGTCCAGCTCACTACAGATGTTACCAAAAAAAAGACTGATAAATCCCGTGCCTCAGATCTCCTATTCTTATACATAACAACAAACCCAACACCTAAGCGTAATTGATGAGTATTTTGTGGAAGTTGGGATAATCACTGGGGGAGAACGTGCATCACAGTTGGCTGTCAGGTGAGCCTTGCGAGGAAGAGGGTGTCTCTACTTCTGCTCTGTTAGCACCACGAAGCGCCGATTGCTGCTGGTCTCCTGCCACTACCACCATAAACACGGTCTATCAATGCCGCGGCGAGCCACCTCTGCCACCCCTATTTGCCAGGAGAGGGGACGTTTCACCTCGGCGCCGCGGTTCTCCTTCGGACCCCGCGCTCGAGCAGAGCTGCCGGAAGGCAGCACCGGCACGCTCCGCACCACTCGTCTTACCTGGGAGACTGCCCCAGGTCTCGAGACCAGCCCAGTCGTGGCCCTGCCGTTGCTCTTGTCCCTCCTCTTTTGAACTCCGTCTCGGACATGTCATCTGGGTTGAAGGTGGTAGACTGACTTCTTTTAAGTCTAGTTTAAAGGAAGAAAGCATATTCACATTTGGCTAAGGAAAAGGCATGCTGCTACTACTGCAACCAATACAGGTAAGATCTCCTACAGGGTTTGTACCTCTTCTTCTACCTGCCGCTGACCTGCTGTTAGCTGTCCCAAATGCCACACTGGCTCCTGGTTTCGGAGCCAGTACTGGAGGGGGAAAACGGGAACGTGTGTTCCCAGCAAACCCCCGTGCAAGCCCCAGCTCTGGAGAATGGTTGGTTTGTATGTTTTACTTACTTTCCAAATAACTTCTTGATCCCCCTGGCCTTTTTCTTGGAATCCGGAGAAGGTGGTGTCATCTGTAGACTATCCGTTTCTTTTGGACGAGGGGGCAAGCCAGCCAGATCCAAGTGATCTGCAGATCCCTTCTCTGTTTCAGCTATTGGAAAACAAAAGGCCCATCAAGACCCACTTGTGCAGGACTGTACAGACACACTCCTGAACTTGGGAAGGACTCTTGCTAAAATTATGGAGAGCCACCATGTTTAGAAAATGGGGCAGAGAGGGATGGGAAAATCCAGGAGAAACAACACAAGTTGCTCCTTCATGGGCCTGACTGGGAACACTCCAATGCAATGCTTTGAACCATTTAAGTGCCTTGCATGCAAGGTGGGCAAAAACCACCTTGTGAATCAATCAGTGAATTAAATCCCAAGTTTACTGTTCTGCAGGGATTGCTCCTACAGTCCTTTCACAGACAGAGCCAAGGCACGTGGATGCCCAGAAACAATTCAGTGCCATAGCAGGGAACCAAAACAGGAGTCCCCAAAGCACAGAAAAATAACTAATTTCCCTGCAGGCATCTTTCCTAATAAACGGCAATATTCAGTAAGTTCCCCAGCCGGGAAGTTCCAGCAACAACCGACTCCTGCCCCAGGAGCAGGAGGGCCCTCTTCCCCTCACTTCTGCAAACTGGGAACATTTTGTTCCTCTGCAGAGAAACACGATGGAGTTTGGGCTCTGTCTGAACTAGATCTTCTGAGTGATGCACAAAGCATCTCTGATTAGAGACCCTGAACATTACCACCCACTCTAAAAGCATTGCATCTTTGATGTGTAGCTGTTGTTTTTCCATGACAACAAACCTGAGGGCTCCTGTCCCCAAAAGGGAAGTTGTCACAAAAGCTAAACTAACAAAGAAGAAAACTATTTTAAGATCATTTTAAAGGAAAACTAAAAGAATTGCAGCATCTACCAGGCTACATAAGCAGAGATGTGCCAGCAAGTGCCAGATAGCTGAATAAAGCTACCACGTGGGGTTTATGCCACTTACTTGCTGGGGGACAGGGACAGCACGAGCCTGTTCAGATGAAGCAACTGTGGCAAGGCAGCCTGCAGCAGGCTGACAGTCAGGCCTGTAACCACTTTTACCATCTTTTAACATGGCTGTGTCATTAGATGACCATCATTGGTTTTTGAAATTGACTCTCAGACTTCCAGGAGAAAAGCAGACAAGTTAGGTGAATCAAGGTAGAGCAAATATTGCTGGGACATATGGTCTCAAGTCACAGAGTTAATGCTGAGGTGGCCACAATGTGCCACGAACAGCAACAAACTGCAGGCTTTGCCAGCCTATCTTTCTGCTGGGCAAAGTTTAAATGAGTCAGCCAGAATACAGCTGAATATGCCCCATTTTCCATCGATGCTTTAGATGTTAAACCTTGCAGTGAAGCATCAAGGTCATGTAAAAGATTTATTTCCAGGTGCTTTGGTTCGACCGCTATGGAGTATGGGGATCCTGCCAGTGAGAGGCGATACCAATGTCAAACCAGGCTTTTGCATTTGTGGTTTTTGCTTTACTTGTATAAGAAAAAGTGCTAGCTTAGAAAAAACACATCTAAAGAGCATTCCAGAGAGAATACCAGGACAAGATTTGGTGCATTAGTAGCAGAGATTTGCGGGTACTGCAACATTTGCTCCTTTTACCTCACTCCCTTTCACGCACTGACACAACCCCGTAGAACAGCCAAGATTTAAGGGGCCGCAGAGGAAACCAAGCATGCCCGGAGCACTTTGTCAGCAAGGGGGGGCTGTACGACCACCCCAACTGACACAGCTCTGCTGGCTAAGGCAAGGCCCTGCAGGTCCTACCTGCCCCTGCCAGAACCACCCAGGGAACACTCACGGCAGGAGACTGAGTTTTACTACATGAATAGCTCCATCCCCACCTGTCCCCATTATTTCTCATTTGTTTATTATATAATAAACTACATCTTAGAAGCAGAATGACGTATCATTCCCCCCAGAACTCCCCTAAGTGAACGCCTGGGAAATATACCTCATTCCCTGCTTTGCCACCCTTGAAGGTCTTCCAGGGTCTCCAGGACAGATGACAGCACAAAGGTGCGTCCAGTATTTAAACATCACTGCTGCTCACCTGCTACCTCAGCCTGTGGGTAACTTTGTGCTCCAAGTTATGGCAAAGGACTCTGCAAATTAACCCGCAATCTCTCTCATTAGTAGCAGTTAAATGGTGCAGCTGACTTTTAGCAGAGGGCAGATGTTACATGAAAACTCCTTTTAGTGATGGACAAAAGCTTTGATGCAGAGCTGTGGTGTCTAGTTCTTGTTTGAAAAGTGTGTGGCCATAACCAGCTGTTAGCAGCAGTCACAACGCAGCGCTGGTACAGGCAGACATGCAGGATTACTATACCTAAAGTAGGTGCACTTGCACTTCGACTGCGATCTTCAGATATCCAAACAACGCACATAACCACACGCAGCACAACAGGAAAGAACACGCAGAGGGACAAGGTAAAACACAGTTCAAAACTTATGTCAGCAAAATACAAGACAAAAGGAGGGAGGTACATGAGACACATGCGCCACACGCAATGCTGAATTCACACAGAGATTGGGATTACCGATTCACTGCTAATCCCCCTCTCACAAAAAAGAAATGCAATAGAGCTCTGTAGTGGAGAGCATAAAACAACACCACAGTCACTTTGGTGCAGAGAGGTCACTTGCTCCATGACACATTGGGCAGGTGACTTGGGTCGGCTCCCATGAGGTGGCAAGTATCTGGACACCAGCTTTACAGATGGAAGCACTGAAATCCGGGTACACAAAATAACTTACTCAAATCCACAGGACCCTAATCTAGATGGCCCATCTTCCAGTCCTTTAAGACAGCCACAAGTACTCCACTTTATGTTAGATGAATTAATTTCAGGATGAAACAAGTGATGACACAAGCACACATGAAATAAACCAAAGCAAAAAGTCTAACCCTCAGAATAGACTGTACATCTATTCCAAGTAAGCTAGCAAGTTCCCATGCTGTATGTCACAGGCAAATATGGCCAATGTATAATAAATGTGTAGATATGTTACTTCTTTTGAACAAAAGTCTAAAATTATCTTTGAGTAAGTAAGAACAGGAGACTCTTCTGCTCAACAAAGCAGAAGCTCTCCCCCTTCAGGCTTCTGAAAGAGAGACCTAAATTCCTAAATCTGTGCAAGAGAAAGCCAAAAACTTTAGATGTATGGCAGTAGATCTGATGCACAGACTCACGTGACGCTTGAACGGGAACAGTGGAAAGACCATTATAGCAGAGCAGTAAATGCAAGTAGGATTTCAGTTGGTGGCAACAGCGACTTCTGCATTAAGCAGAACATTTTGTTTATTTTTGTCACGTGCAAATGTAATCAAATGACAATACCAAATAAACCCCCTCCATCACAGGTCCAAAAATCAACATGAGTGTGAATAGCATGTGGATCCTGTTCCTGTTGTCACCATCTCTTTTGCTAGGCTGCTTAAATATACATACAATAAAGAGGAAGACCGAGTGCTCCTGCCTCATTTCTGTACATCTGAAAATCTTAGGAAAGATAAACTGAGGATGGAGCCAGGGGAAAACAAAGCCCACACATCCCACGTGTGAACTATGGCCAGACAGCTAGCATTTCAAAACAGCAGCAGTCCACTACAAGGTCCCAGGGGAGATCTCACAGCAGAGGTAGAAACAGGTCAAATACTTCATTATATCAGTGAGGTTTTTTTTCTGGGTTTTTTTTTGTGCTGTTTGATATTTTCCAAGCATTCTACTGAGAAAAGTGCCACCAAGTCCCAGTGAGACTAAGGCTGGCCTTCCTACTTCTTAAGACAACTTCAGCTGTTGTTAAGACCCTTCAAAATGCACAGAATCTGCATGCAGGTGCATGATACCTACCCAGATTGGGGGCACTCGCAGTCCTCTTATTATTTTTTATCTTGAAAAAGCCTCGTCCAAATGAAGATCTGGCTTTACGGGTACCAAAACTATCCTCATCGCCTGTGCCACCATGAGAAGGAGACTTTGGAGGGAGGGTTGAAAAATTATTACCTTCCACAGGAGGTTTAACCTGCTGAAGTTAGGGAAATAAAAGATTCAGTATCAGGGAATTGCAAAAGGCCTTTTGAGAGAGACTGCAAAGTGCAGATAATCTGGAGAGTCCCTCTCATTTGTTACTACAAGAAAACAGAACGTAAAAGCTGTAAAGGAAAACATAAACAGGATTTTCATTTCAATATGTTCAGGATGCAGGATTACGATCACTGCCTTCTAAGAGTAACATGTCTTCTCTAAGATGTTTCTCAAGTTTCTGCAAGGCTGGCTTACAGGTGTGGAAAAGGTAAAAATACAGTCCTGGAAGGCTTTGAACTTTTCCAGCTTTCCAGAGTTTCTGTCTCCCCCACTGGTAGGTGTAGGGGCAGTGGGAAGCAGAGAGAGACAGACTGGACCCCCACAGTATATCGGTTTTCTGCCAAGTGTCAGACAGCTCTTTTTTGTCTATCACTGCTCTGCAATTTCAGAATTAATGGGTTAATTGACTATGCCCACTGCCAAAGCTGAGAGGAAATTAAATATCAAGCGAGAAGCGTAAATGTCAGGACTGACATCAGACACACCAGATAACCAAGGTAAAGCAGTCGTTTTAACTTTGCCGGTTGTTTCACTGTCTCTTTAAAAGAAGAAGGAAGCAAACCCAGTCACAATCCGAATATGATCTCTGGTTTTTGCTGAATTGATACAGCGTTCACCTTACAAGTGGTATCTGAGGTATGCTGTCCCTGCTCAGGTCTTCCTACAGGTAGTAACTGTTGCATGCAAACTACAGCCATTACAGTACCGCAGGGTAACTGTTCTGCAATGACAGTCTTTTTAGGAACACAGTTGCTACTCGCATTTGGAAAGCCAAAGGTTTTTAAAGAGACACTATTCAAAGGTAATTACAGAGTCAGTAGAATACTTAATGGTTAGTTTTGCTAATTATCTAGTGGTAGAATATGTGGGGGAAACATTAGCTTAGATGGCAACCTTCTGCTCAGCCAGACTGAAAGATAACCCGTGTGCGAGAAGACAAGAATGTGCGAGACACTGTAAGCTGAAGTGATGATGACAACCATCACATATACTCCTCGCTATTTTGTCTGCAGGTCTGCTGCTCCCCCTCTGGAACTGCGTGCCGCAATTTCATACAACTGAGCCTTTCAACACCCGCTCGCTGCCTGTGTTTCCCCACGTCCACGCACGAGAGCACACGCACACGTTACCTCTGTTGGCTTCTGTGCGGAGTCTCTGTCCTGTTCGGGCAAGATTAAGAAAGACATTTTAAAAGTCATGGTTTATAGCCAGTATTCAATTCATTATGGTTACCCTGAGTTAAATTCTGACTGAAATACCCTTCCCTGCCTATTTTTTCTCCCCCAGAATAAATCTCTTCAGAGCTGCATTTCACACAGATTAATTCCTCCTCTCTTGGAGGTCAGTGAGCTGACATGACAGTACAGTTGCTTTGGTTTACTTTGTAGAAGATTAGCTGTGTACATAATTAGTGACATGCAGTCTGTTAAGGCACTAATTGGCACAGCTGGCTGAGGGGACCCAAAGCACGAACCAGACGTGGTAGAAGCCAAATAGATCAAAACATCCACAGCCTCCACTCCTTGGCTGTCCAAATAAACAACCAAAGAAAACCCCTAAGCAATGAACTCCAGCTCTCATCATCAAGTTCTGGTTACATTTTCAGTTCTGCCAAGATCGCCCCTGAGCTGTAAGGCACAGCGCTGCAGCTTCGGTCCTGGGGAACTCAGGAGCTTTTGGGAGCTTAGGCTGCCAAAAAAGAGCACAGGAACTGCCCCGATTTGGTGATACTGTTAGAGGCTAGCTGCTTTTGGTCACTTCAGGAGAGACCTGAACTGAAACGATCACCAGACATACAAAGGCTCAACACTTTGTTCCCAACCATCTAAAAGATATAGTCACCCCAGACTATATTTTATAATGGCCTTCCAAAATTCTTCACCTTAACCACAGGTAGGAGGTGGTAGTGAGGCTTACTTTCTTCTTGTCTTAAATCAGAAAAGCGTATCAGCTAAAAATACCCCACTTCATTATTTGAGGAAAAACACAGTAAAAGATTCTCAAGTAAATACCTCATGGAAAAAAAAAAAAAAGCGCCTGTGTTTTCAAGGACAGATTTTCTCCTTTAATAAAATCTGGAAGATGTCACATGTATGTGACCATAGCTAACACATGACATGAGCAGCCCTACTCTGACTCAGAACTTCTCAGAAGGCAACAGAGCACCCACAGGGTCACTGCTGCAACAGAGACGTCACCCCTGTTTCTAAGGGGATGGGAGGAAGTAAGAGACTAAACCAACCGCTTCGGATGTCTCTTTTCTCAAACTGCTCAGACTGCTGGACTTCTGCAGCGAAGAAGTTCTGAAACAACGACATAAAAAAACCAAGCCAAGTTACTGGAATTAAATTTGCTGAGATAAACACTCTCAGGAATCAGCTTGAAAGGAAGCATTAAAATACATGAGATACACTAAAAACAAAGACATTTTGAATTAAGGCAATCAATGCACTAATCAGAGCCCATGCAATTTGATCAGATACTGTAAGAACCTCCACATCCTAATTACTGCTGCTAATGCCTCAGTGACACAGGCAAAGGAAGTGATACAAACAAAAGCTATGAAACCCAGTATTTTTAGCAACAGGCTTCCGACTAATTTAATCCTTAAAGAAGCCAAGCATATTAAGTCAAACGTGTATTTTAGCATTTTATCTTCAGTTCCATTTTCCATTTCAGATCAGATATCCCCCAAATTCTGGTGCATTTACAGTTGAAAAGAAAGTTACCATTAAAGTTTTTCCTGCAACCAGGTATAAATTAAGAGTAACTTCACTGAATTTTACAATGTTACCTATCTTTATACCAACATAAGGGGAGTAGAATTTGGCTTTGGGAATATTCTCGTGGCACTAAGTCACTCAAAATAGAAACAGCTGCTGAACCTCACACTGTGCAACAGACAAACCCTGTTGACTTAGGCTCCCTGCTAACAAATTGCTTTGACTCAACTTCAGGTTCATAAATAGTCCCACTGATTTCCCTAGGGAATACAGCTATGTGGCAGAAATTGAAATTATTTTTTCATTGTGGTCAGCTGATCACCTTTCCCCCACTATCAAAAGAAAAAGCAAATCGCGTGCGCATGTACTACAGAAAACTGTAAATTTCAAAGTGTATTGCCAGTCTACAACCCAATTAGAGATGCTTCACAATGTAAAAGAAATTAACTGCACGTGTGCACAGATAAAGCACTGGAAAATAACGATCACAAAAACACAGAACATGAGCAGAAAAACCAGCACCACTAAACATCTTCTTGGCTAGAATTAGTTGACATATTTACATGTGTATGTAAAATATGGGGGGTGCATTGGGAGGGTTTCAAGTCAATGATCACATATGTTTCCTAAACATT
This sequence comes from Elanus axillaris, assembly GCA_026212715.1. NCBI lineage: Eukaryota > Metazoa > Chordata > Aves > Accipitriformes > Accipitridae > Elanus > Elanus axillaris. Next base: position 299,672 of record JANZLQ010000025.1, on the reverse strand, counting down.
TTTGATTATTATACTTACACTGGACTATCACACAGCTGAGTTTCTGGGGAGGAACCTGTTCTTCCTTCACTGTAAAACCAAAGAAGATATGAAAAAAGTAAGGCATTTGGTGATCCCATCCAAACACCTTGCTGATGCAGAAATCCTATCATCTCAGCCTGCTTTAATCCTGTTTTCACTTCAGCTGTTACGGTACTAACACATGGCAAATTCTCTCCTCCGTGGTGGCAAGTCTTGTGAAAGATGAAGGACGAAGGTGAGCTCAAGAGCCCCACGGAAGACAACTTGCACAGGGATGAGAACGCTGCACTATTCAGCTTAAATAAACGCAGAGGCTGCAGCATGTGCAGGGTCTGCAGCAGCAGCAAGTACTGGAGGTCAGCAGCTCCCTGCGAGTCTCCCACAGCTCAGGGCATTTTGCGGCAGGTTAGTGCTTTGTTTGTTTTTTTCCAAGAGGGGACACAGATTAAATCCCTGCTGGTGGTGGCTAGAGCTGCACCAGGCACAGCACAGCAGAAACCAAGCAAAGCTGGTCTTCTGGACAGGATGCTTTCCTTGACTGGAACTGGAAGAATCACACATCACCTTGTGCTTGGCACAGATTTTTCACATCGAGATCAATGATGGTTTAGAGCCAACAAGTTTTCCTTGCCTCTGGATTCTTAGTAATTGATACTCATTTGGGATTTGGACCCAGAAGAAAAAGAAACCCTAGCACACCCTTTGCCTCCCTGGGAGTCTGGTGTGCTCCTCAGTGCCAGTCCGGGTCTGCAGGAGCCAGGTTCCCTTGCCGGGCAAGGAGGGTGCCGGCTTGGGAAGGCTGGAAGGAGCCGACGGCCACTCCTCGCCCAGATGGCTGCCACTGCCTCCAGGCACGGGGGTCCTGGGTGCCACAGCTCTGGCACAGCCACGCATCCTGCCCCGGCGTCCCTGGGACACGGCGCCTGCACATCTCGCCTGGCTTTAAGCAACTGTGGAAAATGTCTGAATGCAAATCATCAGGAATGCATTTGTGCTAGCACAGCCAACACTGCCTCAGCCAGACTTAGATGATGTAAACCTAGACAAAAATAATGATTCTGTGTCCTTCATTACATTAGATCAGTTCTTCTCTCCTTCTGTTCATTTCTTGCGAAGCAGCTGGTATAAAGTACGAGTGCTGCTACAAGCGACAGCATACTAACCCTTGCTTACTGAAGAGATCTAATCAATGCACTTCACCATAAGCTTAGTTTGCTATAGCGAGTCGAGTGAATGCTAGCCTTGTTTAACTGACTTAGTGGCTCGACAATACAGCAACTGACAGATTATTACTCTCATTAAATGCCACAAAATACTGGATTTACAACTGAAAAATACATTTAAACAATAATACCTCATTTCACTTGCAGCATCTGGCCTGGGCTGTGCTTTCACTTTCTCTGCAACCGTTTCTGAACTCTTGGATGTTGTTGAAAAAGAGGGGATTGAAATCTGTAAAATACTGGTGTGGATCTGTAAGGAATTCTAGAAAGAATGAAGAATACACGTTATACTCTTTTGAGATGAAATTAAGCATTCATAAATGAAAAAAAAAAAGAGTAACAGATAAACTATGAAAAGAAGAATCTGAAGTAAGATTTTTAAAAGTGATTTTTTTCTTTCTGTTGTAATACAGTGATTTACTGCTTGAAAGATGGCACTGAAGACAAGACATGAATCACTGCATAGATAAGCTACAGCGCAGACAAAAATCTCGCCAATCTCCCAAAGCTGTCTGCTAAATCTATCTCTACGACAGACCCCATGAAGGGTAGTTCATTTTTCAGGTTTGCTCCTGTCCTCAGCCACTCAGAGAATACCAAAAAGCTGTTAAAACATTTAATTCAATTTGGTTTTCTTCATGGTGTATTCATGCTGTTTAGTTAAGCAAGTCAAGTCCCTGCTCTGACTCAGACCTTTAAGAGATCTATAGTTTAATTCTTGGAAAATGTGATTGCGAAAATCGGACATTGGACCACAACCTACTTACCATTTAACTGAATGGGTGTAATGATGATTGCATCCTTTTAAATATGACAAGATATATTTAGTAAGTCCCAAGATGTTTACTTCGGGTTCCTGACAAATTAAATGTAGCTCCTAAAACAGCTATGTTTGATATGAAAAGTAATTTCTATGTTTGAGAGGAAAAGTAGTTTAGACCCATTCTCATGACAAATACAACTATTTGCTGTCTCCTGATCCCATTTGATGATTAAGAAAAATAAATTTAAATTCAAATGAAACTCCTCAGCATCCTTCACAAGAAAACTACATTCTCCAAAAGGATACGGGACATTACTAAAAACCGTGCAACCCAGAAAAAAATCTTTTCAGAAACTTGAGTTTTGGCATCTGCAGTATGAATCCAGCACAAGCAATGTTTTCAAGGAGTGATGGCATTAAACGAGGAAGAAAAAAAGATACCTCTTCGTGAATATTCATGTTAAACTCATCATGGACTGGAGATCCTGTTACTGGACTTGGGGATAGGCTTTTCTCCGGGTCAGTCAGACTTGGTGTGTCCAGTAAAACTGTGGAAACAGACCCTGAATTCAAGAAGTCTTCACCGTCACTTTCCTTGCCTGAAGGGAGAGAAGATGGGAACTTGTTGGCTTTACTGATGGATACATGATGACTCTCGCTCCCACACAAGGCGTGCTCACCTATGGGCCAAAAAGGGAAGAGGCTAAGATTTTTTTATTGTTTTTATTTTAGGACAGCCTACAATAGAAGAAGGGGAGTCATTGCCAAATGTCACTTCCCGGTTCAACCACCAAAACATAGCAGGGTTGGAGCAGAGGAAGGACATACATCTGACAGCAAAAAGCCCAGCAAATACCCTCAGGGCATTTAGTGAGATCAGTTTCAACAACCTGAATAAACTGGAGTAGTTACTTCCTGTCCCATGTTCTGGAATTTCATTCTAAATAATTCTTTTCCCTTACTCACTAGGGAAAAACCAGGAGGTCAAATCTGCCTGAAACTTTAGATGTCTCTACGGTATCTTCAAGTTACCCATAGGAAAACGCAGCCCACTGCACAAGAGTCTAACACCAGCTTTTAAGCTACTACGTTATGTTTGCAGACTACACAAACCGAAGTCTGTCTCATTTAGTTAATGCCATAGCGCAATGCACCAGTACCTGGCATCCTCTGCTCCCACCGACAAGAAAAAGTTCAAGGCAACCAATACTTTCTAAAAAGTGAGCAGAAACCTAGCACTTATTGCCAAAGATCTGGTGCAAAGACAAGCCAAAGTCTGTTCACAGAAAAAACCTTTCCTGCCCATTTTTCACTGCCTGAAATCTCTGCCCATGATCCATGAACTGACCAGACAGCACAGTTCCAGGGACTTGAGGTCTAAGATCCTTCTGTCTTTGAAGGCACAGCACTGCACGAGCGAGCCGTACCTATTCAAAAAAGTGCTACTCCTCCAACACTCAGCACAGTGTTTCGCCCTCCTCGCTCTCCCTCACGCAGCTATGTCCTTCGTGCCCCTCAGCTGTTTTGAGGAAGCAAAAGTACTTACATGCCAAGATCCAGAGCTCACAGACGGTTTTCAGCCCGGCATGCTCTGGCACATGCCAGGTCCCGTCCAGGCTTACGTCCATGACCCCGGACCAAGAGAAGCTGCTGCCTGTACCCACAGGCAGCCCTGCCAATCCTCCGGCGCCTGTCCTGGTTCTGGCTGGGACGGAGTTAATTTTCTTTCTAGGAGCTGGTACAGCGTTATGTTTTGGGTTCAGTACCACAAGAACGTTGATAACACTCTGATGTTTTCAGTTGTTGCTAAGTGGTGTTTGGTCTAAAGTCAAGGATTTTCCAGCTTCTCCTGCCCAG
>JANZLQ010000025.1:253359-295469 GCA_026212715.1 Elanus axillaris | reverse complement strand
TCCAATCCTTTTATTATTATTGCCGTTTTATTATTGTTGTTACTATCACTATTAGTTTCTTCCTTTCTGTTCTATTAGACTGTTCTTATCTCAACCCAGGAATTCTACCTTTTTTTTTCACAATTCTCTCCCCCATCCCACTGGGTGGGGGAAAGCGAGGGAGCGGCTGCGTGGTGCTGAGTCACTGGCTGGGTCAAACCACGGCAGCGCCCTCGGGAGCAGAGGTCAGGATGTAGTTGCTGCAATCACTGCCCTCTCAAAAGCCAGGGAGAAGCAAAGAGGGGCATCAGGAACCTCTCTTCTCCCTGGGTCTTAGCCCCAGTCTCAGCAGCACGTCCAGATAGGGCTCTGCCCTCTACTTTTCCTGCCCTGGCCCAAAAGTGAATCTTTTCTACCACCACAAAAATACATATTTTGCCTCCTCACTCATTTCTGGCTACTGACAATCTTCAGCCCTGGGGGGTCCCACATCCCCCTCCTAGGAAGATCATCCACCTCCAAGATTTGCATGGCCAACAAAAGCCACAAGCCCTTGTCTGTCCTAAAGAAGCTCAGGGAACGAGCCTGGGTCAAGTCAAGGTCTGTGGAAGGCCGGGTTGGCCTTCTCAGGACTCACTGACAACGGAGGTTTCCATAAGGTGGTAATACGTCACTGTGGCACACAGACTTTTAAGTGGTGCATATATTATATGTGCATACATTACCAGAATGCTAATGGCTAAAATTTGAGGTCAGGTCTTTCAGAGGACAGTGACCTGCAAAATGCAACTTGAGTGCTGAAAGAACAGGATGATGCAGGGAAAAACCCCAGGAGGCCAGGATGACTGCTGTAAAGGGATATGGTAATTTTATAACATCTTAGTGTTTTCATCTGAAAACCCAGAATTATTTCAGTGTAATGTTCTACATGTGTTTCTTCTAATTTTCTTTTAAGGGAGAAAGGAAAGAGATAGGGTATTCAGTGCAGTTACATCAAGCTGATGACCACCTCGACATTTATCACCTTTGGGGATCAGTAGCTCCTGGATTTGGGAACCTCCACAGTCTTGGAACATACATTATGGTATATATTATAGCTACCATTTCAGCCACACAGTTAAGCTCATTATCTGGTGGCAGAGAAGATGGGGGTTTTTTGGGGGGGGGCGGTGGGGAGGTGAGAAAAGACTGGCAGGAAAAGCCAGCCTGGCCCCCCACTACAGTAAGGAAGGAGAACTATTCCACAGCTGCCGCACATGGTGGTTTGTGAAGGCTTCATTACAGGCCAAAGACGTGGCATGTCATCGCAACACAGCCCTGGCAGCACATCCACTTTGCTACAGACATTTTTGCAGCTCTCGGGCATTGCTGTTACAGCATGTGCAGCCACTGGGGCAGCGCTGGTTTGGCTTGTAGGAATGTGCACGCTCAGGCACTGCCCGGCTCAGCTACCGACCCCTCCCCAGGAACACATGCAAGAGGGGGAACAGCAATTTTTAGCAGTTACGGTAGCAGCCAGCCCTGAAAGGCATTTCAGGAGGCTATGGAAAGAGACAGGGAGCTTATCATATTCAAAATAATTTTACAAGGGGGAAATCAGCAACACGACAGTAACACTACTACCAGATGATAAGTGGGACAGCACCCAAACATGCAGCTGCCTGGAGAAAAAAGGCAATTTACCAGTTCACACCAGTTGAAGACCTGGCTTTTACTCTACCTAAAGAGATGCCTCCAAAGACAATAACTCTAGGAGTCGATGTGACACTACCACAATGCACCTAGAGTTTAAATAAGAGTAGAGTTTAATTTTTTTTTGATTGTACAATACCTTTTTTACCTTGAGCCAATATCACCATGTCTTGAACTTTCTTGTACCTATTCAGAGATTGCCGAAGCTCTTCTATCTTCCGATCCTAAAATAAAGGGAAGTTGTGACTGTGCTTCTTCCTTCAGCAAATCAAAAAAAAGAAATACAAATACTAGATATTCTTCAGTTTGATTGGTTGTGAGACTAGAAGAAATGGGATGTGTGGATGGGATGGGACCAAGAACTCCAAGAGGCTTTGAAAATATCGAAACTTGTATTTAGCAAAAACTATCGTCTGGTTAATCACCAGAATTGTCCCAGCCTTGAAAGTGGATTTCATTCCCTTGTTAAGTCAAAGGTAGAGTATAAATTTGCCATGTACAAAGAAAGCAGTAATCAAAGGATTTAGGGCTTTGGTGATCAAAAGAAAACACCCTACAAAACACACATGCATATGAATGCGCAAAATCATACATGAAAACAATCTGTACTTTACAGGAAGCCCTTCTGGAAACGCAGCCTGTGATACCTCATGGGACTTGTATGGAGCTCTTTACAAGTTCAGAACACAGTGTAAATTACAGTTGCCCTGAGCTGAATGACACAACAATGTAAGGACTCTGTGTACATGCGACAGAGCTCATAAATGCTCAGTTACAGTCCCTTAGAGGCACTGCAGTGCTTCTTACTACAGTGAATCATTGATTCTTACAATTTGATTTTTTAAATTTAATTGTGACAAGTTCATATGTGAAGATTTTTTTCAAAATTTAACTCAACCTGATGAATGATTACCGAAAAAATAATGACTTTGTTACCTTTTCTTCATTGGCTGCCATTAGAGATTCTACCGCCTTCTTCATTTTCTGTACTTCTATATCTAAAAACACGATACAGTTCTCTAAGTCAATTTACATCAGAGAGCGTAAGGAAATAAGAAAAAACAACAAACCTAGAAGCAACTCGGTAATACCTGATATACAAATTAAAAGACAAAACATAAGCCACTTAAATTCTATTTTAGATGGAAATATATAGAAGAAAACCCTTTTTCTTCAAAATCTTTTTTCTGGCATTTTTATCAAGGAATTCTGGAGTTTTCCTTACCCACACCCCAGCCTTAGGAAAACAGAAAAGTCAAGAGTAAAACTACTGCTTGACTTTCACAATCTCCATCTTTCAAATAATCAAGTAATTGCCAAACAAAAAGTGCAAAATTTAAGATAATACGTATGGAGTGCAATAAAACACATTCTCATTACAACAGTCAACAAACAGCCCAGATGGCATCTCAAAAATCCACTATACAAAGCAACAGGATTAATGGATATGATGAAGAAAGCATTGTGCAGTGATGCTTAGTCTTAATTCAGTATGGATGTAGAAATGAGGATAGCACAATGGAATGATACAAGTATTTGCTGTGGTAAGCAGTCATGCTAGAATATATATTGTAGTTCAGACATCGAAAAGGTCCCCAACAGAGATGACAGTGCTCTGTGCTTCATCTATAATCCTTATTTACAAAGAAGTATAAATACATAGGAACATATATGTTCTAAGAAGGTTAGAGGTATTCTGGACTAGAAATTCAAAAAGAATGGAAATACCTCAATTTTTGCTTAAAAACTACCTTGCATAAATGAACTAAACTTTAAATTTCATTACAAACACAAGCAGGTGGCCAAATTCACAGCTAAGAAAGCATTTTACCTTGTTCTAACTTCCTAAAATTTCTTGGAAAACAAACAGAGTGGGAAGAACACTTTCCTCCTTAATGAAATGCAAGAAGAAAACAAGCTGCCTGGCTGGCTTTCTGGATGAAACACTGGGAAACACTGGGCTAAACCAGCAACTGATCCAGTCCCAATGATTTTCACTCAGTTATGCTAACTGAAAATCTGGTTTACTGGATTGCGACGGCATCGCATTGAGATGCAACTGTTTTGTGAGTCTCCATGAGACCAAATCTTTCTTTGTCTACCAGCCTTTCTTCAGAAAACTTTGTATTTTAAGCGTGATATAATCACCCTTATTCTCAAATTTTACTGTAAGTGTAACTAAGGGTTATAGATGATGCAACCTAACAATGTTTGTTAAAGCCGTTTTGCAAACACATGCAGAAAGCTATTCTGGAAAGCACTTCTGAAATGCAAATGCTTGTGGAAAGACACCAGAAACCTTACTTTTATCTTTGAGCTTCTTTTTACAATTTTCATCTGTGCAGGAAAATCCATTGGATTTGAAATTAGCATGAAGGTTATGACATTAAGCAACTTTTAAGACCATACTGATACTTAAGGAGTCAACTATTTATTCCTCACTATTATTGCAAAAGCAAGCAGTTCATGGTTTCAACCTGCACTGCCCCAGCGCTAAATTTCCTAGTGACACAAAATAGTGTCACTGCTCTCATACGAAACTACCTGTCTCAAGGATATATTTTTCAACTGTATGTTTCCACTTGTGAGGCCTCAGAAAAGGCTTATGCCAAGAGATCCCTCTTAAGCTAACACTTTACTAGCAAAAGCCAGCCAAGTGATAATGTATAGACATACTTATTCAGAAAGCACAATTCAGCTAATGGGACAGACAATCTGTGTTATCTGCAAACAGCGTTACTTAATATTCATCCAAGGCAGAAAAATCATGGCTCATCATGGCAGAAGATCTTCTGCTGAGCTATACCGAAAACTCAACTAAAGCTGATAACCAGAGGATAACAGGAGTTCAACATACACAGCAGCCCCCAGGAAGAAAAGCCCCATATGAGTAGTCATAAATGCAATAAAGTCAGACCTTGTCACATTTAAATGTCCTTTAAAACAAAGGGGGGTGGGGGAGGTGGCACAGAAATCATGGTTCAATGTGGTCACTCTTAGTGATCTTATGCAGTGGTTTTGAAAACAGATCATTTTATTAAATAAAATGTGACAATCTACACAAACACAGCGTTTTCCTCCTCGGGTCAGGGGAGGAGACTAATTAATCTCTTGTGGCTTTATTTTCCTAAAAAACATACTTTAAAAGCACAGTATCTTAAAATCAGCAGTAACTGTCAGTGAGGTATATTCAGAAGTGAAATAGCAGCAAAAAAGCCTGTGGAAAATTTTTGTGAGGCTTTGAAGAAAACGTTACATTTTTAAATAAGTTCCCGAATCCAAATTGCCCCCAAATAGATACCAATTTTGCTGCTGCTTTGCAAGCAAATAAAAGAATTATCTGACATGTAAAATTTCTGTGCTAACTCAAGCTTAATTAGGATTTAGACTTAACCAGTGCACAAATCCAGAACCAGTCCTCGATTTCACCTACTTAAGGCTAGGTCCACGCTGAAGATTTGCTGGTACACTTCATGCTTTGGTTTGCAGTGCGGCTTTTGCCCTTCCTTACCAGGAAGGGGTGTACAAGCAAAGCCCAGCGTAGATACCCACAGAGCAAGTTTCCTTCTCAGTAGGAATGCTGAAATTAGTTTAAGGACTTCTTTGCCAATATAAACTGCATCTTTTTGAGGCACCATGCAAGCCACATAAAGAGCTAACTAGGGATTACCGAGGCTAGTTTTAAGTTGATGGAGAGGCTAGTTTTAAGGTGATCAAGAAGTTGGTATGACAGTAGGTTCAGCAGTTGCATCATGAACACCCACTAAATGTATCAAAAGAAGTAAACACCAAGACAGAAAGTATACGAGAATTGAGGCTTTTTTATCTGTTATATCCTGTACAACCATTCATGGAAACATGATCCCAGCCAAGGTGACTGAGGAGGACATAGTGAGAGAGCCTCCCTTCTTCTTACCTCTGTCCAGTATTTCAATTCCTTCTCCTTTCAGCTTGCAAACCAATTTTTCTTGCAACATTTTTACCTCGGCTTCCTTCTGCTCTAGTTTGTCTTTCAAAGCTGCCAGCTCATCCTGAAACAGACACAGAGTCACTCAGTGACAGCTTCCACACGCACCTGAGACGTTTCCAAAATTCCCTGCTGTGAAGCACAGTGGACAGGTCCTCAGCCGGCGGAAACGACTGAGGGCCCCTGACATTTACCCTGCTGGGGGCTCACCCACCAAACCGACTGAACATCGCAACAGCCCACTGCGTCCATAAGGGGGCAAAACCAGGGGGCCCGCGGTCCGAAAGTGCCAGTCTCAGGTGTAGTTGAAAAGAGATTTTACATCTAAATTTAAAAAAGAAAGAGTAAAGCACAAAAAGCAGTTTTCTTATCTATTTAACCTTGCAGAGACAGAAAAAGTGCAGGTGATAAGGCTGAATGCTAAAATTTAGGAACACGTCTTCTGGTATTTATAGGGCATTTTGCATGTTCAAAGCTGGACAATTACGGAACTGTTCTCACACCAGGCTGAGGACAGTTTCAGAAATAACCACGGCTTTTATGAAAGAAAACTCAGTCACGACACCATCAAGCACATAAACACATATAGGAAAGTAGCTCAGACAAAAAAATGTGGTACCTCCGCCACAGTTCGGGTTTGCTGATCAAGCATTAGGAAAGGAAGCTTAGAGTTGAGATTCATGGGAATAGGACAGATGGTGTTTGGGGGAGTTGGGGTGTATTAGATGAATGCTGTCAAATTTTAACTTAGATCTAACCATCTGCACTAGCAAGTGACTGGCACGAATCCATGCATTTAACTTTTTAAAATTTGAGTCAAATCCTACCCAGTTTAGTAACATGTTCCTTTGAAGTCCGAGGATATCCTGTGCAACAGCATCATCAAGACAGGACCCTCAGTACAAATGTACCCCAACACTGAAAATTTAATTTGTTCAGTTTGTAAATAAAACAAAACAAGGCAAGACTCATAATTTTGGCATTTGTGGCTTCTAACTGAAGTTTTAAAACCTTGAAGGAATAAACCAAACTAGAATACTGTGGTTTAGGTATATTCCTGAGCTTCCCTCAAAAGATCTGTTGCAAATATATAATGATGTCTGTGACCCAAACTATGGCCCAGACTACAGACTTTCCTGAAATTGACTCCTGTTTGCTCTAAAGCACCATTAAAAAATAGATCAATCTTAAAATTGTCAAGAAATCAAAGCTTCTTCCAGAACAGCGGCTGGGCAATACAAGCCTCCAGTGCTCCAACCTGTACTGATTTGGATGGGATTTCTGCCAGCGCAGGACCCATGCTTCTCCAAAACAAGACCATCTCTTGGCCACCTGAGAAGCTGCTGTGATACCCACGGGCAACTAGAGCTGCATGTGGTTGCTGATGTGTATTTCTTCCCCTGAATTAGAAACAAAGTATGTACATTTACAGGTGGGAGAGGGGACAGTATAAAAGAAACACTATTTTCTAGCTAGTTTTCATAAATGTATTTTCTCTTAAAAGGTAAGAAAGAGTTTCATTTGAATAATGGACATAAGCTACTGAACAGGCCATCTTCCCTTGGAAGGGGAATGATTTTAACCCAAGTCTAATTCCATTACGTGTAACCTATGCAGAGTTCACAACACTAAAACCCTCTCCCATCCCACGTAAAAGCTGTTTACAAGGAATACCTACATAAAGAGCTTTCCACATCTAATGGGAAAGAGCGCGCTGCATATCAACACACAGCAATTAATGAAGAACAGAGCATGACAGCACAATGCAAGACAGACCGTAAAATGGTGGAACATGAAGGATTCAAACAAAACAGGCCCAATGTTACCCAGAAACTACTACACCTTTAGCATCTGGCTTTTTTGCTCCATCCGCTGCTTTTCATACTGCATCTGACCCACTTTGATTTTCATACTAGAAAGTTTGGCCATTAAAGACTGGTAACAGAGACAGAGGAGTGAGAGAAAACTAAAGATAGAAAAGAGACAAGGCTATAATGGCAAAGAGAAGTTAGATACTTAGAGAAACAGGCTCCTAGAATTACTTAGGTGAATGCTTTCTCTTCAGAAGCGGCTGATTTTTAGCACATTTAGAAGAAAATAAATGCTCAGCTTTGGTCTCACCTATGGCACATGCCTTATGTACTGCAACTGGTTTCTCGACACACATGTGAAACATGGGTCTAAACAGGTAATAAACTCATTGTTAACAGCCAGCTGCATGGTAAGCTATCCTTCATAAAAAACAATGCCCAGATCTGAAAACCATAGCATGAAATTTGGAAATAACCCCTGTTGCCAAGTGAGTAGTACCATGAAGCCCTTGGGCCTGAGCATACTCAGGATTTTGCAGGGTGCAGGTGAAGACTAGGGAAAAGAACAAACTTCGAAAGCCTGACTTATACCCATCTCTGCTTCTTGCCCTCAGCCTCACTTACTTTGGTCGTTTTCAGTTTTTTCTCATACTGAAGTCTTTCATTGTCCATTTCTCCCACTCTCAACCGCAATTCATTTATTTCCTGGATCAAATCCTGAGTAAGGGGAAAAACAAGACCGGAAACAACAAAGAAATTCAATAAACAAAACAGAACAGCTACCCATTGCTGGGACCATATAAACACAGTGGCAATAAAAGGCACTCCGTACACAAAACCACATCACTCAAATTCATGGCTAAGCCAAGCAATTCAGAGCTTCCTAGATATCCAGGGACTGTATTTCTCAGTCTCTGCATTACTGCACTGAATGCAAGAGGACAGAGGATGAAGTAAGACATAAATTGAAGTTGTGTTCCCTGTACTGAGGGCCAAGAAAGGCCTCCTGCCCCTCTGGCTGCTCAACTTGGATGTCCACCACTGCAAGTGTGTAATGGAAAACTGTGGCAACTATCCTTCAATATGCAGCAGCCACATCCTCGCCTCCCCAGCCATCACCGGCCTTTTCCAAGATGTCCAGCAAGTTTCTGCCTCACGTAGATCCCACTGGCCTTTAGTTTACGTATGGGCACCAGCTCAGTGTTACACTGGTGTGAAAAAAAGAAAAAAAAAAAAAAGAAAAACAGTTTCTCAGCAGCTACTGTAATGCTGAATCACCAGGAAATTCTTCAAAAGAGGAGATAAGCTCTTTGTGCAGCGTAGAAAATGAAAGAGGACTTGAACTGCAGCCTAACGGCTTTTAACCTACCAAGGAGATAGTACGGTACTTAGGTTTGCTTGTCTTCCTATGGTAAGGGAAATCCTATCCATCTCAGGCAATGCTGTACATCGAGCTAAAAACTGTAAGCACGCTTTTTTCAGAGCTGTATAATTAATAGAGATTTATAATTTATAAATTAACAAACCCGCAGCTGGCATTTAAAGGGTATTCATGGGTCCCTAGTAACACCTGCCTTCAAGCCCCAGGCCACATTTTCTGGGCTTACAAGCCTCTGGTTATTATTTTGTGCTCAATGAATCTGATGGGAACAGAGCAGCATCTGCATTTCTTTAGCAAGATCCAAGCTCAATTACCAGAACAACAAGGAAAATGAATATATAGAATGTTTTGATGCTATTAGTAATTACTGCTACTAATGTATGACTTTCTGATTTGGGTACACCTGCAATTCCTCACTGATTCTTCAGTGTGACCTTTACAAAGCACATCACTCTTCTAAGTATAAATGTACATGGATGCCAGTCTGCATGACTACATTAATTGAGCTGTTTCTTATCAACAGCAAGTGTTTGAGATCTTTAACAGATTTACGTTCCCAAGTCCGATGGTCAGCTTTGACACTATGACAATTGATTATTTTGGGCTTTTCTCTCTTGCAGCCATAATTTTTGCTTTGGCATGATGTGTAGCGATAACTGCTGACGTTGTTGCCTATCTATTTATCACTTGAACTATGTGACTTTTAAAATACTGAAGGAGAAGAGGGAAACCAGTTATACATATTCAAAAGGCCCCTGTGAGGCAAAATGAGTAACAAACCAAAACTCTTCTCCTTTTATGAAAAAAAGTTAGCACAACCTGTATCGATTAACAGCCGTGTCAAGATGCACTGACAATGTCACAGAAAGCAGAGCAATCTCGCAACCAGAGTCCAAGAGTGTAAGATCTTGGAGCAGAAACTAAATTCTTCTGCTTAATCTGTTATGGGCCTCATGAGTAATTGGATCCTTTACCACTGGTAACTGGTCACCAAAAATACTGTACAATTTCTCAAGGGTCAAATAGAACTAAAGACAATACCTGACAGCGTGCTTTGCTCTAAAAATATTTTCAGTAACTCTCTTACAAGTGCAACATTAACTCACGTCTGAAGTTATCTACAACACAGTAACTGTAAATGACATTCATTCTCATCTTTGTGAGGCAGATGAGTACATCAGAGAGTCATGAGGTTCCATGTACAGATCCTCACTAGTACAAAAGAGATGGTCAAGCCTTGCATAAATGAGCAGAGGAAAAAGAAAAGGTCCAAACAGGGGTGTCTCCCCTGCTGCTGAATTACTATTTAACTCTGGGCAACCTACTGGAGGTAGAGATCGTCAAAGGCACCGAGGTTCCCTAGGAAATCCTAAGCCTCCCAGCATATTTCACTTTCCTGCTCGCTGCCCTGAAACATTTACCCTTTTCTTCCACTATTCTCTGTTCAACTGATTTTGACTGCAAACCTTTCACAGCAAGGACTGTGCCTCGCCCCCTCCTGCAGCAGCCCCAGCAAGGAGATCACAGCGTTCTCTGAAATCTGAAGGTGCCAACCATTATAACCGCTTATGACCCAAAGAGCTTTTGGGACCAGCGCGATGCTTGAGGTGTGTATGTCCCCGTGACACTCAGGGTGTTGTACAGGTTCATCAGGATCTGAGACCAGACCAAAACCCCACTGAGTTCCCGAGCTGACTTGGATGAATCAGCAGTAAAAGTCACCCACATGGTGGCCAGTGTACGGCACCAGCTTTGCCTGCATTGAATACCACCTCTTCGGGCACCCGTAAATGGGTTAAAATACCTGCCCTGGGAATAATGCATGTTCCTATCTTAAAAACCTGCAAAACGGGAAAGAGCCATGGAATGGTCCTCTTCTGATCCAGAGTGAGGTCCCTCCATACAAGCACCCAACAGCTGTTGCTTGCATGAATCCATGAATGGTGCTGATGGGGTGGGACATACAGACTCCGATTCCCCAAAGCCTTTTACTTCCCTGCTCCTGTTACTCATGCTCTTCATAGCAGAGCCAGGGAGGCACAAAAAAAGCAATGACTACTTTAAGCTTCAGGGGTCAGAGGCTTCCTTACTGGCACTGGAAAAACAAACTACATTCATCATTTTGCTCCACTCAGAAATTCATCTGCACAAAGGAGACTGGTTGTGTTTAAATTATGAAGAACTCCCCATGAGTGAGTTTACCCTCTGGCTGCTGCTTCAAAGACCATGTCTGGTCATGGACTCCTCCCTAAATAAACTCCCTTGTAAGATATTTTCTTACATAAACTAGCCCAACTCAGACCACCCATGCTCCTTAAGGAAAATCATACTGGTGTCTGCTGAGAAAGTGGAAAGACTAGAATGACTTAAAGAACAGAACAATTAGGAATCTCTATTAAGCATACAATTAGCTTTGAAAAAGCTGTGTATTTGAGCACATCTAGACAGTAAAGTCCTAGAGCACAAAGGAAAAAAAGCTTACCTATCTAGTGAAGCATCTGTTTAGACAAAGAATGGTGAACATGAGAAACCTACGAAGCTGGAATGGGAAGCTGCAATGACAGACATAAGTAAAAACTCGGTATTATGAAGGATTTAATCTAAATGGTAATTCTGTAGGAGACAGTAGCTCACAAAAGTTGTTGTATGATGTCAGTGGTTTTTACTTCTTTTCCTTTTCTTTTCCCTAAATAAAAACAGAAGCAATATTCATAGTTTTTCTTTCCCAGTTTGGGTATGAAATATTTTACATTTTGAACACTGCATGTAAATGCCATAATGTGTTTTACAGTAGAATATTTTAAATACTCAGCTCTGCTGAAACAATTGATCATCTACTACTTTAAACAGGACTATAATTAGATCAACACTGAACAAAATATTGTGTACTTCTGAGTAAGTACTGTCTCCAAAATACCTACTAGAGATTTTGCATGGCTGAGACCCTTACAACTAATTACCCATTCAGTTTTCCACTGAACAAAATGGAAATTAAGACATATTAATCCTTTTGATGTCTAAACCTAAGCCTTTTTACAGCTATGAAGTGTTGAAAAAAAAGAAGAAACAACGTAATAATTTCTATCACACTAAACTACATCATGCTGGATTTCAAAGGGAGCGAGGAATATGTTAGTTCATTAGTTCTGGCATAAATATCCAGGATATAAATCTATATAGCCCCTAATTATAGTAATTACCTTTTAAATATAACTGAGGTTATCTTATTTTTATCAAAGACATGAAGCGTATTTCAAGGTATTTCACAGAAAAAGGTCTTCATAGCTGCCATGCAGCTAAGCCTCTTGCACAGAGCCTACAGAGCTGCAGTGCCTGTTGTGGTCCCCACACTGTGACCACTTTTCTGGGAACAGAGGTAGCTCCATGTCCACCTTCTTGGCATGCTGAGTTGTGCTATTAAAAGAGACCCTGCAGTTCAGGGGGGAAACAAAAGAAGGGGGAGTAGAGGAAAGCTCGGCAATGAATCATGTTCAGTAAAAATAAGCATAGAAATAGAGGAAGCAAATCACTCAAAGCCCAAACATTTTCGTTACCTGTTTTGGAAAGCACAAGAAACCACAGGGTGTCTGCAAGTGGAGATGCAGTGGAATCCAGCTCTGAAAGCACCTGGACCAAACCTCGCCTCCCCAAAGCCATTCACTGCTCATGTCAACTCGTCTACCTACTACCATTTGGGCTGCTTATGACAGGTGAAGAGAGTTATTTGTTGTATGCTGTAACTCACGGAAGAGCTGCGCGCTGTGTGGGCAGCTCCCTCATGGGAGCTGTGAAAGCACCAGCTCTTAAACACACCTCCTAGGGATGCAGAAGACCTCCAGCAATTCCCTCCACCTTTCCCCCTGCCAGTTTCTCCAGCGTTGCCACACACAGTACTCACCTGTACTGCAAAATCAGCTGCTTTTAAGGCAATACAGTGATGCTTCACGTAACACCTGGTATCAACCTGTTACCTTACGGGAGGCAACATGAATCCAACCCACAGCTTGGCAACACCCAGATGTGCTACCCTGCAGGAGCGGACGCTGCCATCTCTACGTAAAAGATCACCACCTTTCAAATTTGATCATGATTCAAGTAGTTAGTTTTCAACCTGTGGACTTTGGGTCTGCGGATTACTTCAGACAGGTCCAAAGAAAGCAATTCAAAAGCAAGCCTAACTTTTGCTCTTATGCTTGCAATACAAGTGAGGAATGACAGTTCACTGGAAAATATATAGGAAACTGGAAAGGGAGTTGGTAAACCACTGATTGAAGTGGAAGGGCAATTTTTTTCTCCTGTGATGACATTGTGGCTTCTTTCCTTCTAGAAATGAATGACATCTGGAACATCCACAATACAAACATCTGACACTTCGGCTCATTTATGAACCCAGAACTGGAAATCTTCTTCTGCTTCCTACGCAGACTCCAAGGTATTTCTGATACAGGGTATGTCACTCTGGCAGCAAAACTCAGCCTGATTCTTGGAGTTTCATGGAAAAAATGGGTTTGCCCACCTGCTTTGAGGCTTTCTGGCTTTGAACATGAGCACGGTTCAGCTACACAGACCTGTGGCACACGGAGGGCAAATGCCTCCGGAGCACGCTGCCAGGGATGGCAGCTCTGCCTGGCACCGCAGACCGCTGGGCTTGAAGCCAGGCTGAGATGAGTAACTGCTGCCTCTCGGTCCTGGGCTTCTATATGGCTGGGGTTTGCAGTGGGGCTTCAAAACGCCCTCACCCAGAGTCACTGCGTGCTCTCTGTTACCAAAACCAAAAGCTACGTCTTCTAGTGTGCTCTGGCTTCGCACGTGTGCGCTTTTTGTACCTGCACTGGGCTCAGACACGCCTTATTAAGAAGATGACAAGTTTCAAGTTGGGACAGGAGAGTGCATTAAGTATGTTCCTGATTTTATTGAAATCCTTCCTAAATGCCATCCCTACTGAGATCTGATGGCAAGAATCAAAAATTGGGTTTGGAAATCTTTCTTTGTAAAACCAGAGTTTACCACAAAGGACACTTTTTATTTTAAGAGATACATGTTTTAACCTTAAAGGTGAGTTCCCATGTTGCCTGGCAAAAAAAAAAAAAAAAAAAAAAAAAAAAAAGAATTCCTAGGAAATTTTCAGGTAATGTGAAGACACACACAGCTTTCACAATTTATTCAGTTGGGTTTTACTCACCTCTGTGTCTCTGAATCTGTCCTCATAGTCCAATCTATCCTTCTCTACAGATGTAAGCTTTAACTTCAGAGTGGAAATTTCTGCCATAAGATCCAGCTTCTGAGTTTCAAGGGATGTTCTGCTTAAAAGCTCCTGATTCAAGATAAAGAGGAAGCAAACAGAATTATGCATGCAAGAGGAAGAAATCACTAATTTATTTCTACAGCTAAAGGCCTCTTTCATGGGGAAAAGCATCACCTCCCTCCTCGCACTATCTGGAGCCCTGAGACACAGCTATCACCCATCTGACAGACTCCAGGCACCCAGGATGCATCTGAGATCACAGGGGCATTATCATGGGTTGGCTGCCAGGACAAGAAAAAAGCTTGTCTGTCAACACAGTTGCTCTGGGCAGCAAGGAGCTTTGAGAAGAATCCACCCATCCTGCCAGAGGCTTTAATCCAAGTCTCTTTGAAGTTCAGTGAGGAAAGGCTCAAAGAAGAGCAGAACTGGATTCCTACAGTGTAAAGCAGCACTGACTTTGATAAGTACAAAGACTTTAAAGCAAATACGGTAGAAAATTATCACTTAGTTAAGAGGCACCAAGGGGTGCAACACCTTGAAGTGCACTGCTCTCACCAAAGAAAAACACAGTTTAAGACAGAATGAAGACAGACAGCAAGACGGACACGGGGCTGTGAAATACCTGCTGCAGCATCTCTTCTGTGGCATTCAGCTTCTCCCTGTGCTCCTCCAGACAGAACTCCAGATCCCGAATCTTTTCTCCTTGGGCCTCCACCTGGTCTGTAAGCACACTTACCTGCACAGTGGAGAAAAAGCGATGAACGTTTAGTACCTTGCACCCATGCCGTATGTGTCCCCTGAAGAACTGTACGTGAATAACAGTGCTAGATGGGCCAAAGATTAAACGGGACCACGGCGGGAGGAGGAGCTGCAGCAGAGCTCTGCAGTGGTCACAACATGTGGCAAAGGCGACAGGAGAGGAGGGAAAGCTCTCCCCTCACTTACTGCAATTTCAGCCAGAGTTCTGGTGCACGCACTGCAATTCTGCACCCCCCCCTTCTGACTTGTCCTGGAAATTTTCACAAGGGGTGGCTGCTGCATTTCACAGCCAACAATTATGCCTTTACTGTGACAATACATTAACTGAAACCCACTAGCTCCTACCTTAACAACCAAATAGCTAAACATCACTGCATATCATTCATTGTCCTTTCCAAATGATTGCACCCAATGTACCATAGCACATAGCTTCTCCTTTTCAGAACAATAAAAGCAAAGGAGGTTGAAACACACGGGCTGAGGCTAGGCAAGACCAAGAAATCACCTTTGAGACTGCAGATCCATTCCCATTTTGCCTTTTCTGAATGAAACCCTTTTGTTTTAAACAGGTCTCTCTCGGAAATCTGCAGTACTGCTGGAAGGAGGGCAAGCTCCCTAGAGCAGCACTTGGCATTGTCACATCCCCTCGGCCACGTCCGCGTCAGGGGACGGCAGGACACCTGCAGAGACCAAGGTGGGCCAGGTAGTCCCAATTCCGACGGCAAGAGGAAGGCAGCTTGCAAGAGCAGCCGGGGCTGACCCAGTCCAGCCCAGCAGCAGGTCAGCAGGACCTCTGAGAAGCTGCTTGTCTCCTCTCGCCCGGTGGCCAGTCCCGCAGCTTTTGTCACCTTTCAGGAGGACAGGACATCTGCCACCTGATGCAGACAGCATAGGAATGGTCATGGGAAATGGTGGTCTTGAGGATACACATGAATGTAAGAAGGTGGCTGCTCTGCAGACCTGCTCAGCTAGCAAGATTCAAAAAGATATCAGATCCACAGAAAGAAAGGCCTTTATGATTTTTCCTCCAATCTAAATTCACACCTATCCTTAATCTGGGTTAACTCTCAGGTAATGGCAAGCCTTCTGAACACTGTCCGGGACGACACAACTGCAAATAAATCCTCAGAGGTTTTATCACATACTATCCAAAAGTCTTATGAATGCAAGAGCAAAAAAAAATTAATCTAGGTGACTACTCACTTGCAGAACAAGAGATTCCTTATCATTTTCCAAACGAGCCAGCCTTTCTTGATACACATCTCCGTTCCCAGATATGTGTCCATTAGTCTGAAAAAGACAGCAAATACTGCATAGTCAACCACTGTACCGTAAGTGTAATTCAACTTTACCAACACACTTCAGGAGTATTTTTAGTCTGCACAGTTCAAGAAGAGATTTAAAGTACTCTCCAGCCCCCAAAGGGTTACAAATCAAATAAACTGTCAACAAAGGATACACTACCACCATTCAGGACAAGAATTGTTCAGGGGCTTAAAGATGAGAAAGGAAGAACCTTCTGGTGACCCAGTTCTGCAAAATTCACTTACTGTGTATTCAGCATTTTGTTAAGAAAATTTGTGCTCCATGATGCGCTATGCTAAGCCATACTTGCAGAGACAAATACCCTGAGACATTCAGCAAGTGAAAAAAATCAACATACAATCTACAAAATGTGCATTATGCTTCTTGCAAGTCAAACAATTTTTTCTAAAACCCAGTAAGAGACATCCTTTTACATCAGGCACATTTTACTGGGTATGGGTGAATGTCTGCACTCTAAACGCATCTCTTTGTAAAGCTGCCTGAGGCTAAAGAGAAACAAGAATACATGCTAATGCTATCAGAGGGTTCAGAGGAATCAGCAACTTTCTTTCTCCATAATAACTTCAATGCTCTTCAGCAGCGAGAAGGATTTTACTCTATCCATATTCAAAGCTGTCTCAAAGCACTTTGTGATGGGTGCCACAATCAGATCTCAGCTCAGAAAAGAAATTCTTGTTCCCATCATTGCATAAATCGTTTAGACGAGTCTGAGAAGCTGCTCTGAAACCCAGTGCCCTCAGCAGAGACTCCCACCGACATTAAGAAGCGTTCATTTTCTTCTGAATATGTGACGGAAAGAAGCCGTGCGACAGATCCTCATGCCCCGGTGAGTCTGCAGCACAACCCTGCCTTGAGAGGCCACCGCCACTGAGGAGCTGCGAGCCTCGGGCTCCTGCTTTGAATCTCCCTTTCAAGCAGCTCATCTCCCGAGACTTCAGAGGATGCGTCAGGAAACCTACTGGCTAAAACTCCTTTTCTAAGTTACATGTCTGACCTTGGGTGGCGGGAGAAACTGCCTCACTTGAGACTGAAAGAATAAAACTCCCACAGCACCACTTAAAGGTTAGACACAAAGCAAACAGGAGGGGTACAAAGTATTTGACCTCACCTTAGCGCTCTCAAGAAATCCGGCTGTGTCCTGGCAGCTTTTATATCAGTGTGCAGTAGCAAATGTGTCTCCCAAGCAAGCATGCGCAACTTTTACAAGGTCACCATAAGATCTCCCCTGAAATCCCTAGAGCTACAGCAGACGAAGAAAGGATGCTCTCTAGAAATTTGTACCAATACCTCACATCATAATGGTACCCTGTATCTGAATTATTTAGCAGTAAATTACTAGGCCTTCTGACCATCCAGCCACTATGTACCAAGGCAGTACTCTCAAACTCTGAGTTTACCCCGTTTTTCCCCTGACCTCTATCAGAATTTAGCTCATACCGTAGGATTTCCATTCAAGATCAGCTAGATCTTCAGTTTGGTAACACTTTAATTTAGGTGAAAGAAGTCAAACAGATTCCAAAATAAACTTGTTTGTTAGCTGCTCATCTAGCAGATTACGCTTTAATTTGTAACTTGACTTGTGTGTGAAATACAAATCTGAGGTTTTTGCATACTTCAGCTATTCTGTAGCTCCCTTCTCATTTAAAGTCCATCAGTACATCTCAGTCACTTACTCAGCCTCCATAAGAACAGCAACCATATATTGTAATATACAACACATTTATCAATCCACTGTGTGTGTCTGATGTAGCCAAGTTATATTCATCCCTCATTACAAGCAGGCAGCTGAGGTGCACTGACACCCCTCCACCTTGCCGGGGCTGACATGGAAATCCTTGTCAAAGCACGGACTCAACTCCCCGCCTGCCAACCACCACATCAGTGCCCTAACCACTGAACCTCCTGATACCTCTAGTCAGAGTAACCAGACACAAATTAACTAAAAACAAAGACTGCGTGAAGAAAATACGGGGAGAGAAGTATTGATTTCACACTATGATGAAAATGACTTTACAACACTGTGAAAACCAACGTGGTGTTAAAGTAGAATGTTACTCATTGTGCTTAGCATCTTGCGAGACACCTTTGTGGTTAAACTCTGTTCACGCTTCTGAAAAAAATCCTGTTTTGCTCAGCACGTCATACTTGGCTTTAAAATAGGAGCATTTAGAGAGTAAGAGTTCAGCCTGCAGCTGCACATTGCCGTAAGAAAGAGGGAGGAGGTGTCGGGAACCCTGAACAGGACTGGAGTAAAGGTTGCTCTCCCGCAAAACCAAATGCAAAGATGTCTTTGCTGGCTGTCACCAGAAATATTTTGTAAAATCTGCATAAAAACAGACCTTCTGTAGTCCACTGAAAACAGAAAACTTTGTGTACAACCCAACAGCGGTTTGCTTTTTGCCTGAAACATTTCAAGTTCTGTGTAATACCTGGGACTAACTCTTCACTGTAGGTATGAAAAGGCAAGGAAGTCACCGACTTTGGTTTCAGGGGGAAAAAGATGAGAAGTGGAGAAAGGACAACACAGAAAGGCCATGGCAGCTATTTCACAGAGCAGCAGCCCCAGCACCTCCTATGGAGGTGCAGAGATCAGGGACCCACAGGCAATGGCCACATGATGCCTTCCCACATCTTTCCACTGCACTGTTTTCCAAGGCAAAAAGTTGACACCTGGCATGATTTTCTTCCCAGAGAGATGAGGAAGGAAGAGAGGAGATGAAACACACAAAAAGAATAGGGCAATGATGGCAGTGAGCAGGACTGAAGAGAAATGGAGAGGGAAGATGACCAAACACTGGATATGGGAAAGTAGCGCATCAGGAGACGTGGTGGAGAGAGCCCCAACGGGGAGAAATGGGCTGCAGGGAGGTCTGAAAGACGCCAGGAGACCTGGTGTGTGCAAAACCTGGGTGAGCAACATCTGATGTGTCCTTCAAGAGGAGTTTCTCTCCACCTGGGCACCCGCAGCCTCCCCTTGGACTGAGTGTAGCAACTACTCACCCTGGAGAGCAATGGCTCCACTTTGAAAAGAAAAGAAAGAAAGAAAAAAAGAAGAAAAAAAGAAAAGTAAATATTTGATTCAACAGCAACTACAAGCATATTTGGGGCACTTGGTAGTTCTGGGTCAACTTTGTATCATCAAAGTCAATGCAGGATTAGCATAGTTTACTAGCTGTGGAAGACAAGCCTAGCCATTTTCCAAAGAAGGCTCTTTTTCATCAGCAACTTAAAATCTATCTTCAGTTAAGCAGTTAGACTTTGCATGTGTTTTCAATTGAGGGATTAATTGTAAAACACTGTGTGGGAAGAGAATGCAGATTTACCAATACCAATCATAATCCTAAAAACAAAAGAACAGTTGTCACAATGCCACTGAGGCTTCGCAGAAGTCTGAGGTTAAGCATTTACTTAAAATGCCTTATAAGATCAGACCCAGTGCACTTAAAAACTGTGCAAGATCAATCCGTGACTAATCTGTTAAACACGTGTGCAAGCTTTGTCTGCAATCATGTAAGTGTAAAAATCCACACTACTCTAGAAGGAATTATTCCTGTAGTAAGTAGATGCATCACCAAACTTTCACAGCTTGCCTGCCCTCAGTCGTTAATCCCTTTTCCCTGGAAGCGAGTTAGCATTCCAAACCACAGGGAAGTTTCTAATAGCTGCCGTTTTAAACCTCCCAATAATAAAAAAAGAAAAAAAATCCATTTCCTCTCAATTGCTGAATTCTCCTTTCAAAAATAAAACTCATTTTTAGCCTACTGCAGCTGATACCTTCATTTTCTCTTCTGCTTTTCAGACAAAATAAGCAGCACAAATCAGACTGTTCTTGCTCTAGATGCAATTTGATTTGTATAGAAGGAGCTGACACTCCACAGCATTATTTTCTTGTACGGCAGATTGCACTGACTGTTTTGACCACCACAGTCCAGTCAACAGTTGAGCAAGTGAGCTGTCCCTGACATCTCTCTCCTGACCATCTGGAGTTAAATTAGAGCTCATCAACATGCTTATGTTGTTCAGATCATTATAATACACATTACCTACACTTAGTTAAGCACAGCTACTGCTGTTCTGCTTGTCACTCAGCTTTAGGGAGTCCCTCGCAAGGGGGCTCCTCCAGCCTCAACATCCCTTGCTGTGCCACAGGCAGAGCCTCCAGGTTTTCCAAGCAAAGTATTCGCCACTGTTTCCTCTGTGATACAGAGCTGCGACAGCTTTACCCTCTGTAAGTACCGATTCCATCCCAAATTCACAGCGGTCAAGTCTGTCTGAACGCAGCCCATACCAGCGTTTAACCGGTGTGTGGGGGAGCCCAGCACTGCCCTCCGAAACTGGCATCTCCTGCATTTCACACCTCCCTGCTCACTGCTGGGAATATCTGCAGCCTGCTCCACATGGTCTGGCAGCAGGCAGGCAGACCTGCTGCTAAGCTTTTCCTAAAGTTTATGGATTAGTTCCTCCTTACAGAATGAGCAGGCGAAAAAACCCCCACAAACCCACTTAAAACCCCCTGCCTTATATTTTAAAATCACTACAATAAAAGTGAATTCTGAAAGAAAACCAGCTTAAGACAGCTCTTCTCTCTGAGGAGTTTACCTGAAACATTTTCTAAATATAAATGACCCAGCTGTTGAATAAAGAAGATGCAACCGTTTGAAAAAACTCAATTTCTTCAGCAGCAGCTCAGCTGGTATCTGAGACAAGAGAAAGACAAAATGCTTATTCCCTACCAGCATCGCCCGGCTACGGCTTGTTGCTCAGGGAAAAGCGAGAGCCAGAACAAACACCGACAGCCTTACCTTATTTAGCCAGACGCAGTGTCCGTGAATGTCCCAGCTGTACTCCATGCTGGTCATGGCTCGCTCCGTGCATGGAAGGACGCGAGCGACTGTGGCGGCCAGCCGCGGCCGAGAGCTGCAGCCCCCGCACTGCCGGCGCCTGGCGTGCCGAGCAGCGCCGTCAGGGCTCCTCCGGACCCAGAGAGGTGAACTGACGGCGGGATTCCTCGCCTAGCCAAGGTTTCCTCACCTAGCCAAGTAACCAAGGACGGAGGTGAACGTGGCAGCGGAGCGGGAGTTGTGGGAAGCAGAGCCGTGAAGCAGCAGCGCTCCTCAGGCGGAGCCAGCAGCTCCTCTGGGGAATTAACACATCAAAGCCTGGGAGTTCTTCCAACTGGAGCCTGCCACCGGGATCCCGAGGCGGGAAAGCCAGGCAGCAAGGCAGATGAGGATGCGGGCAGGGGGGTGCGGGCTGTGTAAACCTGACCCGGAGTAAGGCCCAACCAGGCCGCAGCCGCCATCTCCACTGCCGCTCCTCGCCGGACAGAGCCACCCCTGCTCGCGCCTCGCGGCCTGCGGAAACCACCCAGCGCAAAAACACGGGAGAAAAGGGCGATTCCAACCCCTTTACCTGACCACAAGGTAAACAGGAGGGAATCTTCTTTTCCTGATGGGCGATTCATTGTAAAAGCTGGAAGAACACGTGTCATTCACTTGCAGGCACCAAGAAAGAGAGGAAGGAAAAAGCTGACTCAACCGTCCTACGTCTCAGCTGAAGTTTACGTCATACTTAAAAACGATGTAAAATACAACAGTTACGACCAACCCTGTCCTCACGTTTAAGTTTCAGCTTACCCAGTAACAGCAGCAGCATTACAAATCCTTAGTATTTTTGACCACAGAGCCTAGCTCTAGGAGTCCTGTGATTATCTCAAAACCCACAGCCTTTAACAATAAAAAAGAAACATTTACAACTACCGCTGATATGTAAAAATCTCAAAAACGTGAATACTGAATAATCCAGAACAAAAGAGCAGAGCAGAAGCTGTTTTTTTTAGGCCAGACTGATGCATTTTGGATTGGGAATGGTGACTTTCAACAGCTCTGCCATCGGGGCTGCCGTACGCTCCAGCATAGGACCTCACCGATTGTTCTTACTGCTGATGAACTCACCCACAATGCATGAAGATGCCAAGACAAGCTATGAATGAGGCCGTATCATCTTCCAGTGTTAAAAACACACCAGTCTGGATGATCACCTTTAGCAAGAAGCAGGGTCCTGTGTTTCAAGAACTTTGAGAGGCAGATCTCCCTTATGGACAACAAGTACTGCCAGGAGGCAGTTTATGGTGACAGGCTGAAACGTTATCACAAGGCACCTTGTACAGTGCGACTTGACGAGGGATCTCAAACATGCGTTTGGTGGTAAACACCTATGTGCCACACATTACCACAGGACCTTTCAATAGCGAAACTCAACATAAGCACAAGCAGAGCCAAATTAATGCACAGTACGCCCACACTAAGACAATCAAACAACAAACTTTGGTTTGAAGACAAGATTTTTCCATGAATAGGAAATACGAGACGATTTCTGGCTAACCAAACCGCTTCCTCCACTTGGGAATCACCCTGTTGTCCAAACAGGCCAACGTATCTCTGTAAGCTCACAAGTTATGTTTTCCCAGCCAGGAAAATTTCTCTCTGAAATCTAATAACCCCTTTTATTAACTCTCTTTATTACTCCCAGCCACTCTCTGGAAGAACCAACTTGTTGAAGAAGCGTCAAAATCTGAGGCTGGAATGTGAAATGACAGATCTGCTATGCACAGCAGCAACACTCTGGATTGCACAAGCCACTATAGGTACCACAGCTCAAATTAATTATCATCTTCAAATGAGCTGAAAATGTTCTTCAAGAAACCTTTGGAGGCCATAAAGTTTGTTTTGCTTTAACTTCCAAAGCTAAAACCACAGTTGCACTTGCTGTGGACTTTAAAGTATTATCCTGGCTCTTTCATTCCAGAAGCACATCCTTTAAAGAGGAGAAGGCACACAACAGGACCCACATATACAAGTTCAGATCAGGAGCTCGGGGAAGCTGGCTCTGAGGTGTGGGAAGGGACTGTCCACCCACTTCTACCCTTCACCCTCCTTTTTAACAAGACACAGTTGGTTTCTTCTTTCTGGGAAGGTTGTTGCATAAGATGTATTTAAAAAAAACAAAACCCAAAAACACTGCCAAAAAAATAATAACCTGAATTAAAACTGTCTCGTTTGTTTCAACTGAAGAAAAAATGGAGCAACATTCATGACTGGGAGCAAGGTTTCTGAGAATTATTCTTCAAGAGAAGTATCTATCGACTTCCAGCTGGACACAACAGGGCTGCCTTGGTCTTGCAAAAGGCCAAGTTTCATTTAAAATGGTCTTGCTACTGGTGATGATGTTACAGATTACTCACACACTATCTATATTCATTCAAGCCACAAGCTCTGTTTCACAGAGTACAGCACATGTTTTATTAAAGTACACATCAGAATACATTAAACATTTCTGTTGATTGGGAGAAATCTGAAAAAACTCCAGAACTTTGGAATAGTTGTGATCTGGCTATAGATGTCAGGTCTGGTCCACGGTGAAAGCACACAGTCCCAGCACATCTGAGCTTAGAAAAGGCTTCCAGACTTCGAACAAACGGCCTAATTAGTAACTTTAACCATGACATTCACCTGCCCTCCATATGCACATGGAGACATGGGGAGGGTTTCAGCAACAGAGAGCTGTAGACAGACAACTAGAAATGATGTGTTATAGTTAAACTGGCTTATTTGTGCAGCAGAAAGCTGCACATACAACTTCTCTGAACTCCCTGTGGGGACCATCCATGGATTCTCTTGGAAGAGCTCTGACAGATGTCTGGGCACTGTACGTGCACTCTGGTGTCATGTGGCCATCTGGCATCCACTGGCTAAAAAAAGTCAGATTAAGCATTTTAACTCGTTGGCCCTTTTTGAGTCCTTGCATAGACTTGTCTAACACACTGAGAGGAGCAGAAAGGAAGCGGTCCCTAAGAAAAGCCGTACAGGGACACGGGGCAGCTAATTCTGGCAGGGCAAAACCGAACGCTCTGCCCCATTTTACAGAAGCGAGCAACTTTGGGAGACTGCTGTCAAACCCTTTTCCCAACTAGGGCATCAGCAGTTCCCCTGCAGGGGCCAGGAAAGGATTTTTCTCTTGTGACACACTGTTTGGCAGCAGTGAACACTATTTTTGTTTCCCTCGGAGACACGAGAGACTTACTTACAGCTTCGGATGGGATGTCACGCACCAGTTCCACCAGCTTGGAATAGCCCAGTGGATAAAATTACTTCATGCATGGCAGATTAAACCAATTTCAAACCAAGGAGGTATCTTCCCTTCCTTGGAAAGGTTGGGCATAGTTGCAGAAAGCCTCCCGGCACATCATCTGGGCACTTCATGTAACACCTCCCTGCTCAGACAGGGACCAGCAACTGGTGACACCTGCAAATCCCCTGCTCTGTAGCACAGTACAAAGTTAACGTTCAGTCTTTTGTACCAGGGGCTTTAAGAATACCAGAGAATACAGGGGAATAATTTGACACAGGCTGAGGAGGAGCATAGACGGAATAGCCATTTTCTGCAATCTTTTGTACATACAACCCCTGCACAACTTTTCCCATGCTCAGGAGGCACGAAGCTGAATGGCACAACAGAGCCCTTCCTTTCATGGATTCAGCCCACGGCTGCAATGAAAACCATTACTGTCTCACTGCCGTGCAGTGACCCATATCACGCCAGTCTGAAGGACCTCGTTCCAGATCCTAACAGCCAGACATCCCTAAATCACACATTTGCCATCACAAGGGGCAACGACTGGCCTTCTCTTCATTAACCTCAACAGGCACTGCAGCCTCCAGCCACGCTGCTAGGCCCTTTTGCTCCAGAATAACATGCTGTGGATCCGCATCACTAAGTGTGGACTACTGATGTCTATGCACTCCATGGGGAGCAGTTAATTTCCCAAGGCTGTTTATTTGACATATAATCATTTTTTTATTTATAAAGGCCATACCTGCATGAAACCTGTTATGTCCCTCGATTTCTGCTCCACGCAGAGCAGAGACTAGTTACAGCGATGTTCACTGCTGTACATTACACAGGAAGGAAACGCTGATGTTAGCGAGAACTCTGCGTGTTTTAAAAATCTGACTCAAATGTCACTCCTGTCTCCTCCTCCTGATCTCAGCGTTGGCTGCCATGTTTTGACAGTGGGGGCGAGATCCAAATCCCACTGGAGGCAGTGGGAAAGCTCCCACGTGCTTCATTAAGTTTCAGGCATTTTCAAATGAGTAGTTCAAAGCAAAGGGAAAAAAAAAAAAGGCTCTCCTCTCAAACCTTTCCGCAAGAGCTACAGAAGCAAACCCAGGTCCCCGTCTCTTCCCCCCGCTCTGGGCACAGGTCCCGTGCCACTAGATGGCACGTCAGGTCCTGCACTCCCCATTCTGGGCTGCAAATCAGTGCCAAAATAAATCCATTTATCAAGATAAAAGCGCTTTTTGTGAGATCAGACAGAGGTGGCTCCAGGGTGACTGAACCCTTCCTGAGGGGGTGTGATGCCCATCCTGGGAAGGCGACAGTGGCTGCCCGTCCCAACGGCAGCAACGCACAGGGTGCAACACGGAGCCACCGTGGTGGCCTGTCCTGCATCAGACCCAGACTTCATCAGATCTGGCATCCCTGTTTCAGCAGAACAGTGTTACCTTGGCCAATACCAAGTGCACAAGACAACAGGACCTGGACACTGCTGTAAGAGAGATTTGGCAAAATAGGCAGAAGCGCACACCCGCTGCCATTGGTGTAACAGCTAGAGACTGACTTAAAACCTGGAGCATGGCCTCTAGAAATAAGTCTTGAATTCCACTGCTGGAGCTTTCCCAAAACCTGGGCACGCCTGGACCACCACAATGCAAACCCTGCCACAGACCATGACCACAAGGACTCATCTTTGGCCCTGCTAGGAAGTCAGCGGTCACAGGGCACCTGGAAGCAAAACCAGCAGGTCCTTCAAAACTGATGCCATGTAACTCATCTTCTGATAAGCACAACATTTTGTTTCCCAGGGTAGTCTTCAGGTAGCCTGCACTCTAATAACACTTGATTTTTTGGGAAAAGCGAGTCTTGGGGAAAAGACAGCCTTGTCAGGTACAGTTTAGCGTATTTTTCAAGCAAGGTGACAAAAACTGGCAGATTCTCAAACACAGAACATAAAACTTTGGTTTGGCATCCAGATTAAAGAGGTGCTGAGCTTATACCTCTCACTTCTGTTATAAACCAGTTAAGGAAGCTCAGTAACAACTCTGGTCCCTGTAGAAAGTAAGCTGCCAAAAATGCTTTTTAGTGAAAAGTTCATCTTGAAAACAACTTGCCCCCCACCCACCCCTTTTAAGCATCTGATTCCTATAAAAATCTCTTTCCCCAGCCCTCTGAGATGAAACTCATTACTGAAAATATTTACTCCCTAGATTGAGGCACGGTGGTACATCAAAGAAAGCACAGGCCAACCCCTTGCATGAAGTATTTGAGCAACAGCTTTTCCAAGGTCCCACAGCAGCATCTCCAAACCAAAATCTCTTCCCTTTGGTTCTTTGAAACCTACTCTAAAACTTTTAAATGCCTGCATAAAACACAAGAAGAGCACGTGCGTTACAGGTGAAACAAGGCAAGACTGTACCATTTGACTCTGAAGCCATTCGATCAGAGTCTCCGCTGTCGAGTCCGGGACCTGGCAGCGCAGCCCCTCTCTCTCGTCCGCTTCCATCATCTCCAGCAAGCCCCGCAAATCCTCCACCAGGTGCAGCGCCCGCAGGCCCCCCATGAAGGGGGAGGTGGGGGACTGGCAGTCGAAGATCCCGTTGGAGTACTCCAGCGCCTTTGAACCTGCAGGGAGAGAAATCACACGGGGTCAAGCACGTCAGACATACGGCGAGGCTGAGAAACGCCAGGCAGTGTCTGCTCCCGGCAGGCATTTATCTGAACCGAACTCAGCGCTGGGGCTGGATTCTGCCCACAGCGCACAACAATTCGGAGAAGGGCAAGCCCTTGCTGGCTACGCGGGCGGACGCTCCAGCAGGAGCGAGAAGGGCTGATCTGACGGAGGATGTGTACGCCACAACCGTGGCCACGGGTTCAAAGTGCGGGCTGGGTGCCTGCTCCTCGGGACGTATCAGAGGTGGGAAATACTGTGGGGGGAAGAGGCTCTGCTAATGCTTTGAGTCACCCTGTAGGGATTGCATGACCCAAGTCAGACAGTGGTGGTGTCCAGGTGAAACCGTGTTCTGCATTTTTCATGTAGGAGTATGTTAAGCTGCTCCAAGGCACTGGAATTTTTTAAAAGAATAAAGAAAAATATGAAGATAAATAAAAAGACCAAATCACTTCTACACAAGAATAGATTTTAAACCCAACATGACAGGGTAGCACTGACATTTGCATGTTAATAAAGAGAAAAATCTCTTATTTGCATAAACTGACAGTATGTGTATTTGACCTACATTAAAAGTTGCTATATATTAAGTAAGGAAAGAAACTATGAATTCAGGATTAAGGTTGATTATAGTCAACCTAGCTAATTCCACCACACTGATTTGCGACCTTAATACTGTAATGCCTCAGCACAATGAGATGTGTTCATGACAGAGCATCGTTTGTACTGTCAACTTTTGGAAACTACAGTGATATGCATATATGCACTTCCACGAACTTTCATTCACCTCAGCTGGCTAGCCACACAAATGCAAGTATTCTGCTAATTCCCTTTGAAATAAATAGAGAATAATCCCCAGCAGCATAGGAGTTGATAAGCCTTTGTTACATTACTTTATAGGTCTGTTCCGACACATGGGTAAATGAACTCTGTCGTGACTTAAAACATCCCAACATCACATTTTATTTTTATATTAAACCTCATCCTGCCATAACCAACTTAGGCTCTTGGAAACACAGATACATGATTGGAGCCAAATACCAGTATCTACTTATGGAAATGACTAAAGTCACAGCTTATATGTATTTTTAGAGATCATTATGATCCAACTGAATGCACTTTACATGTGTTCCTGCTATGTGTCCTTAATATCTTTAGGAAAACTGCAGAGAAAAGTCATTGTTCAAACAAAGCACGCACTGTATGATCATTTTTTTCCCTAAGGGAAATTATTTTAAGTGGAGCTCTTAAAGACTTTATAACTGTGTTGCTACCCTTGCAGAATATTTTTTTCAGTTTGGGTAGCTGTTTGCATAGCTGTGCTAGAATAGGATTAAACTATGAACTTCTTGCTGCTTTGTTCCTCTGTGTTGTGTACTTAGATTATTTTCTAACTCACTCGACTCAACTTAAAAGTAGAGGCTGTATACTTTGCGATGCCTCTCCCTGGGCCACTTACAATTTACAAGTACTTATAAAAGCCTCAAAGGTTCAAGGCAGGTCCAAACCAAATGTTTGGACGCAGAGCATTCCAATTTTGAAAAAAGGAAAAATCAATTCATGTTTTAACTCTGTAGAGTTGAGAGAAGAACAGAGTAGCCAGTATTAGGTAAACTTACTCTTCCTGCCTTGCAGCAGCTCTTTAAGCACACTCAGCCTGGCCTGGTTTGAAACATGCCTTGTCCTTGGCTTTCATGGTGCTGTGTGCACCAGCTGAACCACATCACTCAGCCACTTTGAGCAGCTTTTTGATAGAGGCTCGGAGAAAAATTACAATCCTGGAAAAACCAGCCATGTCTGTGTGTGAAAGTCTGTGCAACCCCTCCACTCCATTTATTTGTAGTCGCTGAGCTATAATGGAAGACACCAAACACAATTACCAGCATATTCCCTTCTCAGCCTGAAACTGCCCTCCATGTATGAGAAAGGAGGACCGAAACAGCTAAATGAAAAAGCTGCCCCAAGTGCTTACCTGCTATAATGCCATCCATCTGCTCCAGAGCCGCAGCGAGCATGTCACTTGCATCACTCATCATCTTTTCTCTTCTCAGGAACGATCACCAGCTACACCACAAGGAGCAATAAAACACTGGTAGTGTGAGCTGGATCCAGAGCCTCAAGTCTGCAATTCAATCTGCAAGAGAGAATTTCATTTCACTGCATGTTCTCTGAATTCAGATGCCACCGTCGCCGGACCAGCAGGTAGACTGGGACCATTTGCTGACCACAAGACTTGGAGTTGTTCGCCACCAGGAACGAAGTGGCATCAAAGAATCCAAGCGCCAACCTGGTGATCCAGGTCCTACTGTTGGTCAGCCCATGGGCTGCTCTGCCCGCAGGTCTGTGCCACTGAAGGGGCATCCTACAGAGCCGACAGCCCAGATTGCCATGGCTTTAATCTAGGACATGCGAGACAAGAGGAGACGACTACTGCTATAAATACAGTTAGGGAACAAAGCTAAACAAACACCAGGAAGGAAAACTCACTTTAACCTTTTACATACCCTGCCATTTGGTTTTTTGCATTAGGCCACACCACTGCTGACATTTGCCCTGACATAAGCAATTAAGAAAGTTGTTCACAGTTTCTCTGGCATAAATCCTGGAAAACAGTCTACTAAAAACCAAACCAAAACAAAAATTCACATTATAAACTGAATTTTCCCTCCTACGCGTCACCTTATTGGTCTGACCCAGCTGGGAGGTAGCTTTTATTGGAGACTGCCAGATAGCTTTGCTGAAATGCTACGGTAAAACAACAACAAACATTTAAACTTCCAACATCAAAACTTTTATTACATAAAGTAGGTCCAAACTCAAAGGTAATTTTTGAAGGACAGCACAAAGCCTACTGTGCTTTTGGCAATGCCTTGCTTTATTATTTAGTTGCCAGAGTCAGAAAAGCCAAAAGAACTTTAAAAAGTCAAAATACCTGTAAGTAAAGTAACAGTGCTGCAAATCTCAAAAAATGCAGTAGCATCACAGCTGAAGACTTCCAAGCTTCAAGAAGGAAGCCCCCCAATTTAAACACAATGTAAACAGTAAACTTCAAGTGGTACAATACCTGCCATAATATGCAGATCCTTCAAGATATTAGGTCTGGTGTCTCCAGGCCTGATAAAAACGAGCAGAAAACACAGCTTTTGCAAACACATTCACTTGGACAATTCTTAAGACAGTCTTGTCCTTTTCCCTTTAGGATATCCTGGCTTGGATAACCAGGTCCTGCTGAAGTTTAGTGAACATGGGGATCTGTGCTGGATTTCCCTCTGAAGGCAAAGAGCACACAGAGAAACACCAGGGCTGCAGCTGCCCCAGGCAAAATGCCGATTCCTCACAGCTCCAAGTGGAAAAGGACCACCAATGCAAAGCATCCAGAACCTGCAACAGCCAAATAATGTTTGGGAATCGGGAGTGCCCACCATCTTCCCAGTGTGCACAAACACCTGATGGGGTGAGTAAAGAAGACGGAGCCAGACTGTTCTCAGTGGCACCCAGTGACATGACAAGATGCAATGAGCGCACATTAAAACAAAAGAAATTCCACTTAAGCATAAAAAAAGTTTTTAAAAAAATCGTTTTTACTGTGAGGGTGGCAAGCACTGGAAAGAGTTGCCCTTTTGGGGTCTCCATCCTTGGAGCTACTCACAGACTGACTGCCCAGCACAACCTGCCCTGGGCAACCTTGCTTTGGGCGGGGGGTGGGATGGAGACCTCCGGAGGTACCTTCCCACCTTGGCCATCATTAAGCTCAGCACAGCTCATGATCAAGCATTAAATACAGTACTGAGGAGGCTGCCTAGGCAAAGGCAAGCTGCAGGCTAAAAATGTGCTAAGGAACAGAGTGCTCCCTAATCACGCTTGTTCACACTGCACCCCTTGTTCCTCACCTTCTCTCTAAGAGACACGTTAATTGGGAGCAAAGAACTGCTAATTTACATTTGCACAATAAAGCTGTGGCTCATAGGCACAGAAAAATCACCACCCCTGGACTTCATCCAGGCACAATCACTCCTCACATTTCCAAAAAAAGCACTCCTTGCTTTTCCTAAACATGGGTTTTGTCCATGGTTATCAAAAATCCCTAAGACAGCTCTACTCAAGGGAACAGCAGTGGCAGACAGTGGTACTAACAGCATCCAGGAGACCTCCAGCATTTACCCCACTGTTACCAAGTCCTACCTCCAAGGAAGGAGAGATGTCAGTCTATCTACAGCGTTTCCTCCGCTGCTACTGCAAAAGGAACTGTGCTGCTGAGAGCAGCAGCGAGAAATTTTAAGATAAAATTTAGTGAAGCAAGACCATGCAAACACAGTGATCTCCAAAAACCCTTCCAACACTCATGGAGCATCTGTTAGCAGCCTGACCAAGCCTACAGCTGAGAAACTTTGAGAGGTGAAATAAAAAGAACAAAAAGCCCTCAAGCCGAACAATTGGAGATGATGCAACAAAATCCCATTTTCCCCAGTTTTTGGTCCTAGAAGTGGTCACTGAAAACTAGCGTGGAACGCCACATCCCACTCTGGCCACCCTCCCAGCACAGTGCATCACATCTAGCAGTCAGGAAGTAAACCGCTGTGATAGAAAAATACCATTGGAAGCATACTTCCCCAGAAAGGGCATAGAA
Source organism: Elanus axillaris (assembly GCA_026212715.1). Classification (NCBI taxonomy): domain Eukaryota; kingdom Metazoa; phylum Chordata; class Aves; order Accipitriformes; family Accipitridae; genus Elanus; species Elanus axillaris. Next base: position 263,896 of record JANZLQ010000025.1, on the reverse strand, counting down.
TTCCTTTTATTCCTTGCACACCATCACCAGCAGGCGGGGAACAGATGGGCAAGGGGGAAATCAAAGACCTCATACACCAGCGGACCAAAGAACCAAATTGCTTGAAACAAGAAAAGACAACAAACCGCAGGAGGAAGGGGGTGGAAAGGGGAGGTGCTGAGGGAGTAAAATAAAGGCAGTTATTAGACAGAAGTCATAAATCAGCAGTCTTTTGGATTACAGGGAAGAAGACAATACTAAAACACCAGCAGACTAATCCCTGCGCCTGCTGAAGGGGCTTCAGACAGCCTCTGACTTCACAAACTTTGAGAGGATCCTGGGCTGACCACTAACACAGCAGACCTTCCCAATAAACATGTTCCTTTCTTAATTTTGTTTTTTATGGCTTTGGTCTAATAGAAATAAAACTTAAGACAGAACTCAAGGCTTCAGGCTTTTGGGGTTTTTTGGCAGTGACTAAGGAAAACCACACAGTCAGGTAACACAAATGAAAATCCATCTTTAATAAGTGCAATGGAGCTCTTTAGGAAAATGAGGAATAGCTAATATTTCAGATGATGTCAAGCAGTTTAAATTCCTTTCATTCACAAAAGCAAAAAAGGAAAAGAAAAAAGAAAATTATCATTTTAACACAGATAGATCTATGACACAGCAGATGAATGAGAAACCAAGGTGCACACAAGAGATGGAGAGGCAGATGCACAAAAGCCACCCATGGCATAACACCATCGAGAACACACCTGGGAGGAAAGTACTGACGGTACCCTGTCTGACAGACCATTTAAAATAAGTTTTCCCTTGCTTTCCAAGAAAATGATGACTTACCTTCCTTATTCCTTCAACACATACACAATCAGTGCAAGATGGGGTGGGGAGGGATGTTTTTACAGAAGTAGATCCCCCTTCTAGAGCTCCCAGCTGAATACCTTGCTCATGCCAACAAGAACAAGCACCGCTTCATCAAGGCTGTATTTACAATCCACCATTAAAAAAATAAAAATAAAACTACAAATGTAGCTACCTCCACTATCAGTTACGATTAATCTTATCACTAGCTGGCATTTCTACCGCGTTCCTGGCTGTTACAGAGATGTTATTTGGTCTTACTTGTTTAATGTCCCTTCCTCTGGTTTGAACACACCAGCCGGTTGCTAGGGCTATGCTGTTCACTTTTCAGTAGGTGGAGATTTTTTATTTTTATTTTTGAATGACATACAAACCCTGCAGCTACAGTGCTAGTGAAGATGTATTCCAAACGGCTTACAGAGAAAACAAAACACTGCACTGCAAAGCCAAGGAAAGCTAGAAAAAAACCAAGGGGCTTTGTGAATGGGAACTGCATTCTGCTGGATGCAAACAGGAAAACTGCCTGAATATGGATTTCAAAATCAGATATTTAAGACGGCAGACTTTGAAAAAAAGAGAAAAAAAAGTGCTTAAACATTTTACATACGTAGGAAATGATAGTTTCTCCACCCAGAGGCTCTCTCTTTCCTAGATCAAACAACACACGTAACGGCATCTAGGGGCAACATCTTCAAGCCCCTTTCTTTCTGAGGACATCTCATTCTGGATGTCCACCTGCAAAACACACCACACTTTAAAACCCAGAGGTTCACAGAGCTGAGGGGAATCAGATGCCTGCTAGCAGGTCCGAAGGCCAAGAGGACATACCGTACCCTGGGTGCAACCTCTGCGGGGAAGGGCAGGGGCTGGTCTTTCATCCCAGCCACCTTCCTCTTTGTGCACGGGCTCCTCAGATGCTCAGCCCTTGGAAAGAAAGCATCAGCTACAGATTATTTCTATGTTATGATGCAATAAGATGGATGACTTGAGTTTCCCAGCTCTCCCATTCCTACATAACACTCCTCAAACCAGGAAATTTTGATACGCAGGAATGAAAAATCTCAATTAGGGCTTGCTTCTGAGAACTGCAGAGAGTAAAAAAAAAAGGACCCCCAAGAGCAGGCTGTTACCCCGGAGCCGTCTACCACAAAAATACAGTGAAAAAGCCAACAAACTGCAGTTATCTCTTATGGGAAAGGTGGAAGGAAAGAACCTGCTCCATGGCAAAAGTAAGACCCCAAATTTCACCTTGCTGTCAAAATTAACGTCCCTGCATTCTTGGTCCTACATTTACGAGATGACTGCAGGAGGTCTGAAGCATCTTCTGGATTTGTCTGTCTCGCCTCACAAGCCATCCTAAGCAATTAATTTTACAAGGTAAAGCTGCATTTCATGAAGATAAATGCCATTTCAGGCACATTATCACATCTATTTGTGCTTCTTCTGGCTGACCAGAAGAGAAACACGAACACAGAAAGTTACTTGCAAAATACATTTCAATCACAAATAAAATGGACTTCAAATGAATTCAGTCTAAATCTCTGGCACAATTTCTCATGGGATGTTTTGAAGATACTCAAGTACAGTGCCACCAGTCAGTAGCATTTCAGCACTTAATAATGAACGTATTCAGCTAATTTACACTAGGAGTCATTAACATTTCTTTTAACACAAAAAAAGACTCCATTTCATACCCTCCAGGCCTGAAAGAAGAAACTAAAAAAGAAAATGGACCCTTGTTGAAAATATTGCTCTGGCGTTCTGCAAAAGAACAAATTAAATTTTAAAAGTGAAATTAGGAAATGCTGGATATATCTTAATGTGAGTAAGGCAGAGAAGTACCTTAGCACGAGGCAAGGACAGGACACTCGTGAGGTCCCAAACATGCTGCGAGTTGCCCCATTCGGACATTGCTCCCCTTCCCGAGGAGAGGCCGGGGCCATGGAGGCAGGTACCTCCCTCCGCTCAGGTCCCTCCCGGGCACGGCACCCGCACTCTCTTGAACAGCCATCGCACATGGGACGAAGCAAGAAGGCCTGGTGAGACCAGGCACATCCTCTGGCTGGCCCTTCTACGTGCAAGTCCTCCATTTCAGGAGGATGGCTTTGGGGAGCCTGGAGTGGGAGCCCACTGGGGCCAGGCTCAGGGCCCCGCCAGCCTGCAGACTCAGCACCCGCCAAGAGCCCAACGCTCAATCTTGCAAAAAGGATAAACGTTATTAGGAGTAAAAAACAACCCAAATGTTGGCAAAGGCTTACTTAAACAGATAATGCCTAGTTCTTTATATATATATATATAAATAAATTTCTTCTTGAATTTGCTGAACTCTAGTCAGTGACATCAAAGCAATACTGTTCTCATATTACGCAGGACTACAAAAAAAAGCAACCAATGTCCCTTTGTTCCCTAACTTTACATCCTTTCTTTGTTCCCTGAATTTCATTATTTCTTTATTATACAATAAACGTTATTTATTTCCTTTAACTGATAAAAATGAATGGAAACACACTGAGGCTGAAAGCCTATCCCACAGTATGCAAGAAGCGTCTTGAGATAAAAGGTATCAAGGCGCAGAAGACACTTAAAAGTATTTTAAAAGCACAAAGCACAGAAGTCCCTCCAAGATGTAACTGTTTATGCCTGGGAAAAACTTAGCTCAATTGACATAACAACTTTTATTACCAACCAGCTCAGTCACGTTCTGCGCTTTGCCTTAATATTTGTTAAACACACTAGTCATGATACAAACGCTAAGCCTCAACAAGGTGAGCATCCTTCAGGTACTTTGACAGAGATGTACACACAGCAAACTGCTTATATAAAGGCCCAAAGTCTCTGAGTCAAGGTTTATGGCTTAGATTCATATCCAATTTATCCAAACAAACCCTTTGTTTTGGTCTGCAGTACTGAAACCATTCTGGTTGCTTATCTCTGCCACCCAACTCTCCAGCAGCTTGTTTTTGTTGCGATTGGAAGGAATTTTAAAAACACAGCCGGTGACAGGTTACACTGGTTTGTGATGCAGGAGCGAGCACTGTGATTGCTGGATGCCAGGGAGGCAGCCAGAGCAGCAATACCTCACCCGCAGCCCCGTAATGCAAATATCTGTCTGCAAACACGCTCCAGGCTCCCTTTCACGCTTTACTCACAAGCAATCCAAGGTCAAACGGAGGCTTGCAAAAAACCCCACAGATCTACTTCACTTCAGGCTGTTCGTGTTTTACTGGTTAACTATTTAGTAAATGCCTTCAACTACTCACCTTAAGAGAGTCTGAGAAATCAATACGCTACTTTCTCAAATTCTGCTTGGGTCCAGTCATTAGAAAAACAATTGAGATATTCATTCCTCACTCCGAGGCTGCTAATGCAAGCAAGGAAATGCCTCACATTCCCCAGCAACACGGTACTGACACACTGTGGCCATACAGGCTACGAAACAAAAGAGGCACTGTTGGGTCAAGAGTCCAAAAGGTAGTTCTTCAAAATACCTTAAGAACCACCAAATCCTGAGCGCAGACCCACGTTTGGATCCAATTTCATAGCTCGTGCCACTTTCCATTAATGGGCTGGATCCAAAGATCAAGTTCACAAACCTCCAGATTTGAAAGGGTTTGGTTTTACATTTTGGTCTAGGAGTTTCCAGGTCCACAGTTTCAGTGTTGTCACTGCACAGAGCAAAAGTAGAGGGCACCCACCATCAAAAAGCCCAGAAAGTACATAAAATAATGTTACACTTCTTTGAAGTACCCTCCCTTTGTATTTCAACACTTCAAAGTTCTCCTAGTTACATACAAATCAAGTCAGACAACTGAGGCTAAGAGAAGCAGACATTAAAAGTGTTTTGCACTTTCCCAAACTTCAAGTGAGGTGGGGGGTAAAACTCAAATCTTTTAGAAAGGTGTATATTAACCCTATGCAGATTTTCACTATATCAGCTGATCAAGAAAGAGTTCATAATATCAGAAGTCAAATAGAAACAGGGTACCGCCCCGGTGCCCCTGCAGCTGAAGGTCCTGGTCCCAAGGAGCCCCACAGGTCTAACCTGTATTTAGCTCTGAAGCACTGCGGATTTTGTTTCCCTGGCTAAAGTTAGGACGGGATCCTCCCTTAGAGGAGAATCTTACTCTGTTGAACTGAGACAGCCTGGGCTTGCAGAAGACACTGGTGATGCCAAGGCCCAACTACGACGAACTTGCTGCGGAGAAACAGAAAAGTAAATCCGAAAAATGGCAGGAACGTTCACTTTACATATACAACACACCTACAGCTTCAGCCCTGTTTAGGAAAAGAAACATTGCCTATTTCAGGATGTAAATTATCATACATCTTCATGCAGGGGAGCTGTTGCAGTACAGCTCCTCTCAGGGACAGCTCAGCATTTATTTACTGCACTTAAGAAGCTACACAAAGCTGCCTCTTCAGTCACAGACAGAAACGGGGGAGCTCTAGACCACGAGTGGGCCCAACTCACAGACATGACCACGAGTGGGCCCAACTGCTCACAGACATGACCACGAGTGGGCCCAACTCACAGACATGACCACGAGTGGGCCCAACTGCTCACAGACATGACCATGAGTGGGCCCAACTCACAGACATGACCATGAGTGGGCCCAACTGCTCACAGACATGTCCACAGCTTCTACGACCCCCTCCAGCAACACTACAAAACCACTATAGTGAATTCCATTTCACTTACAAGAAATTCCCCCAACCAGAACATGCCTTACTTTTAAAAAGCGACCGAAGGTAAGAAATCTAAAAAAGGGTTTCCTTTCTCATTTGCAGAGTGTAAGTTTTACTGCAATACAATCTAAGTGGAAAATACAGATGGATATTAAACTCATTGCCTTAAATACAAGTTTATTAGAAGTGCCAAAGTAGTGCTTTCCAAAATGGAACAATAACCTGCTCTACACAACTACTCCTGCTGTTATAGGCCTTACTGAGCAGATTATCTTTTGATCTCCCAACTTTTCAACTCCATTTTTCAAGCTAAAGTGAAGAATCTTTGACAGAAGCCCAACTCCTTGATATTGTGATGTGAGAGAAAAGGAAAACACCCAGAACAACTCTCAATTGTATGAAAAAACATTCAAAAAGCATTGCCCACATGACAGATCCTTGAAAAAGCCATGGTCTCCTCATTTTCCATCAATCCTCAATAAATTTTTGGAAAAAAGTCCATCTGGCCATACATTTAACAATGTATAGCAGCAATCATCACTCCAGTTTATCTAAATTCCGGTTCAACATCCAACATTAAAATGAAAGGTTTCACAAGTACATTCAGAAAAGGAAGAAAAGAAAAAGAAAAAAAAAAAGCCAGGAACAGGTATCTCTGTGGTAACAAAGAGATCTCTGGCAGTGCAGGTATCCAAGTCATGCAGTTGGCCTTTGGGATTTGCGTTTTGCCCTTTATTAAAATTTTCGACAGTTCCAAATAGCAAGCTCTTCTTTCCTGCAAACGTCCCAAGGATCACAAATGCATTCAGGCCTTTCATAGTATTTTAATGAAATATCAGTTCCTGCTCCTCTACTTGACTTGCAGGCGAAATCTGCCATTTTAAGGAGATAATCTTAAGCAGCTTTCCGAGAAATGTCAAGAATACTAACCTGCCATTTCTGTGCTCTGGTTTCAGGTTTTTTTCCTCCCCTAATATTCTATTTAAATTGTCTTTAAAACAAAGATGGAGCGGTATCCAAGATGCAGTAGTGTAAAGAGATGTGCTGTATTTTACAGGCTGCAAGACCCGAATCAGTACTGTCAGCTAATTAAAAACCTTCAAAAAAGTAGGGGTTTAATTCCCTGTGTTGCATTACTATGTCTGAAAAAAGTCTTAGGAAAATAACATGAATAAGACAACTACTAGATGGCATCCCATTTTTCTAAACCAAAGTTCAGTTATCAATGAAACAAACACTGATGCTCAGCCAACACTTCTGACACTTTTGTGCCTGCTTTGAAGCTTCTATGAACCTATTTTAATGTTACTTAGGCAAAAGCTGCTTATGATTTATAGAAATTTCTTTGTTTAAGGAGAAGAAACCTTGATTTGCTGTTGCTACACTGCAACATCTACTCTGTCCTCAGTGCTGGAGAGCATTCCCGGTTCCAGTCACCCTCTTCTAACACAGCACAGCTGAGGACAGACCCCAGGACAAATCCTGTGTCCTGTGTTGATGCAGCAGACGACCAACACAAAGGATATGCTGTGAAAAATACATTATTTTCCTAATTCCAGCTGCCAAACTCAAAAGGGCTAACCTGACTAAAGACAGGCACAATGATGAAGTAAATTGGGCATTAAATCAAAAGAAACATCTTGGCTAAACCAGTTGCCCTGAAGGGCTTAGGTCAAATGCTGCTCACCTGAGCTGGGGCTCCTGTTACTGTTGTCTCTGTGGCTATTTTAACACATTAGCTTACCCAGGTAGAGCACATGTTCTTCTATCTACTCGTGCAAACTTCTCACTCGTGGGAACTTCTCACCAGTAGGGAAGCAGCCAACGCTCCATGTGCAGATAGCATCCAGGAATCTCAAACACAGCTCCACACTGCTAGTAAGGCCAAACTTAGTGCGGACGGATATTCAACTTGTGACTGAGCAATCATTATCCCATAAATAATCAACACTATACCTGTCTGCAGATCTCAAGCAATTCATCTTCCAATCATTTAGAACGGAGCACAGTATGGGGGGGAGGAAAATCAAGTGTTATTTCCCACTAACACCGGAAAATAATACAGTGCTTTTCTGAAGTGAGATATCAAGTAACAAGAGCGAAAGAGCGTGAGAGGGGGGGAGCACAGAGGGGGAGAGACCCGGCATGCTGCAAACCAGAACACACATGGCACCACAAGGACATCTCCAGTATCTCTGCAACAGCAGCCTGGTCCTGAGAGGTTTCTTGTTCAAGACGTGCGACCCAGCCTGGTGCTCCTTTGCTTGCAAGATCTTACAAGATCCCAAGAAGCTGGTGTGGGTGCAGGCCGGCGACCTCGTGCTGCGCTCCGAAGAGCCATATGCAAATACTTAATGAGAGTAACATGACTACACATGTTTCCTCTCCTGTTGTAATGCCAGCAAGGCTCCAAACTTGTTCTAGATAATAGAGGAGATAGCAACTCAGCCGTATCTCAGTGCTCCATGGTGTGGATCACTGCATTCACTATGGCTGTCATAATACACTGTAAATTATACACAACACACACCCTCAATAACGTAAACCTCAGAACTGTCTACATATTTTGCAGTAGCAGAAATTAACAGACGTTGACAACTAAGCAGACAGTAGGAGCATTAAAGCAGACAGACGTAGTCCACTACTACTTGTGTTTGCACGCAGTTTCTTGCTGTCATAACTGACTACACAAATAGTTTCTTCTGATGTAGCAATGTTGTCAGGCTTCTCTTCCCATCCTCCCAACAGGCAGTTATTTCAGTTGCTGGAAGAAGTGCTGCCCCCACCTTTAGTGCCAGGGGATTATCACTGGCTGACAACAGCCCTCCGAGCATGGAAGCATACCTTAATATTGCACCCAGGCACCAAGAAACCCCTTGGCACCAGACATCTGATCCAGATCCGCACCCCCAGAAACTATCCAGAGCATACAATACCACATCCGTGCTGGTCTGTGCTCATCACTCCTCCTGCTTCTCTGCCTGGAGCACCACAGCACAGCGGGCAGAGATCTGGTGAACAGGAGCACAGCTGCAAAGAAGGTCCCTAAATGAAATTACAAGATAGGCTATAAAGGAGGAGGAACATGCAAGCGAAGGCAAGGCTAGATACTCACAGGATGCAAAGGTATTAACTTCCAGCAGTGTCCAAAACTGCAAGATAAGCAATAAACAGTAGCAAACTGTTGTACTGAGAAGAACTGGAAGCAGAGGGAGGAAAGGAAAAAGGGGAAAAAAGGGGAGAGATAAAGGGGGGGGTAAAGGGGGAGAAGAAAGGCAGCAATAATGGAAATCTGTGCCTAGGTCTTGGACATAAAAAGCACCAAACCCACAAAGAGGCTTCTGCAACCTGGCAATTGCAGACTGTCTTTGCTCCACTACCAGACTATTTTGGGGGTGAGACACTTGACAGTCAGCAAGGCTCTCCCCCAGATAGCCAGAGATGTGGCAGAGAATGGCATCCCCCAGACCTATCGGATCTTCATCTCGTGCTGGGAGCTGGGAACAGATACAAAGGGGACCAGAGCTGCCATCACTCAGTGTTGGTTTTCCCAGCAGCACTGCAGCACCCGATGGGATGCATAACCCTATTTTCTGTCTGCACACGGACAGAGCTGGCTGCTCGCTGCCCGGGCAGCAGACCCACCACGGCTCCTGCTCTCGCCTGGTGGACCTCGGGCAGAAGACATCAGGGCACATCAAGTCTTGACCGGTCAGCACCAAGCCAAGCAGGCAAACCAGCCAAAACGCCTTGTGAGTGCAGCCAGGACTGGCTGCCCAGTCCCACAGCCGAGTTGAACTTTCCAAATCTTTTTTCAACAGCTCCTTATCAGCAAAGCAGCTTTACATCAGCTCAGCGTTTCACAGCATTTATAATCTGGTCCCCTTAAATTGGATTGGCAACCTAGCTGAACCACAGCCTGAAACAGAGACGGTCTCTATGTCAGCACAGGATCTTTTCAGCAAGACCCACCCAGCCCGAGATCAGCAAGTGGCATAAGCCCACATTTGGACAAGCTTGTGTCCAAACGCCACTTGTGTCCAAAAGCGTGCCACTGAAGTCAGTGGTACTGGGCACACGTTCAACACTGGCTGCCTGTTTGACTAAGTGACCAAAACAGGACCCTCAAAACAACCTGTGGGTCATGCAACCTGCGGGTGCTTTCAGCAACATCAGCCCTCTGTTATAAGGTCCGCGGTAAAACACCAGCTCTCCTCACCTTGACTTGACTTCAGTCCATCAGCCACCAGCCACGACCTCTGTCACAAACCGAAGACAAGCAAGTCTCCAGAAGCATCCCGATCACTGTGGCTACAGCCTGCCTTCCTTCTCCACTTGAGGGGCACGACCAGAGCACAGCTACGGGAGCAGCAGTTTGGGCCCAAGGGAAACGCTGAAGTTAAACTCAAATCAAACCCGCAACAAAGACAAGTTCTCTTCCAATACGGATCTTGCTCCAGATCACTCTTGTTCAGTGTGACACCACCTGCACAAGAGAAGCAACTTCTTTACCGAGATTATTTCTAGGAAAAATTTACTTACGGTTACATAGAACCACTGTGACCCATAAGCATGACTCCATACAGAAAACAAAACAAAAAATACTCAGTGAATCAGGGCAATCAAGGGTTGCTCTACCATACGAGAGAGGTCACAGGGTGGATGCTTACATGATTATTAGTTTCATTGTTGTTATTTAAAAATAGCTGCTAAGGGCATGAGAAAAGGAACATCCTCCAGGCATAGGACTGTGGGCCTGGTTACGCAAGGAAGGCGTTTCAGACGTCCGAGCTCTTGGATGATGCCTACCTGCCACAGCAAGGATGATTCTGCTCCCAAAATGTGCATCTTTTCCTTGTCACTGTCACTCGCTGCAGGTCTCTAAAGAACAACTTCATCTCCCTCAAACCAGGGGTTGTTGGTGGTGGATAAGCCTAAGTCCCTACTGCTCTACGTACCTCAAAATCAGTGTGCACTGATCTGCTGGGGGGGGGGGGGGGGGAAC
>JANZLQ010000025.1:237241-253349 GCA_026212715.1 Elanus axillaris | reverse complement strand
CCCCCCCCCCCCCCCAACGACAAGAAAGCACGTTTCCCAACCTACCCCCATATTACACACCTCAGTACAGACATACCAGAGGAGAATCAGGCCTTCAGAAAAAAACAAAGATAAGAGAAAAATATGGCAATCATTGCACTGTCCTAATGAAACAGACTGAATTCTCCGGCCTTACCATTACACTAAACACTAGACAATTCAATCGAACTTGATCTCCCCTCATGAGGCAAGGCTATTTCTTCTCCTACTTTCTTACCCTAACTCAGATTTGTTTATGTCCTATTTTTGGTGTCTAAATTAAGAATATTGCTCATAACCAGATTATATGGCATTTATTCTGAAGAGTAAGAGATACTGATACAGCTAAAAATTAAATATAAACACCCTGTGGATGTAAGGCATGACATTTATAGACTGGATTAATAAGCACTAAGAGGAATTTCTGATGTAGGGCACATGACCCCCCCTTCATTTCAAAGGCAATTATTTTAATACCATGATTTCAAAGTTTGACGTGTCCTTGAAAGTGCTTGCAGACAGCCAGCCTTATCAAAAAAGCTTCCAAATCCTGAAAGGACAATTTCAGGTGCATCTCCGGTTTTGAGGTAAGAGAACATCTGGGAGTGAGCGTATAGGCTGGCCAGCAGATAAGCAGGCTGAGACGGACATCAGTTTTACACAGCAGGTTTCTGGAGTGGTCTCACCACTCTGAACGGTCCTTGCCTTTCACATCTTGTCACCTACGCCTCGACATTTTCCAGATACCTCAACCTGCAAGCTACTGCCATGTTAACGTCAGAGGGCCAGCTTATAGCTTTAATCACAAAAGAGAACACAGCCAGGCTCCTGGTTATCACTTGTCAAACCTGGTCAGCATCAACTCAGCCTCCAAAAACAGGAGAAAGGGAGAACCGGCCAATTTGTTTTAAGGAGAGCTGAAAAGATGACAACAGCTGGTTTTTCCATCAAGACCTTCAAAGTTCCCAGAGCCTTCTGACGGTGGTTTGATGCCCCAGGCAAAAAAAAAAAGGCCCATCCACCCCATGGCACAACACACCTTCCTCCTGAAGCAGCAGCTGAGGTGGCTTCCCTTGAACATTGGCTCATACCGCTTCATTTTGCAATCAAAGATCATCAACTGTCCTGCTAATCCTAGCTATTTCCCAACCCCACCCCGAATCCTAGAGTCACATTACGATATACCTACTATAGCAAGTAAAACTGTAAGAAAGGGGGCAACAAGAAGTCCAGCTCTCATGCAAGGTTTGCCCATGAGGGTGTGGGGATATGGGTGGTTAGGCAGGTCGGTTTAGCATGGAAGTTGCAAATTTAAGATCTTAGAAGTTAAAAAAGTACTCTGTGTTCCCTTATGTTACTGCAGAATGGAATTTCTTAGTTATACCAATAAAACTGGGGAGGGTAGTAAAGCTCACCACAGAGAACCGCACTGGCTCCAGTACCCACCCCAGTACCTGCCCCCTGTTTCCCTCTGGCCATGATCACCTTCTGGCTGCCATCTCCCACTTCTTTCCTTCCATTCCAGCTGATGTCCTCCCTCCAACTACCCTTTTCCCTCTCCTGATGCTTTCCTACTCTCTTGAGTGCCCATGGTTTGTGATTTGCAATCAACCTGTAATACACGACATCTCCCTTCCCCTTGCTGTTTGCAAACAGTTAGGAAGAAGCGTTAAAAAAACAAAAACAAAAACCCAAACAACCCTGCCCTCAGTTCTCACGCTTGGCACAACCACAGCCACAACGGGGCAGCAGCAGGAAAAACCCTCTTCAGCCCCACAACTACTGTGTTGGGCCCTCGGAGCTCCGAGGAGCCCAGGCGCAGCATCCAGCTCTCAAGGCTCTGCCGAGCAGAGGGATATGCAGTTCTTCTCACAGCTGAGAAGTCAACCAGAGTTTTGGTGAATCTGCACTGGGGGGAAAAGGAGAAGGAAGAAGTATCCAGATAGTCAGGTAGCTCCCTCCCTCTCTTAATTTCAAAGTAACACACAGAGATAACCAAAGTATCTCCAAAAAATTCCTTGGTAAAGGTATCAGCGTGCTCTGCGCAACTCGCCCTGAACGCATTCTTGGAAGCGCTCCCCATTTTTGGATGCAATGCCTCAAAAAAATTACAAAACACGAAATTAAAAAAAATAAACACAACAAAACAGCCCACGGCAAACATGCAGCTCCTCACACGCTGTGCCGCTGACGTTTCTGCTAAGCAGCTGAAATCAAAGACTAGTGGGAGAAGCTGTCAGATGACAAAGGAGAGACACAAAGACCCCACCACAAGTGCTCACACCCTGCAAGTGAAGCAGGAAAGCCAACATACCAGCTGCTCCGCACTTATTGCTGCTGCAAAGTTCAGGTCCCAACCCAGCCCTGAAGGCTCCCCAAGCCCAGCAAGGGAAAAACATCCAGATTAATGAAAACCCACATTCAGGTGCTCAGAAAGTCAGCTGACAAGTAACCAGCAATTTGGGTATCATGAGAAATGCTAGATGAAACCGGAGCCCTGTGAGCATGCCATGGCTCAGGACAGCTCTGCCCAACACTGGCAGGGAGCACGTACATACAAATGAGGTTATCAGCTACATAAGAGATTCAAAGGAAAAGGAAAATAAAATACTGGCTACGATACCTCGGTGCTGCTCTTCAGCACTGAAGGTCTCCTCTAAGGCATCAGGATATCTGTCCCACTCATCGGAAACAGAAAACTAAATATAATCTTGGAGTTGAATCTTCAGCCCCGAAAAAAAAAGCTCGGCAAAGTTTTTCATCCCCAGAGAGAGCGCATGGCTGAACACAGCTGCCTTCTCCACTGCATTCACTAGCAGGGCATGCCCAGAATAAAGTTGTGTTAAGTCACGCAAGACTTTCACCAGAAAATTTATCAAATAAGGCTTCTGAAGCCAGCCAGAAGGTGGCCAGGGAACCTCCGAGAACCTGCGGAGAAGCAGCCACCGGATTTTCCAAAGACAGATGAAGAAATTCTTTGTGTGATTTCCATGCTCCTCCACACCAAGCCACTTTTCACCATGCAGATTATCTGTCCTCCCCAAGTGTACTAAACTGTTCTAACGCTGCCTGGTACTCCAAAGCATCTTTGTAAAAAGCCAGAATTCCTGAAAAAAAGTAGTTTTAACTAACTTTGAACAAGTCGTTAACGATAGTGTTGCCATGGCTTCCTCTGTAACAGAGTTCGTAATTCCACAGTACTTGCAGCACTCACCTTTTCTATATGACATGCAACACATTTGGGGGTTAATTAAGCAGCTGTAAATCGAGCCCTACAGCCTAGTGCAGTTGTCTAAAATTATTTCTACAAATTAAGTAATCCCAGACACCACTCTAGCCAACAACTTCCACTACAACCCATGAGGGGAAAAAAAAAAAAAATCCTAGTGTGGCATGTGGTGGATGAGACAAGAAGGATTAGTTTCTATATATGCCATCTGTTAACACAGTCCCCGCTTAGGATGGCTCACTTTTCCCGTCTCCGACAGAAAAACAAAATGGGGAAAAAATATTTCCAAATTTTACAGAAAAGGTTTCCCCTTCTTCTGGTTCAAGGGGGAGGAGGAGGGAAGGAGCCGAGAGATCCCCCAGCCGGCAGAGAGCAACACCCTCCCCTCCACAACAGCCCCAACCCAATTTACACACTGCTGTGCCTTTATAGACTCCAGACAATTCCTCGCATACTTCGAACAACACACTGAGAAGTGACAACCACTCCACTAAGTTAGACAACATATTTAAAAACAAACACCAAAAAACAACCACCACCACAAAATGCACTTAACTTAAATAGTTAACAAGGTTAGGCAAGATCATTAAAGATAAACAGCTCTCCCTTTCCTTTTGTGGCTGACCAGAACCAAACTTCCTTTCCTCCCGTCACCCCCCTTCTTTAGTTCAAACAGGAGAGAGGTGGGGTGCTGTTCTAGCACCAGTCAGGGAGCTGGGAACTCCAGCTGATTTCGTTTCTCCCTTCATGGCCTAAGGTCACTTGACTTCTTGATCACTTTCCCCATCTGTAAAATGGGGCAACTAGTAATGAGAAACTACTACACAATGCTGTAGAAATTATTCAATTCATAGCCATATAGTTCTCTGAAGATGCAAACAAAGTGCCAAGCATTATTACTAGATGATGAAATGATGTATTTTCTCCCCCAAGCTATACAGACGAAGAAAAAAGCCATGCAAACAGCCAACTGTATTCCTAATGAGATGCAATACTCAGAAAGTGGGACATCTCAAAACAGATTGGACAATCTTTTTCCAGCTCACAAAGATTACTCCCAATACATACACCTCACAGAATTATAAATGCAAGAAAAGAAACATAACATTTGACCAGGTTTCTGCAGACAAAATAAGCTTGTCTAAATAGGTACGGAAAATGTACATTCTCAGTCTTGAAGAGAGCAAAAAATTTCCCCAAAAGTAAGGGAAGAAATGAAATTAGATTTGAAAGCTTTGGAAGGGGATGAACTTATGCTTTCTGAACATACAGCAACTGTCAGCACTGGGAAAGTCAATTAAATAGAAAGGACCGGATGGGAGGGAGGCAGGGAAGTGCAGTGTGCAATGGAGAGGTCATGTGCTAGATAAACAGGGCAGTGTGCTAACTATTTACAGATAAATACAACTTCCTCTCTCTCTGCAGAGATTTATGTATATTAGAGAGCCACCATCAGTACTGTGGGCGAGCACAACATTAAGTTGCATTAACGTTACCCAAACCACATCACATAAAACGTGGAGAGCAAAAGCATGATGACATACTGCTTTCTGCAAGCAGCAATATTGCATCTCAGAAGAAAGGGAGGAAAAAACAACCCCAAAAATCCTGCCTCCTTCCATCCCCACCACTGCCTGCCAGGGTGGCACCCTCCTTCCCCATCCCCTCCAGTCCAAGGATTGCTGCGCAGCTGACAGGCTTACATGGCACACCGGCTGTTAACTCAAAAATAAATAAAGAGACCAGTGGTTTTAACTCTCGCCAAACCCAGCAGCAAATCAGATCAAAACTGACCTTTGATCAGTATCCCCATGTGTTTAATGCCCCAATGCTGCTCTCTGACGACATACTGGGTTATGGCAGGGGGAGGTCTGCGCAAGGGGAAGGCACCGCATTTCCTACAGAAGACAAATTTTACCTCGCACTGGACCCTTTGCTGTGCAGCGGTCTCGGGTAAGACGCCAACACAAAGGCAATACCCCAACCTGGGCACCCTGAGGCCGCAGCAGGGTGAGCTGTGCCCTGCCCCACGCCTGCCCCAGCACACACGCCTCGACCCTCTGCTCCAGCAGCCAGGTGGGAATGGGACTGGGGGTGTCCCGGGGACCCCCTGCCCCCCATCCGCGGGCAGTGTTACACCTCCCGCAAACATGCAGAGCAGCCACGGTCTCTGGGGAAATGTTTTAAATGATAACTATTTTGAGCACGTTTTAGTTTAGCACAACTATTAAAAGCCCAAGAAAAGCTCTGTGAGAGCTTGTTCTGTTCTGCAGAACAAGGCAGTGAGCGCTAATAAATGCAATAATGAGATGTACACAGAAGTAGCCTTGTACTGCTGTCCCTCCCGCATTCAAAGTGGCATTGGGGAAAAAAACAACAAAACCAACAAATATTAATTTCTGCCTATTGCACCCAGGCACAGTAACAGGGTAGACTGGACACGTGCTATTTCAGTGCTGCATGTGCATGCTCTGTCTCAGCTTTGGACACCCAGACAATTTGCTGCCATGGAGCACAGACTTTAACTAAAAGCAGTCCCAAGAACTGCTGGAGCAAGGAGAAGAGGTACCTGAAAACCTGTGTGGATTTTGCTAGGAAAGAGCAGCAGCCGCAGAAAGTATGACTGGATCTGGCTACATGGACATAGCCAGGTCTCTGTGTCTTCACGGCACCGCACTAAAGCATCTCTCTCTGCTAAGGCTTATTTTAAAAACCTTATTTAGCTTTTCTGGATTACTTATACACGCTGCCTTACTCTGGGTCACGGTCGGACTGTCAGCACCGTGTTTAGCAGTGCTTGATAGGGAGGGAACAAAGGGATGGGAATCCGTGCTTCTAGAGCTAAACAGAGGCAGCAGGCAGAGGCACTGAAACTCCACTCAAAACACATCAGGGTATATTCTGTGTGGGGAGATCAGAGCTCAGGCATCTGGGCTGAAGTTGGGGCAACACAATGAGAAAGGCCACGTTCCTCCCCTGGCTGGGAGAAGCGGACAGCAGCCTGAAACACAGCCCACTGCTCCTGTAAACGCTGAGTCAAGCATAGGAATTCCTTGCCATCTTGCTAGGAGAGGCTCTTACTTATTTGTTTAATGGTGAAAGCCAGCAGCAGCCAGAGAAATCAGCTCCAGCTTTCCAGACTAGTTGCTGAGGGCAATGACTGGAAAAGCATGCCTTCACATACCAGAGAAACACACCAGCACCGGAGCTACAGGAAAAAGGAGGACGGAGCACCTGCTACCACAGCCTAGGATGGACATGGACACACACACAGCCCTTCCCAGGAGCAACAGCACAAGCGACAGGGAAAACAAAGCAGATTTAGGTCCCAAAACTTCTGCTGCTCCTTGGGCGGGGAAACCAGCACAGCATCTGGGGAGCAAAGAGGCAGAGACTTCCAGTGGAGGCAAGACATTTGCACGGTGATGCCAGCAGACTGAAAGTCTCCGAACACACATCCAGCAGAACGCGGCTGCCAGCCAGCATCAGACTTTTAATGATGTTTTTACAGCCACGACCAACTCAAATCCAGCTGGAGTGCAGGGCCAGCTGGAGTATAATCCCAGCAACTCTGATAAGGAGCAATACAACTGAAGAAATGTCACCAGTATGGGAGGCAACAGGCAATAACCGCTCCTGGAGCCAGCGGACCTCTGATTAAAAACCCAGGGAATAAAAGCATTTGGCACTGGAGTTTAGGGTTCCTGACAAACAAGGAGCAACATCCGCTTCTTTCCAGGTCCGGTGCAAGACCTCAGGCACCCTGTGAATCCCAGAGAGCTTGCACACGGTGATTTAGTGTGGGAAGGGTTAGAGATGCAAGAAAAGGCGCTCCAAAGGCTATGGAGAGGGTAAAGGGAGTAAAAGAAGGGAAATAATAACCAGTGGTCCCGGTGGTCCCAGACTGCAGAGGAGGGACGTGCTGCCCTTTCCAAAGCCCAACGACTGCTAGCAAACCTCTGGGTGCAAGGCAAGCACCTCGCTGGGTCCTCGGCTGTCAAACACCATGAGGAACAGCAGCCACCGCTGACCACGTCAGCTGGGCCTGGGGTGGTGCAGGGAAGACCTGGGATGCAGGGAAACTGGAGGGGGACCCAGCCCATCCACCACGGAAACGGTAGGCAAAAGGGCAACGTGTCCCAGCTGGAGAGGGGAGACAAAGCAGCCCAGCACAGCCGTGGGACAGAAGCTGGCAGCTGACACAGGTAGACTTTCAGGGGCCGCGGACATACGGACAAGTCACCAGCCGTGCCTTGTGTAGATGCGTCACAGAAAGGAGGTACGCTCGCTTCTCCGGCAGGCTAACACACAACACCCCAGAGAGGACAGCGCAAACACTGCTCTCCTCGTCCAGCGACAAGGCACGGATGAGCGGTTCGGAGACGAGAGCAGCTGAAGGGCAGCAAGCCAAGAGACGGGATACCGCACGCTAGCAGACGCTGGTCTCAGCTAGCGGTTGTAGAATATGGAAGAGTTCAGCAGCACGAGTCAGGAGAGACCCAGCAAGCAGCCGGGACCTCGCAGCGGTAGTAAGGGGTGAGCATGTCCCAGCTGCGGGGTACGCGCCTGGACCGCAGACGTGGCGATTCAACCCAGCTTTCCAGCTGGGATTTAGGATGCTAAATCATGATAGATCATACTGTAATATCCAAAGCAAACTAGATGAGGGATAACCATCCCCAAAACAAGACTGCCAACTCTGACAGGCGCTAAGCTACTTGGATCAAATCGGTCTGGACCAATGCAAAATGCCACTCCTTGAAGTCAAGTAAACTGGGTCGTTTCCAAGGGCTAATGCAACAGGTAGTCTATTTTGCTGAATGCATTTTCACATAAACTTGCCCCAGTAATCTGAAAGCTCTTGACAGTTCCTTCGCATGTTGCCATAGACCTGCTGAGTCAGATTAACCGCACACACGCAGTGCAGCTGCATCACACAGGCATGGCAAGTTCTGGAGCACTGGCCCTGCTTGAGCCCATCATATGCCACAGAACAGCTCCAGTGGTGTCTTCAGTTTTATCTCTTGGATAAGCAAAATACACTTCATTACTCTGCCACAGTCCATACGTTAACTCCAGATCCACTGTCTTTAAAATGTGGAAAGCCTCCCTGAATCTAAACAGCAGCTTGGACTGTGTTAAGTGATGGCTGTTCTTTAAAAGTTACCAAGTAAATGGATGTCTATACAAGCAGAAGCAGCACGACATTCTTCTGCAACTCCTGTTGGAAGCTGTATACAACATAATTTTAATGATGTTTGAAATAAAAGCCTCAAGGAGCTTTTGTGTAAGGTATCAAGGAAAAAAACCAGCAGATATGTCAATAATAGACATCAATGATGCAGTGGGTTAACTACTTACCCAGAGGAGCAGACTTAATGCTGATCTCCACTGTCACTCTTGAGCAAGTACCACTGATCCATATAAACTTCTGACACTGAGAAGAGAGGAAAAAAATAATTTCATTAAACACTATGAAGTCTGAGATAACTTAACAGTGATGTCTTATAAAAGTTTATCATCAAGTGACACAGGATACAGGAAGCACAGTGGATGACGTACATAACAGCATTAAAAAAAAGCCAATACCAAGAGATTAAAGGATGACAACTGATGTACAAA
The DNA here is from genome assembly GCA_026212715.1 of Elanus axillaris. Lineage (NCBI taxonomy): Eukaryota > Metazoa > Chordata > Aves > Accipitriformes > Accipitridae > Elanus > Elanus axillaris. The sequence continues at coordinate 244,480 of JANZLQ010000025.1, read as the reverse complement.
GTGGAAATGATCTTGTTTATTCCAAGTAATTCCCAGCAACATTATCTCTCAGTATTCCTATATTACATGGTTGGCCTGTGCCTGGCCTCCACCTCTCCAGCTGACCACACGTATATACAGCACAAAATGAAGGTGAATGATGCCTTGCAAGGCTTCTTTCTTACTATTGTGACCTCAAAAAATGCCAAGCAAGCACCCCACGGTGTTGAACGTGATGAGAGCGTGAAGTTGAAGTCAGTTGAAGTCAGAGCAGCCCATAGCACTGAACCAACCCTACAGCTCGTTCCCAACAGCCGTTCCTGAGTCTCTTTACTGTGACTACTTTGGTAAATCAAAGATGTTCTCTGTTACTGTGGTTTGACAAAGAGTTATAGTCACGGATACTCCCATCTACAGACTGGTCAAAATAAGAGCTATTTGGTGTGGGAAGCTTAACAAAATTGTTCCAGGAGAAGGTTCTGGGTAAACTTTGAATTTGAAATGCAAAAGGGAAGTTTGGGGAATAAAACTCCAGACCAATAACAAAAAACTTCTAAACCTAGGCAATTACTCAGCTCCCATTAGAAGCGACGTCAGAACCAGTAACTCATATGTGAGTGCCCAGTGAAATACAGCTGGCAGAAGGACTGAAACAACCAGGAACGCTCCAGCGTACCCCCGCCTGGGACACTGCACCAGCACGCTGAGATGCCGCTCTCTGAACAAAAATCACACCAGGAGCAATTACAGATCTTGCCAAACTGACAGAAGTTTAGGACGAGCAATACGATCAGAAAGCAAAGAATCAGCTCCAAAAAAATGTAGGGCTAAAGACACACAGACTAACTACTTGTTGACTTGAGGCAAAAAAGACCAACTGCAAATATCCAGAAGGTGTAAACTAGAACAGAGAGAGTGTAAACTAGAACTAGAGAGAATTCAGCCTGTGCATGACTGGGAGATGAGCAGAAGAAAAAAACAAAACAAAACATTATCAGGTCTAGATACTAAAAAAAGCTATAATAGATCGTCTCGGGGCACACAAATGATTGGGTGCTCCTTGCTTCTCAGAGCAAGTTTTTTTTTTACGAGATTGAACAAAAACACCAGGGGAAAAAATTACACAGAACACAAACGACAGGGACATGTAAGTCTAAGCAAGCGGACTCCATCACAGAGCTGGGGCTTCGGGCTATTGCAACAGAACAATTATGTACTGAGCCCTGTACAAGACAGGAAAAAAACCATATCTGTTAGATGGAAAAAGAGACAAGACATGGTAGGCTGGGAAAAAAAATATTTGATGTTTCTGTAAAGGGTCCTGCAGAATGTCATGTATGGAACCACAAGGCTAGGGGAAAAAAGTTAGTTATCAGTGTTACTTTAAGTCTGCTTCAAGTAATACCGAGGGCTGAAATAGAAACCCTAGAATTAGATGGAGCTTCTCCTGCAGCTCTTCGGAGCAAAGCTCCCTCCCAGCCCTGTCTCCCTCCACGGACACCACCCGTAAGGAGTCTCGCTCCCCGGAGCACTGACCTCCCACTGATTTGCTTTTCCTGGCGCTGGCAGCACCCCAGCTGTCCCTGAGCCTCTCTACTGGGACTATTTTGGTAAATCAAAGATGTTCTTTGTTACTGCGGCTTGACAGCAAGTTTAGTCATTTCCTTCTCAACAGAGTCAGAGTTACACATGCACAGCCCACACCTCGGGCAAGCTGTACGGCCACTCGCTATCTAACGAGGAAGGGAACGCTTGCAGGCATTTCTCAAAAGTGAACTAATCATCTTGAGACCTTACCTTACGTGCTGTCACCCGAAGGATTCAGTTTGTTTCAAAGGCTGCTAGGGATGCAGTCTACCTTTCCCACCCCCCTGTTTCCCTCCTCCCTCAAACTCCATTCGATTTTTACTAAGAAACTTCCCCAGAAATCTCAGACTCCCTCTAATCCCGGACCTACGGAAACCTCTCTTGCACACCCTCGCCTCTGAAGACTGTTTTCAAAAGTAACTCCGACAGGGCTGGCTATGACATTCACCCCAGTATTTCTCCTGGCTGAACCGGGCACCGGACACAGAGATCCGGAGGGATTTACCCTGTGACCTGCATTAGGATGCCAGGAAGGCTGACAGCCCCTGGGGGAAGTCTGGAGCTCAGGGACGCTGGGTGAAAACTGGGACTTGTGGGGACGTCTGGGAAAGGGTGGAGTTTTTCTGGTTTAGCTGGAAGGGTAAATTATCATCCGAGAACGGCAACTGAGGGAATAGCTGCTCTTACATCACACATGATAATGTGCCACAAAGCCCTGATCAGAGGGCACACAGGCAGCCAGGCGTCGGGGGACGGGAGTTCTCCAGCCTCCACAGCAAGAGCTAAGCTCTCCACCAAGTTCAATTTCAGTATCAAAAAAACCAACCTCCCAGAAAACCACACTCATAATCAAGAGCCAATTTTTAGGGACGATCATTTAAGAAGTGCAGGACTAGGCAAACCAGGTGAGATATAAGTTAATTGGGTTTTTGCTTTCATACCGAGAACATCGCAAAATATAGATGCCCTGGAGGAACCTCTCCAGTATCCCCAGGAAAAAAAAAAAAAAAATACTGCAAGACAAAAGAAAAGAGAGGTGCACCGATGTGAAATTTTTTGTCCTTTCCAGACTATAACCTCTTCACCAGGAAGAAAACACAAATCCTGAAATCCTACAGTCTTGCACATTCAGCAACAATATTTCTCCTTGCTAATCAACGGTTTTCTACAATAGCCACCCACGTCTTTTTCAACTTCAAGCAGCACAACTGCATACAATTATATGCTGTATGAATTTAAACAGGACACAACCCTATGCCAAAAGACCTGAAAAATTCACGTTGCACTGCATTAAGGGGCACCAGTTAGCAAGAAGGGTGCAGCACTGTGTCTTTGCTTTGTGCCTACTAGAAGCTTTGTTTCAGGAACATTTTTGGAAGAATGCAAGCAAATAATCTGGTTTACGTCTGTTCTTTGCTAGGCAAAAATAAAGATCTGATTTGCCTAATCATTTCTGATCAAGAAACGTTTTGTAATTAGACCATTTACACCTTGAGGACACGGTGAGACTGGTGGGCAAGTCATCTGCGCAATGGACCTGGGACTTCCAGCACCCAGAAATCGCATGGGACGGGACCTGGGCTGCGGCTGCTGCGGACAGCATCGGCCGGACAGCATCAGCCGGACGGCAGAGCTCAGCCTGCTGCAGGGCAGAGCACAAAAGAAGGTGGCCGCAGTTTGTTTCTCAGGCAGGGAGTGTTTCTTGAAATCCGTGGCGAAGGGTTCAGACAAGCCACTCTGCCCTGCAACGGAGGCAGATGCTGCCTGGAACAGACAGCTGGAAGCAGGCACAGCTGCCTCTCCAGGAAACATCTGGCAAGAGCCAGTGCTTCCCCGGCAGTCAGCAGCTCCGTGCACATCCTGACCTCTCATCCCTTCACAGCAGGGACGCGAAAGCCTCCGCTTTCTCAAGGCAGGATCACTTGGCTTGGCTGCCAGCAGAAGAGGTGGCAAGAGGCCTCCTCCGCCTACCCCTTGTCCGCCACACACACCCCTCTGGGCAACCCGGCTCCTTCCAGACACCCGCCACCCACAGCAGAGACCCCTCTTCCCGGGAGCCCGGCCACGCTGGCAGGAGCTTGGCAAGCCACGGCTTCACACGAGTGTACTCGGAGGCCGTCCAGAGGTTCCCACGCAGACACAGCTGCTTCTTGCCGAGGCACGCACAGGCATTGCTGCAATCCCCTTATTTGGCTTCCCCCAGGTCTACATATATTTGAAGTTACTTTTGCAGAACTTGGCCATACCCTGTCACCCCTTCCAATGGTAGGTAATACCTGGCTTATGCTGGGCAGTACAAAGAATCTTTTTTTAAATTTTTTTTTTTTTAGAAGATTCTTGCTTGAGATGCGTATCTGACGCTTGTATACTCTGCCTTTAGTCTGTGTTAATAGACCATGTTTCTTTTTAATTTTCTCTTTAAAGAATGAATAAATAGCTACAACTTGACTCAAAAATTTATGAAGGAAAATTAGTAACGTGTATTTCCAAGGAAGACATCAATGCAGGCTGATCATGCCCAGTTATCTTTACTTGCAAAGGTGGGTAGAGGATTTAAAGCCAAGAAGCAAAGCAATGAAGAAACACTTGAATGATCTGGGGACCTAATGATTTTCTGTGGAAAAAGTCTTTGACACATGTCTTTTATTTTGGTAAGCCAACGGTACAAGTTTTTGTAAAAGGCCTTTGGGCAAAGGCTGGTTTGAACCTGAATGGAAGTAATCAGGGCTGCAGCTTGAGTCATTTCCCCACATTTGTATACATCATCTATCCACACCAAGTATCACCCACCAACACACCATCTCTCTCACATTTAAATCACTCTGTCCCTGGATACGTTTTTCAGCTGCTGCAGACCGCGTAACAGATCCCTCATTTATGATGGGACAGCCTAGCTGCACTGAGACGAACGCATAAAACATGGATGCTTTAGCTCATATCTTTATTTTTGGTTTCTAGAAGGCTGCACATCTTTTGACACAAACAAAAACCACACAGCATCCACATCAGCAAACCAGTCTGGTTTGGGATATTACTACACCCACAGCTGAAACCTGAAACAGTACTTGTCCATCCTGCAAGTGCCTGCCTCGAGCTTAAAAACCAAGTTTCGACCCAAAACCAGGGTGTCTGGCACACACAGAAACCCAAACTGAAAACTAAAGGGACCTGAGCAAAACTAACCACATCATTAACCCCAGCTGGTATCTCATACAACAACATTTCCTACCATAAAACAGTATATTTGAACAATGTACAAGCACAAACGTCACTGAATCAACATATCAGCATCGGAGGATATAGGCAACGTAGCCAACTGCCACAGCAGAGAAACACTTTCTGGAAGCATAATGAAGTACTACAGATAATCTCCAGAGAAGAGTAACACCAGACAGGCCATTTAATGAAGTACTTGTAGGATCAGCAGCAAGAACAAACTGCAGAAGGTTTAAATAAAGGCTTTCAAATTGCCAACTTGGCAGATTTTAAGTGAAACTAGGCATGATTTATGCAAGGAAAAAATTTATGACTAATCTATGACTAATTTTACATCACTGACTGAGTCCACCTCTGAATTGGAGTGCCACTCCATGCAGTTTCTGTCAGCTAGTGCCTTGTTTTAATTCTACAAGCCAAAGCAACGGGTTATATGCAACTTATCGTCCATGTAAATGCAGACATCAGCTGATGAAGATGTAGAAGCAGCTGTAAGACATGGAGGATTATTTTATGAACTTAACTGAAGATCTCATGCCCCCAGGCGCCCACGTTATGGAAGCAGTGTGATAAGAAGTCTGTGCAGTCATATGTGAGAGAATTCAATCTCCTGGAAGACATCTTCCATAGCACGAATTTGATACCACCAAATACTGGTCTTGTCATGTCAGTCTTCTGCCTCCTTTTCACAGTTGTGTCAAGTTTGCTGATACCAAGGTGACTAAAGCCACTTATCTTGTTAATCACACAGCAAGCCAGAGCACGCAGGGTAGACAGCCATCTTCAGGCATCACTTCTGTCCTGGTGTAAATACCAATAACCAGCTGGTGTCTCAAGCAGCCCTGGCTCTGGAAGTCAAGAGGCTGCAAGAGTTTCATTACAGGAGACTGCTTTTTTAGGGTGACATGATCACAACAGGCTGTAACACTGCTATCGCTAACCTAACACCAAGATTAGCACAGTGTTTTCTCTCTCACAGGCACCAGTTTGGTCTTACGCTTCTACGCATGCAAAAGAGCCAAGAAAAGCTTCCCTGTGCCTCTTGGCTGGAGGTTTATGGGACAACTTCAACCTTGGCATGCTCCGTCAAACGCAAAAGGCGCTGCTCTATCAGAGTTTTTCATCTTCTTAATCTGACTGGTGTTGCCACACGCTGGTTTCTGTCTTCCTTCCCAACTCTGCCAGAAATAAGCACAAGACATTCCTTAACAAAAAGGGATTGGGCTCACACATAAGGTTTGCCATAACATTTTCCAGGAAGATGCCCACCCTTCAATTATCCAAAATTGTTAACCGGCACCCTTCACTTTGAAGTTCAGTCACAGCAATACTTTGCCATTCCTAGAAGGAACTTAAATAGCTCCAACACAACAAACTTAGAAAATCCTGTTAGTGAGGCACACACATCCAAACTCTTCTTGCCAGAGCTGAGAAGTGGGGTGGAAGCTATGCAAACAGCAAAAACCAAAAGCAGTTACCAGGAAAAGGAACAAAATGCATTCTTTTGTTGTTGTTAAGAGGAGGCAGCCAAAAGATTTGAGTTAAAAAGCCTAGAAATTAAGACCAACATAACTAGATGCTTTGCCACCTTCACAAGTAAAAAGTTTTAGACATTTATTTTGCTATTTCTCCACGTAGACACTTCAGTCGTTTCAGCCCTTTTAAGCTGGTTAGACGCTAATATACATGCACGCAACAGGATTCAGCTGTCGTGTTATCTTATACACTGCAAGTAATCCTGAAAATACCATTTCTCCTAATCATATTGTTCCACACAGTTTTAAAGCACATGATTGCAGAATAAAACCCTTACTACATATTTTTGGCCTGGATTCTAAAGGAAATTAAGTTTATGTGGTAGTGTTGTTTGTCAGTCCTCACCCTATTAAATTTTCAACTCGCTAGTCAATTTTGACCACATTTGGCAGAACGCAAAGAGATCCGAATAGGTGTCACGTTCTTACATCTTTGGGAGAAATTAGTATGTAGGTAGAGGAGACATCCAAATTAGCTTCACATGGACTCGGACTCTGCTGCAAGAAGTCAACAATTCCCTGCTTTGTTTGGCCCAGCATCTGCTCCATCAGCATCCCCACACGGGCATCCAGTGCACATGTTGACTCCCGTGGGGCCAACATGAAAGACATCGGAGAGAAACCACGGGCCAAACCAAAAGGGAGGGAAAAAAAATTGAGATCGCTTGCAACCTATGTGGGTTGGTTTTGCCCAAGGAGCTCTCAGCGTCATAAACCTGGACAGCTATTAGGGGATGAGAAATATGATCAAATTAAACCTCCTTCGGAAGAAGGGGAGGGCTGAAGGCCAGAAACAAGCAGTAACTACCCTGAGAGGTGCCAAGCAGCCAGGACGGGCAAGGGGAGCACCCTACAGAACCAGGACTGGCATCCACCCCCAGGCAGGACTGAGCAGCCCCAGGGCAAGTCCCACAGCCCCCCC
>JANZLQ010000025.1:212269-235310 GCA_026212715.1 Elanus axillaris | reverse complement strand
GTTGGTTTTATAATTGCACAAATTTATAGTAGAAATATAAAGCGAGACTATTATGAAGTGGTGATTAATCACAAAAATATTTCAAACATCTAGCATTTGTGGCCTTTTAGTATTTATGACATCTTTTCTCTTAATTTATTTTTAATATCACTAACTGGAATATGTTGTGTATTTGAAGTAACCAAATTTTCTTTCTGTTGCAGATACCCAAAGGCTGTTACTTATTTGTCAAGTAGTTATTGATTCTTTAAGTTTCCACCTCCTTTTTTTTGGAACTTCCTATGTGACTTAATGAGTTAAAGAGCTTTCTAAAATAAAACAGGGGCTGCCTCTGTGTAGTCTGACTTGGTAGTGAGAGGATTAGGCAAGCTGTTCAAGTATTAGCCTATTTTCATTTAACTCTCCGGAGTCGTATTCCAACAGAAAATGAGAGCACAGAAGGTAATTTTTCTTGTGTAAGGTGTGGTTACACCCAAGAGGAAAAAAACCAAACTCTGTATCATTATTTTTACACTTTTTTAGGTATCATTTACAGACAGCACAGATGCTAAAAAAAAAAAAAAGAAAGCTCACAAAGTATACAGTTTTCCTTCCTGCTGGATTTTGAAAGTACTCATCTTGGGTTTTGCCTCCTGCTAGGAGATGCTCGCTTCCTTAAAAGACCTCCCTCAATCCTTCATCTGACCCTTCTTTATTGTTTCTAGATGTATCACATAGGATACTTTCCTCACTAGCACATGAAGCCTAAAAGGATTGCCTGCATTTGCTGAAACAGAGTTAATTCTCATTCTTGACCTAAACATCACCTGGGCAGTTCTTTCAATAGCTTCGCACTGAGAAAGGCAAAAAAAATGTGTAATAGTGCTTAGATTCCTTGAGACTGTTTTCCTTTCCCAGGAGGTCGCTAGGATTATTTTGGCTTGTGACTCCTCTTCTGTCCCTCCAGAAACAAAGCAGTTTTCCTTGAGAGGAGAATTGTCAAGAGAACTTTGAGGTAGAACTTGACAAGCTGTCCAGACTCTTCTGACTTACATGACTGATGTTGTATAACCGTAGATTTTGTCAGAAACATAGTTATGGCAGACTTTCATTTTTTGGATGTTCAGCTTGCTTGAAAACATAGTTCACGATATATTTTAAGTTTAATTTAGTGTTAGTCACAGTATTTTGATCTGCTAACTAATGCCACATCTTGTGATTTTAGAGCAGGATGTTTGAGGTGCTGGGGGATTTAAGTGTAGTCTGCTAAGAGAGAACAGGTGTATTTTATATTGCATTGGTATGTTGACTGGGTTGATGAGATCATTACAGGACTGTGGGAGGACAGTGTACTCTTCTCTGTACTTAGGTTGTAGCACTGCAACCTTTATGTTTTTTGTGTCAGAAGCATAGAAGCCACCCACGGACAACTTTTATTTTTTTTCCAAATGAAAATCAGGATGGATACATGATGATACAGCTCTTACTTAACAATGAGGGTATTTTTCTCATTCACAGATAATTTCTCAATAGGTGAAAACCCGTGCATTGCTTCTGGAGTCCCTAGCCTCATGAATCCAGTAACTAAGCCTGCTGCCACTACTTCTTTCAACATTTCTGTGGCTGAGATTCCACGGAAGCGCAAAGGAAGTGATTCTGATAACCAGTAAGTAAATAGATTCTGTATGTGTCTCAACATAAATTTGAGACACTAGTCTGTTATTTATGGAACATGGTAACTGTCTAATCCTCTTTCCTTCATTACCATTATTTATTACAATTTCTTCCAAATGCTTTCTTTGACAGTCTTGAGTTATTAAAAATAGAAAAAAGAATCTTTAAATCTAAGGGATATATGTAGGATTCTGTAGTGCCGTTTCCTGGCCTGAAGTGTCTGGGTAATGTGTCTCTAATGCTGAAATTTCAATCCTAACTTTTTTCTCCTTTTTTTTTTTCTTCCTTCTTTGCCTGCTAGTAAAGGCAAGTTCTCTTTGCAGCAAATTAAGTTGCTTGAAGTCTCACAAGTGCCCACTAGAATATCACCTTGAAGTGTGAAACAAGACTACTAGTTAAGCTCTTCGATCTAGAATTGGAGAATCAGAACTGCTTCTTCAGTGACCAGGGCAGCCATTTACTTAAATGTCCAGACAGACCTGTGACCTAAAAATGATGACTGTCCTAGAATAGTACTCACTCTTTTTAAGTGGGTCATACTTGACTACCGAGATGATACTGTTGACTATTTTCTCCTGTTTTATAACTGCCGAACAGGTGCCAGTTAAACAAATAACCATTTATGTAGATCACTTTAAAAAAAATCTTTTTGTATTCAAAGCTGTATTAATCAGCCAGAAGTAAGGGACACAGGTCAGCCTGCAGATCTAGTGCATTACAAGTATCTCCAAGCTTGGAGATTCAAGTGTATCTTGTAGATCACTGAAAACTCCAGGAATACATTCATTTCTGGAAAAAAAAAAGTGTCTCCATTCTTTTTCAGTATCATTTGTTGATTTTTACCTGTTCAGTAAATGTGCTGGTCCATCAGTATTTCTCTGATTTCATGAAACTTCTTTTGTAAAAAAAATTCATGTCCAAGTGTATGTACTAATTGAAAAAATACTCGTTTATAAGAACTAGTAATTTGTTGCTAAAAACTAATGTTCTTGCTGAAAATAACTAATCAAGTGGGGTTTCCACTAAAATTTTTCTGTGACATTTTTTCATTCAGTGTATCAAGTAATGTTTTTGTGCTTCAAACTACGTTTTGCTTACTTTATTACCTGTTTCTGCAGGGATACAGTTGAAGTTGATGGTGATCCTCAGAAAAGGTACTTTTTACAAATGAATCCATTTCTGTTTTCCGTGCTATAAACATGTCGCGTTTTCCTCTTTGGCTGGATGAGCTGTGTGGTTTGCCTTAAGGAATGCTTTGTCTAAGGGCAGGTCTTTGTACAGCACAAGGTGGTAAACATACAGCTAATTAACAGGCTGGATAGGTCCATCCAGTGTTAAGGTTTTCTGATATTTCTTTCTAAGAGGACACTCTGACTTGCTTATAACTTTACCAGACTCATTAGTATTGAAATTAAGGTGAGAATGGGGGTGAATGAAAAGTAACAGTTAAATAAGAAGACTAGGGAGGTGAAGGAAAGGTCTGGTACTCTTCTAGGACTGGTGTCTCTAAACATTTTTTGTTTGGTTGGGTTTAACCTTTTCAGGTGCTTTTTAAAATAGAGCTACCACAACTGTGTTAAAATATTGCTATTACAAGGTGACAAACCACAGTTAAGACTGGCTGTACAGCATAAGTAAACCCTGTGTGTATATATGTATGGGATAGTTATTCATTACATTATTACCTTGTTGTGGTTTCTTTTGCTGCACCTGGATACCTTACTTAGAAAATACATTTGTTTATATGTAGCAGTGTTGTGTTCTTTTTTTATAAAATAGAATATTTCAGTTGGAAGGGACCTGCAACGATCACCTAGTCCCAACTGCCTGACCGCTTCAGGGCTGACCTAAAGTTAAAGCACGTTAAGGGCATTGCCCAAATGTCCCTTAAACACTGCCAGGCTTGGGGCATCGACCACCTACCTCTCTAGGAAGCCTGTCCAGTGTTTGACCACCCTCTCGCTAAAGAAGTGCTTCCTAATGTCCAGTCAAAACCTCCCTGGCACAGCTTTGAAACATTCCCATGCATCCTATCAGTGGATACCAGGGAGAAGAGGAGATCAGCACCTCTCCGCGTCCCCTCCTCAGGAAGCTGCAGAGAGCAATGAGGTGACCCCTCAGCCTCCTCCTCTCCAAACAAGACAAGCCCAAAGTCCTTAGCTGTTCCTTGTAGGACATGCCTTCCAGCCCTGCCACCAGCTTTGTTGCCCTCCTCTGGACACATTCAAGGACCTTAACACCCTTCTTAAATTGCGAGGCCCAGAACTGCCCACAGTATTCAAGGTGAGGCTGTAACAAGGCTGAGTACAAGCGGGATAATCCCCTCTTTTGACCGGCTGGTCACGCTGTGTTTGATGCCCCCCAGGATGGGGTTTGCCCTCTTGGCTGCCAGGGCACGCTGCTGACTCCTGTTGAGCCTGCTGTCAGCCAGCACCCCCAGATCCCTGTCTGCAGGATAGTCAGTATTTGGTACATGGCTTATTAGGTAGAATAAAAATCTTTCTTTGGGGATAAATTGTTCATTTCTCAGTAGATTTTTTTCCATGGTACTCGTGATGGAAAAGTATGAGTAAAAATAATACTCTTCTGTCTTTAAAACCTCTGCTTCTGTTTTGGAAGAAAATGGGGAAGTATGTTTAATAAATCAATTGAGAAAATAGAGGAAAAGGTGGTATTGTTTTTCCCGATTAATACAGATTCTGTTCTTTCTAGTACCATTTAAGTATACCTACATTATAGCCAGAGGTAGAATTTCACCCTATGTTCAAGTAGTCAAGGTAGTTTTAATCTAGGTATTTATATCAGTAACAACATAGCTTTTAGGACAGAGGCTATATAAATCCATTGAAGGCTGTGACTGATAGCTTGAGCAGCAAATTTGTTCTAGTTTCTTCCCCAAGTGGAGCTCCTGAGGGAGAAGGAGAGTTGGTTAATAGGCCACGTGCTGCATTGCCATTGGTCTGGCTCCCCCTTACCTCTTCTCTTAGGGTCATACAATGTATCTACTCTGTTGGAGTTCATAGTATATGCACATTTCTGGTAAAAATTTCTCTTAAAATGAAAGAAAAATAGTAGTTATTGCTAACTCGTCTAAATCTGAAACAGCTTCACTGAAGAAAAAAGGCCTAGGGTCTTGTGAGCGTGCCGTACTCCTGTGTTTGGGTTCACCAGACTGTCTAGAAGATTCCTAGGTTCCAGTGAAATCCCAGGTTGGAGAGCTGGATCTCTGAATCGTGTGTTAATTTGGCTCTGGCTGCTGGATCCTTGCTGGGGTCAGTGCTTAGTTACAGGTGGAAGCAGCTTTTTGGGCCTCTCCTAAAGCTGTAATCTCCAGCTGTCCTTCTACTTCCTACTTCCGTTTCCTCATAGGAAACAGCTGCTGATTGATTTCCCCGTCTCCTTCTAACCCTCTGGTACCACATACGCCTCTCCCAAAATGATCATAGGCCAGCAGGTCTGTCCTCTGGAATGCAGTTCAGAGTACTGCATGAGATGTTTCCACTGCTGAATTAAAAAAATCTGAAGAACCGCTGCAGGAAGATTAAAAATATTTGTATCAGTTTTTCTTTTAAAGAAAACAGTATGGGAACTGCCTCTCTGCAAGTACCCAATTGCTCATACTGAATTGGTGTCCTGGTTTCGGCTGGAATGATTTTCTTTCTAATACCTGGTACGGTGCTGTGTTTTGCGTTCGGGATGAGGAGAATGTGGACAACACTCTGATGTTTTCAGTTGTTGCTAAGTGGTGTTTGGTCTAAAGCCAAGGATTTTCCAGCTTCTCCTGCCCAGCCAGCGAGGAGGCTGGAGGGGCACAAGGAGCCGGCACAGGACACGGCCAGGGCAGTGACCCCAACTGGCCACAGGGGTATTCCAGACCGTGGGACGTCACGGCCAGTATGGAAACTGGGGGGAGTGGGCCTGGGGGGGAATCGCCGCTCGGGAACTAACTGGGTGTCGATCGGCAGGGGGGTGAGCAATAGCTTTGTGTGCCATTTGTACATTCCAGCCCTTTTATTATTACTGTTGTCATTTTATGAGTGTCCTCATTATCATTATTAGTTTCTTCTTTTCCGTTCTATTAAACCGTTCTTATCTCAACCCACGAGTTTTAATTCTTTCCCTGATTTTCTCCCCCATCTCACTGGGAGTGAGTAAGCGGCTGCATGGTGCTGAGTTGCTGGCTGGGGTTAAACCACAGCAGGGCCATAGCAAAAAGACTTCAACAGCACTTAATCTGATTATTTTCCACCACAAACTGTGGAAAGGACCATCTTCAGGGGCATGTTCTGAGAGGTGGTGGAGCACAGGGAGACCACATCCCCTGCACAGAAGAGCTGGGTGAAACCTAAGCCCTTGACTGGAAGACTGCAGAGTCCATCCCTTCGAGCCATACCAAGGAGCACGTGTTGCTGTCCCATGGAGGAGATGGGAGAAGCAATGGATATGGGAGAAGCAGACAAGGTCTTTTCAGAGAAAGTCACCATCACACCTCTCACCTTCTGCAGTCCAACCCACCCGCATTAGCACACATGGTGATTTACACTCATTAGAGCCTCCTTCACAGACAGTATGAGAGATTACTTCAATGATGGTGTCAGGATACAGAGAAAAGGCTTTCAGGTGACAGCATGTTTCTGCCTCAGTTCCTTTTATCCTGAAATATCCCCCAAGAATCCTATAAATTTGTGGAAGGGAAAAAATAGCCTCCCATACTTAACCAAATAGCAAAATACAGCTCCTGCTTTATCTACAGGGCAAGTCATCACTTGCAAAAACATTGGGTCTTATGGGGTACAGTACAAAGGAAGATGTAAGAATACAGGTAAGTTGTTCTGAATTTGTACCCCAGTACTTTCCAATGGCTGCCTTAAGTGCTTCTGTGATCATAAGCTGTCAGTTGTTAAGATTTTCGTGAGGAACAGGAACACTTCCCCCAAAAAAGGCAAAGACCATTTTACTTTGATTTCTGCAAAAAAACCCTAGCTACTGAGCTCCAACACAACTTTCACTTCCCATTCATTCCTCGTTTACTATCCTGTACACTCCTTAGGTATACAGCACATCTCTAACCCCAGCAAGGACAAGGTCTAGCAGACACCAAACTTGCAGAGCCCTGACTTTAAGAGAGGATGTAAGTTAATATGAGCATCAGACAGGACTACACAAACGCAATGCCCTACAGAGGGTGATCTAGGTGAACCAGAAGAACATGAGAAATGAAGTGCAGAGAAAAGAAGGACAGATTGGGAAGATTTGTAGGAGCCACGTGTGCAGCACTGAGCAGCTTGCCGCACAGAGAAGCGGCTAGCTCTCTTCTGCAGAGAAGTGAGTCTCAAGCACAGGGCTGCCAACACGCAACACCACGTTTTTTTTTTAATTCAGGATTTCTCTCCCCTTCTTCATGCAAGCGGGGACCTGCAGTCTGAGAGATCACCTGCTTCAAGATGAAATTACTAAGACAACTTACCGCATGTCCTGCCAGGCTCATTAAACCACAGTAACCCTTACATACATGGCAGCAATGCAGCTGGTGATAAATGCATTTCCCCCTTCTGCTTGCATCACCGATTCATACTCATTAGGGCACATTTAATCTTTATATAGAATTCCTTTATGTAGCTTAATTTGCCAAGAAGTAATTGCTCTCCTCTTCCCCTGGTAATACAAATGAGACAGAGCTGTAAAGTGATTTCATTTGCTGTTTATCCCATGGCTCTCCTTCCCAAAAGTTTCTTTCAGATGTTCTGCATGAAGGCAGATGTGTTGGGTCATTAGAAAATGTCTCGGAGAAACCCAATGTTTCATCAAGTTTTGTGTGGAAAAGATGAGTAATTTAGGAAGCTTTACATCTTTGAGTTTACTTGGCATTTCTTCCCAAAAGAAATCCATGAACTTCCTTCTTTCAAAAAACAAAAGAAAAAAAAAATCCAAACAAACCAAAAAACCCAAAACCAAACGAAAACCCAGCGAGCACTGAAGAATTCCACTCTCCACTCAGAGTAAACGGAGTGTACCCGATGCTCAGGAGTCACATCCATGTAAAACAAGCACAGGGAAGGAGAGCGTGACACCCGTACCATACACAGCACGAGAGCGATGCAGCTCTGTCTGCCCTGGCTCACTTCGCCACTGGAGTCGCAGCAATGCTATCTGGTAATTACACTGCAGCGTGGTCCGGCAAGCCACAGGCTTCTGGCTTCAGCTTTGGGGCTCCAGCACATCTCTTTACCATATCATTTCGGGCTCCCTCAGGGAAAACAAGAAAAGACAGCCTAAACTCAGAGCTGTTACTCTATGCTAAGACTACAGTCTTGTGCATGCAATCCAAACTTAAAGGCCAATCTCACTATAGCTTTTTCAACATTTTGTTTGACAATAAATATGCCAGATGCTGAAAAGGTCACTGCTGAAACAACCACTGTCCTGTACTGACTACCACTCCCTATGAGTGAGTCAAAAATAGGGAATATAGATTTGTATCCAGCCTTCCCTGTAATTCAAGAGTGTTCATGACAGATTATTTTGCTTCTGACTGAGTCCAAGTTCTTGCTGAACCCTCAAAATTTCTGTAAACACTAACCAAAGAAGGGAAAATGAATCACTGGCTTGCAGCACTCAACACACAAACCTCATTGCTTTAGTTGTTTAAAACCATCCACCCCGAGCAAAGGGAACAGACTGTAGTTACAAACCCTAAACAGCAAAACCAGTACTATTTAAGACAACAGGGAGGAAACTGTTTTGAAAGAGTAGAACAATTCAGACAGGTGGTATTTCCAAAAACCTTCTTGTACATACCTCTATGCTTCTGTGTTTCCAAACAGTCTTTCCATACTGCAGTGAGTTTTGTGCAATTCCAGCTAGGTACTGAGAAACTTAATTGTACTATATTAACAATTAAGGTTTTGACTTCCTACCCAACAGCTCTATTACTTTTAATTAAAATTGCATATTGTAACATTGTTAAGACTATGCAAATCCAACACTGTGAAGTCAGCTCTAGTAAATGCAGAAGTAATTTTTGAGCCTCCATACAAGGATGCTGATACAGAGTTAAAAATAAGCTTTGTTAGTACAGACAAAACCAACCAAACAAATACACAAGGGTCCAGGAAATGGTTTTGAAGGCTGAACTTTGCATAATCCATCCTCAGTGTCTTTTCAAAGGGTCAGTAAGCCACTACAAGTCTCCTCAACTCCTTACTTAAGTAGAGCGCTTTACAACATTTTCCATCAGATTTGCAGCAGTTTGAGGATTGCAGCTGGGATTTCCCGTATGGCAACTGCAAACCAAAGAGCCAAAATGAGGCATGAGCAACGGTGCTGTCAAGTCAAGAAAGGAAGAGAGCGTTGAACAAGATCAACAGGAGAGTCTGCTAACCCAGGCTAGCACCAAGCATTTTCTGTCTGAACATAAAGGAGGCGGTTTTGATTCAAAGGTCACTTCTCACAGGGTTACAGCATGACTTAATGGAGAACATCCATTTCCTCGAGCCAAGGCTGGGTTAGTCCCAGCAAGCCAAGTTCTGATGCTTGTACTTCCACATCATGAAAGCAGAGGGAGAAGGTGCCAGGGTAGGGCTAAGCCAATTCTGAACGTTTTCCGAGTTCTTTCATGTCAGTCTCAGATCCTGTATAGTGGGAGTTGTGAAGATACAGTCCAGTCACGAACGCCGAGGGGGAGCAATCCAGACACACATGTACCCACCGATTCAGGACCTGGAGCCATTTGCTCCCAGAGCAGCTGCAATTAAGACCCAGGATGGTCTGAAGGGGCAGGGTGGGGTGGGAAAAGGGAAGAAGACCGATGGAAGAGAGCGGGGCCGTGCGGCCACCCGGGAGCTCTCCCCGAGGAGGCTGCCTCTAACCTGGGCTGGAAGGGGAGGCTCTCCCTGCTGCACGGCTCTCCCGCTCCAGCCTCCCCAGCCAGGGAGGGAGAAGGGCTGCGCTGCAGGCAGCAGGCACATCTGGAAAGCAGCTCCCACGGGCGGCCGCCAGCTTCAGCAGGGTGAGATTGCTCCAGGCCAGACTGGGCAGCGGGAAACTCTGCTGCAACACCCTGCCAGTCCTCCCTCCAGCTTTGCTCGGTCTAAATTCAATGGGGCTGATCACCTGAGCAAGTGCTTAAGTCAACACAAACTTAAAGCCCCATGTGGCATTACAGCTACAATGGCTAGGAACTAATTTTGGCAAGGGGCAGGGCTTTCTGGAAAGCAGACCCAGTAAAATGACAAATAAAGGCCCATGTGGTTTGTCTCACTGGTCCTCCCAGTAGCCATTTCACTACATCGCTATTTTCCTAACTAATAAAGGTCAAACTATACTTTTTGTTATTTTAGATTTATAGTTTCTCTCAAATGAGAAGCATTCTTCTGCCAGGAAGAAGCAAAAAGGAGATTTATTTGCCCTACGGATACCATAGCAAA
This sequence comes from Elanus axillaris, assembly GCA_026212715.1. Classification (NCBI taxonomy): domain Eukaryota; kingdom Metazoa; phylum Chordata; class Aves; order Accipitriformes; family Accipitridae; genus Elanus; species Elanus axillaris. The sequence continues at coordinate 225,231 of JANZLQ010000025.1, read as the reverse complement.
CTCAGTTCAGAAAGAAAAGACAAAGAAACCATTATTTCCCCGGTCTTTGTAAAAAGGGAGAAAACAGTGAACAATAAGCCAAGATTGTCAGCAGACAGAAAAAGGGGGCGGGGGGAGAAATTGAAGAAAAAGAGCAGTAAGAACCTTTATTACCAGGAGAACCTTTTAAAGAATTTAAGAGACTCCAAGCAACGCAGCTGTACTTCCCGTGACCTGCAGCGTTCAGTTTGGGAACACAAGGAAGCTCACTGCCCTGGAACAGCTTGGTACACCCACACGGCACACGCGGAGCACTCAACTCGGAAATGCATTGCACTGGGGCGAGAGATGAACCTAAAGACACTGCAAGTGCAGGAGTGGAGGACTACTGACCTGCGGAGCAGTCCTGCAAAGGGCACCCGCTCAAGCTCCTACACCATAGCGGGTTTCTCTTAGGACTCCTTCAGAGCAGAGTCTGCAGCGGCGACGGGAGAGAGAAAAGCTCTTGAACACCACAGTTAAAGAGAACACCAGCTAGGTAACATGCACACGCCATCCTCGTTCACAGGTTGAGGCAGGCTGGGTATCTCCAAGAGAGGTATTACTAAGTAGTAAATTCAGTTCTGGATGAACCACACTGTATTAGCGTGCTTCTTGCTATAAAAAGCATTTGGAAATGATACAAGCAGCTCTACACACAATACGTTTTATAATGCACACACAGCCTGAGGAAGATCGCTTGATGTAGTATTGATAGGCAGCCACTTCTGAGGCGAGACGGACTTTGAACAGCATTGCAGCAGGTGGGTAGGGTACAGGGGGGGGAAATGACAGAACAAGAATGCTGAACTGCTGCAGGACTTAGATAAACAAGCTGATTAGCAGAGAGTTTGTCTACATTGAAAAATTAACTCAAGCATTGTCCCCAACTTGATGTCCCACCTACATCTTTAATTTGAGCACGGCACTTTTCACTTGAGTTGGTGGGAGACACAGGCAAGAGCTTCATTAAAGCACATTTAAGCAATACCTAAGGCACCAGTGCAGGCAGGCAACACTCAGGGATACCCAAGTCCCCCAAGTTTTCCCCGCTATTTTCCCCCTGCCATGCGCACAAGTGCAGCACCGTCATACCCTGTGGACAAATTCAGAAAGCAACACAACTTTTTAATATATTTTTTATATAAGGCAATATTTATATATATATATATTTATTTATTTATTTATTTTTAAAGGTCAGTGCTATATATAAATATAGCAGAGCATTCAGACCCCTTGGCATTCCACAAGCACAGCGACTGTTGTCCAGAGCGGTACGACGCCCAGGATTGCTTGAGCTCGACTCATTCAGGAGGGGCCAGCTCCACCAGGACACACAGCTGGGACCACCTCTCCCCACAAGCTCTTCTCTTTGGCCCCTCAGCAGGGGAGGGGTGGTGAGAGCATCGTTCAGTATTTTGGGCACACAAGCCCTTCATCACTAGCAGGAGTTAATATCAAACTCAATGCACTTAGGCAAGACAGCTATGAACTTAACTCAGTTCTGAAGGATGTCAGCAGGAAAAAAGGAGGTAAAGTTGCTGGTCCCTTTGGAATAGGAGGAGGAAGTAACAGTCACGCTTGCCTAGAGGAAGGAGGCATTTCACCCTGAATCAGGATCCCTCGAGTTGGAACCCAGCCAGAAAGCCCAAATAATAGCCCTTCTGCTCAGAAAACCACTGCTGAATCCTGACTGTTCACAAGCTGTCTGGAACACAGTTTTAAACTCATTTAAAATACAATGGGGAAAAAAATTCCCACCTCCCATCACCCTAAGAAGATATTAAATCTATGCTTTCCCCATTCTTGCTGTGACTGTTTTTCATTACTCAGTTCCCCAACAACTAAATGCTTTCTTCAAAATTGAAAAATTTTAACGTATTGGGGGTTTATGTCTATTTTTATACTTCCTCCCTGCACATGATGCCATTGGGAACCTTTAAGTATTACACATGCACAGATATGGAAATCTGGCTTTTACCTGGATTAAGCATTTGCATTGTTTCTTTGAATCATCCAGCTTGTGTCTTTTACAGGAAATTAAATTAACACAAAATATCTTTTAATAAACGTAAGAGCTCTCCGACAATTCAATTTGCAAAAAGACAGACTAGCATTCTGCATTACAGTAGGTGGTTTATCGAGTGTTTTGATGGAAGATCTTGTACAAAGGCTTGTCCAGAAATTTAACACCACCTTGTACTATTCCTGTGATGCAGTCAAGGAAGGGAAAACAATTACAAGAGCACAGCCAAGCAACTGCTCACTCTGTTTGCAGGCTAAGTTGCTTGACAGCCTTAAAACCTGGAATTCTCTGGGTACCAGCTAACGCAATCCAGCTCCACGAAGGCAAGTTAATACTGATCTGCTTTAATTCTGTTTTCCCAAAACAAAGCCAGCTCTGCACCGCCAGAGGCCCCAGACTCGTGAAGGAGGGAGCCTGGCAGTTCCACTCCCAAAACCTGGACGGGGTCTTGGCAGGGACTCCTCGGTCCTGGTCCCCTCAGAGGATGCACGAGAAGGATGAGTGGAAGAGATGCAGAGAAGGACAGACAGCACCAAGGTGCAGAGAGGACTCGAAACAACAAAGAAGCCCATGGACAAAGGCTGCTACGCGCACGTGGGCAGTCGTCCCTACCAAATACATAAAACATGGCCAGAAGCAGCAGCCCAAAACACGGGAAATCTCTCGTTTCAACATACCAACCTCCCCACACACCGCTTGATTGCCTGAAAAGCGTCGCTCCCGCTCAGCTGCACGATCCGCCCTTCTGCACCACTGTACACGCTATGCAGTCAGGCAGACCCATCTCGAAGGAGCTCAACATCCAAAAGTATGAAGATGGATAAAAAGCAGGATAGCAGGAAAGCAGTGAAAATGAGGGAGGCAACATAACTCAACCTCAGAGGGAATGAGTGGGAGCTTCATCTGGCCCCATCTACCCAGCAGCAGCTCCAGCATGAGCACAACCAGCTTTTGTGCAAACGCTGAGACACAGAGCATATTCCAAACAAATGTTCCTTAAGAGGGGAAAAAGAAAAAGAAAGATGCATCAAGTAAGACTTTTGGGACAACTACCTTTGCTCCTGGGTTCATGGGCTTTAGCCTATTTTTAGTAAAGATGTCTTTGCAGATGCCAAAATAACATCTCTCCCCCTCTGTACATACACAGCTGGACACAAATCTTTGCAGCCTGACAGAGAGCATCTACATGCAGCTTCACAGATGTGAGTAACAATAGGAAGTCTCGAGAGGAAGCCTTTTCTCTGGAAATCCGAACACAAGTAGTTAATACGGTCCCAGTGCCAAGCACACAGCCCATGCGAAGGAGGGATCCACAAACGCAGGGTTAGAAAGTTCCTTCCTCACCACCAGCAGTACCTTCCTCCATCCTTCACTCCTAAGCAGCATGCTTGAAAAAACCCCAACGTGTGCGATTCTAATGCTGCAACGCAGAATTGCTCCTCTTCTCCAACATTAGCACACAGGACCACCTAAGAATCAGTGTTTCGCTCAGAAACTGCCTCTCCTCAGCCATCACAGCTCTGCAGAAAGGCTGCAAGTCTGTTTACATCCACCAGATCAACGCGATCTCTGCACAGGCAGGAGAGGCAGCTGGACCATGTGGGCACTGCTGCTTTCCCACGGAGAAGCCTCACTGCATTCCCATAGAGAAGCCCCACTGCATTCCCATGCTGACCTGCAGTTTGAAACTCCCAGGTGGCATCCATCCCTCCCCGCTCCCAGCCTTGCAAGAAGGACATGGCCTTGCAAGCCCTCCGGAGCACCACAGTGCTCCGACTGTTCCAAGCCCAGAGTAAACCGTACTGTAAAATTACACCAGTCCACCTCTCGCCTCCACAGCTCCCTGACACCAGGGCATCTCCCAGAGCACGCGCGGTTTTGTACGCTTTTTCTTCTTCATGAGGCCAAAAAAACGCACTGGGAGAATTGGGCCCGCTCCAAAGACACAAGCCAGCAAAGCCCTGTGCCTCTGGGAGCTGACTCTGACCCCATCCAGGGAAAACCATCCCAGCCCCTGAGGCTGTCTTTAATGCCATGGCTGCTGGGAAGTCCACAGCAGCCTCGCCCAAGCGCTGGGAAAGGGGACGAGGCCCGGAGCCAGCCCCAGCACCATGTTCTCCTGCTGTGGTGGGGAGTGCCAAGCCCCCCACTGACCTCCAGCATGCCCCAACCCCACAAGAGGCTCTGCGGCAAGAAGAGGGCCGTCGCCAAAGGCTGGCTGACCAGATCGTTTTGCCCTGCTTTCCACCACCCTGCTGGACGCTCTGCCACGGGAGGAGGAAGCAGGCCCACCAGAACAGCGTGCAAAACCCCGTCACACAGGCGAACCAGCGCCAGTCGGGCCCACGTCAGCAGGGCAGGCAACCTGACCTCTCCCCCCTCCACAGGGACAGCGTGCCGGTCCACAGACTCACTCTGAGCAGGCCCACGTTTTGTTCGCCTGCTTTACTGTATCTCCAGCACCCTTCTGCCTCCCTGTAGCCACAGTCCTCTCCCCTAAACCTGCCTCGTTTCTTGCAAACGCCTACACAGCGAGCTGGGTGTACTGGCTTGTCTCAAAACTTCATCAAGACATACAGGCGCAACCAAATTTTAGAGGAGGATTCAGTTTTCATTCCTCATAGCCTCAAAGCTATGCAACATGTTGAGTCTGTGCTGTAACCTCCTGTTTATCGCAGAATGAGTAACACAGTTTAATTTGGATTAATATCACGTATGGCTTCTATCAGAGCCTGGAGAACCTCTGGCTGCCCTCACACTTCTGTACAAACTTCAGCCTGATCCAGGCACGATGCTCTAGATACAAGAGGCAAAATCTCTGCCTCAAAGCTCTGCAGTACAAGCCAGATAAGAAGGATTAAAGAAATGACACCACATAAATTACGGTGCTCTGAATTTCCTTGTGTGCCTGCGGGAGACTGCAGGCTGCAGTACAGAGGGCAGGGACATGCACTGAGAGGAAGGTAAGGAGCCTGTCCTCCCAGAGGAGGTACCGGAGGGTCACACACCCTTGGGCTGCCAAGGTCCCTCTTCCTCTCCCCAGCTCTCCGGAGGGACCAGCGGGACAGGGCATGGACCAGCGGGACAGGGGATGCCGGCTCCAGCCAGGCCGTGGCACAGGGATGTAGGCCTGCAAGACAGACAGCTGCCACACAGGGCTGGAGCACATCCAGTCTGAAACCTCACAGCCTGGAAGGGTCTTTTTTGTTATTTTCATGTCAAGCAACAGTATTTTGGACTGTGCTGTTGTATCCTAAACTCTGTGACTTACTTCTAACTCCTCAAGCCAGCAGGATCAGCTGCTCTGCAGCAGCCCTCACCACCCAACAAGCCCACCTCTACCCCCACCAGCCCAGTCCCCCCTACACCCCCTGGGGGGCTGTTTCCTTGCCCCTCACTTCCATGCCCGAAGACCCTCTCACTTCCATGCCCGAAGACTTCAGCAGCAGAGACCTCACCACCATCCTCCTCCCTCCACCAACCATCTCGGTAACAGCTCGCCCGGAAAAAAGGCACAACAGCAAAGGCACCTCTGCTTGGGCCATCACTAGGTCTTCATCCCCATTAACCTCTCCTTTTCCAGAAAAACATGGGAAGTCAGACAATGCAAAGTTGAGGTCTCACTAGAAGCAAAAGCAGGACTTCCATTGCCTCCAGCAGGTGTTTCATCACCGCACTATTTCTTGCTCTGCTTATGGCAAGTAACATCTTACCCACAAACTGCCCAACCTCTTAGGGCAAAAAGAGACAGCAGACCCAATGAGGCTCAGAGGAAAGGTGCTGGGGTCCCATTTCTTCCTTTTAACACAGAAAAACAGAGACACCCCCTCCTTTTGCTCCTAAATGCACACCCTGTGGGAGCTACATGAACACAGCTGGATCTAAGGAAGGGAAATGTTGTTCCTCACCACATGCAGCAGTAAAGCCAGGCCCTAATTACTGCAGCCATAGAAAAAATGATGCAGCACATTTAGTAAGAAGAGGAATTAACTGCAATATCACAGCCAAATTCCAATTTGGCATCAGCAGTCCAGCTGGACACACTGTCCCAAACAACTGGGCAGCCGATCCTAAATTATTGCCACATGTGCTGCAGCTTCCCTACCCACTTTAGTCCCTCCCCTCCAGAAGAGGCACTGCAATTCATCAGCGTATCAAGGCAAGTCCCTACAGAAATATCATATTGTTTCAGCTACTTCTGCATTTACAGATGCCTGACAGTAAGCTTAGCCTTGCCTAAAAGTGGCAGACCTAACTCTGCAGCCTGTTATTTTTATGCCATGCCCCGAAGTGAATGGAGCAGCGCAAGGCACAGACACAGACCAAGCACAACCTCACATATGTTTTGACAACTGCATTTTCATACCCGCGTTGGGTCTCACCAGGAGCAAAGTGACTTTTCAGGACAGCACAGGACAGCATGTCAAACAGTTTCTCTTCATGGAAACACAAGAGGGTAAGACATTTGTTTCAAGAAACTCAAACACGTAGTAACCACAGTTTTTGCTCATATCTCCGCGGTATTTTCACTGATGAATGAATAAATTATCATTTACATCAAAGGCAAGATTTCCAGTCGGAGGTTATTTACTTTTGCCTCAATCACAGCAGCTCTGGCAAGCTAACTCAAGATACAGATGATGTACAAACCAAGCAGCAAGTGCTTGCATGCTGGGAACTGTTCAAACAGGAATAATTCAATCTTTTTGTAGCCTCACCCCAACTAATTTGCCACAAGCTGTCTCTTTTCAGATGCTACATGAAACACAAGGAGAAAAAAAAAAAAAAAACGCAAACTGGATTAAGCTGGTACGTTTATAATCAGTTAATCTACTGAGAGATCAGGTCCGTTAGTTTGCTATGTAAAACAAATTAATTTTTTTCAGCTTCACAGGGTGAAAGGAACAAAAATTTATTGCAGTAACCAAATATTCCTCACCGGACAAGTGTGCAGCAATTATGTAACTAATGCAAATGATTTTTAGTCCACATGTAAGGAATGTATGGAATAATTGTAGGGCACTCTCTTCCACCAGCATTTTACAAGTACTTTTTAGGTAGCTATGGAGACATTACAGCCTTTTTCATTTCACTGTCATAACTAGACAGCTATTGATTTCTTTGTAAAATTCCTTGGAAGAATGGGGAAGGAAGGGGGAATTTTAGGTACCGCAAGGTCTGAGAGTAAGAAGCTGAAGAAAATGGAAACAGATTTCAGATGGAGACAGCAGCATGGAGGCTCCCTGCAGGAGGTAGCCTTGAACTCCAGGTCCTGCTTTAGTACTTCTGCAAGTTAAGGAGGTTAACATATACCACTATATAGCATGTAGGCAACAGAGGGATCGCCTGCCAGCCAGGTCCAAAAGGAAGAACGTTTCTAGCTGCCACTGTCATCACCCTGCACAAAAGGGAGGCACTCTCCAACAGCGCACCGTGGTTTTGTTCTGACACAAAGCTCTCTAGAGACACGGTGGGAATCCATCCTTGCAATCATCACACTGGTCTACAAGATGTTCCCCTCTCCCTCTAAGCGGTTTACATGAAAGCATCATGCCCAGCAGGCCTTGCAGGTAGTCAGTGCCTCCTCTCCACCCTCCCCACGCACTACAGCCTTGCGACACACAACGGGTTGAACAATCCTGCACTTTACCCTCCTTCCCACAACAGCTTGAGAGCTTGCTGTAAGCTGAGCAAATCCTGGCCCTCAGCACCCGATTCTACCGTGATGCCCACAATGATCCCAAGGGAAATGCCCTTCACCATGATGACACCTTTGTGATCAAACACTTCTGCGTATGTAGATTTACGACCACACAAGCGAGTCTGAAACCCAAGATACCGTCCTGGAAAACACTGTGCGACACAGATAAGGACGCGCAAATAATTATAGATTTAGGTCCCATTCAGAAACTGCCTCAGTAATGAGAACAACAGATCAGGCTCTTAACAGGTTTTTCCCTTTGGATAAAACAGAAAGGAAAGCCTGTTTGACCAAAACATTTTTCTTAAATTCACCTTAGACCCAGTCACAACAATGGAGCCAGAACCTGCAGAATTATCTCTACCACCAAGCTGCAGGAAGTTTACCAGCACCACCCTGAAAACAAATCTCAATCTTCTCATCTCCACATTGCACTTAAAGCCTCACAGCCGTTCACCGAAAGGACATTCTCAAGCAATATCGCACATGGCGGGACAGCAAGCAAGACGCTGCTGCTGCAGAAGCGTTTGTACCCATGACAGACCTGTTGCTGCTCCTTTTGCATCATACCCATCCGTCTATGCAACCACATCATCACCACCGTTTTGTTAATTCGAGTGAAGGCTTGAAAGGGTGGAAGGATTAATCATCCTTCAAGCTCCCCAAGAAGACAGCTCAGGAGCACCATTACCGCCCTCAGGGTGTACGGGTGCCACCAACCGCCGTGGGTGGAAGCGCTCGGTCTGGACAGCACACAGACACCTCCACGGCTCTCAGCGACAGTCAGATCAGCCCACGTTCACAACGCCCTGGTCACAGCTTTGCCACATGCTTCTGTGGCTGGTGCTACTAGCCAGTGGCCAGCGAGGCCACCCAGCCTCAGTGCCCACCAGCGCAGGGCTGGCTGCGAGTGGGGCAATGCCCTGGGGCGGCCACGGGACTCACCCCATCCCACAGCCAGCCGCTCACAGATGTTTCTGCCACCCCACCAGCATCCCAGTTTTGCAGCCGTGCCCGGAATCCGGTCGCACGCCCCACCAGGTGCCAGAGGCACCCCACGCGACTGCAGCATCCCCATGCTGCCGGGCACAGCTCGCTGCTGCTGGATGGCTACCGCCCCCCCCCCGAGGCACCAGGCTTGGGGGGGGGCACATCCGCACCCGTGTCCCAGCAGGATTCCTCCCACTCGGAGAGCAGAGCCGTGCTGCACTCACCTCCCTGGGGTCCGCCACCAAATCGCGCTGCAGCCCTGCCAGGCAAGGGCGGCGGGACGAGATGGGCACTCCCCCACGGTGTCCAAATTCCCAGTAGGGCTGCATGTCCTGAGGATACCCCAAAAAAACATGTTTCTGTCCAGCACCATCAGAGGCTGCAGTCATCCTGCCCAGCACTACACAGGAGGTCCATCACCAGCTCCAGGATGAGTGACAGGATACTTCTGTTTAGGACTTGTTAATTAGATGTTTCACATCCAAGGGAAGGTGCAGACCAAGGTAAGCCACTATATGCCCTTTTTGGAGGAGGAGAAGAAAAAAAAAAAAAAAAAAAAACCAACATCCCCACCCCCCCAAAGAAAACCCACAAAACGCAGAAGAAAATCCCTGCCTGAGACAAGAAATTCTTTATTGAAATAAGAAAAACAAGTTCTCAGAGACAAATTAAGCTTAGCCTAGGAACATAAATATGCATTTCTGAACCTCTCCCTGATGTTTCCTTTAAAAATATAACAAATTAAAAGTGCTGTCACAAGTTAAACAAGCTCCAGTTAAGTGGAGGAAAAAAAATGCTGATGGCTCCAAGATCCAACTGACAAGCCTTTTCAGGTCTGCTCTGAACCAAAACCAACTTCCCGGAGACTTAAATTAAGAGTAAAGAAATAGTCTCCTTTGCTTAATCCTGTTTTGGAAGCAGGACAGAGGATACTACAACAAAGCTGGCACCTGAACCCACCAGGAGGCATCCAGCTACCATATATATGCCTTTCCTGGAGATTAGTTGCTCAACACACCCACCTCTTCTCCAAGACCTCTGCTCCACTATGCATACAGCTGTGGGCAGGAACTGGGAACACTCAGTGTGCCTTGGCTGCTCCAACACGTCCTTACACCCCTCCCTCTATGTAAGCCGCTAACCCACTGAAACTGTCTATAATACGTGCTCCGTTCCAGGAGAACGGCCATTTGAACTTGGATCTCGAGAGAAGCCACCAAGGACGGCTACTTCAGCCTCCAGTGTACCGCCGTTTGGGGGAGGATGAAATGTTTGTCTGGTTCTTAAAAAAAGGAGCTTGACATACCAACCCACACCCTGCTGTTTATCTGTCAGAGATGCTTCCAGTGCAGGACAGCAAGAAAAAAGGCCCCAGCTGAGCAGCAAAGGGAGCACAGCCATCAGACCACCACCGCCCGCTGCAAAGTGTGTTTCCCAGCTTGGACAGTTGGGTAGGGAAAAACCAATGCAGGTCCCAGCACCAGGAATGCTCCCTGCTCCCACACAGCCGCAGCCTCATACCCACCCCAGCCTTCGCCTTCGCCCCCCCTGCAGCCTGCGCACAGCAGCTCTCGGGCAGCACGCTCCCAGCGCTGCCCTGGGACGGACAAAGAGGAACGCACGCTACGTTTTAGCACAGATGCATAAACCTAAACCAGGGTGGTAGAGGAGATGCTTCAAATCCACAAGCAAAACTTCGAAAATAAGGCAAAACAACACAATCACATGGCAGACATCTAATACCCATTCACACTCAAGCTGAGGAAATCCCAACAGTCTACATGCTCCCTCTCCTTGCCAACACCTTGTCCACACAGGACTTCTTCCATACGAGTAGACTACCTGATCCCAGCCTAAGGGAAAACAGATTCTGGCAGTCTCCATATGGCAGGAGTGATTTTTACAAACCCACGCCAGCTGTGTCTTTGCTAAGCTGTATAGAACCCAAGACCACAAGTGCTACAACCATATGGGATAATAACTGTTTTCAGAAACGCACCAACAGCTCAGCACTTTTTTACAATTAAGATACAGATTCCTCACCTGCTCTTCAAGGCAGGCATTAATTATCAGCATTACACTCTGCAGAACCTTAATTTGATTCTACAGACACCTTCATGTGCCAGTCTCATGACATCCAAAAACAGGGAGAGCAGCCTCCAAAGGGCCTGCGTGTTCTTCTCCCCATCCCTAGCACTCCCTATGATCTGGGCTAGTCTAAATAGCTAACCTCTTTCAACAGGGCTTACGCCTTTCCCGCGTTTTGCAAAGGCTGTATTTCTGTCTAAACTTCACACATGGCTATAGCTAGTGAGTACCTACACTGTAGAGAGAAAATATCAAGTCAAGACTTCAGTAGAACACCCACGTAGACTTTCTGGATCCTTTGAATGGACTTGAAGTTCCCTGAACTGAGGAGGTAATCAGAAATTAAATTTTGCTCAGATCGAGGCCCATGCTGTCCAAAGACACTCAGCAGCACACCCAGCACATCCTCAAAGCGTCTGATGTACCGCAGGAACCTCCAGCGAAGCTCTGCACGTGCAGCAACCACGTTCCTCCCGCGCTCTACCCGCAGCGTCCCTGGGACAGCAGGTAGCCAGCAGTAAACCACAGGCCACAAAAAACTACTGTGAACAGCACACAGCCTGCAAGCCATGGCTCGGTCGCTCCTTTAAGCGCAAGGGTGATCATAAACCTTAACCACACCTTACCGCTGCAGAGAGAGAAACCAGCTCTGACGTTTTTGCCAAACTCTGCATCGCGGGGGCAACGGCCGACAAAACAGCCTCTGGGTCACTCACCGACCCGCTCTTCTTAACAGCAAGGAAAGACATTGTCATTATTAAGGACCTCCCTTCGGAATTTTAGAACCCGGTCTGAAATCCTGAGGACTCGCACTGCGCTAGACCGAACAATTCGGCCCGTGAACGCCCAGCCACGAAGCTGGGAGAGAACCAGGCTGCCACGAGCGTGCCTGCTGACAGAGCACACGGACAGCTGTGAGCACAGCTGCCGCAGCATCAACAAAAGGAACCGCCCTTCCTCATCATCCCCAACACCAGATCCTGGTGCTGGTTTGGTAAACGCGTACGTGTTCCTGCTTCTGTCATTCACAGAAGAGTACTACAGGGGAAAGATTTGAAAATGAGGAAGCTGGGGGGTTGTTTGGCAGTCTGTTTTTACAGCATTAAAGCTATTTTTCTGTTACCAACTAAAAACTGCGTGCATTGTGTCTCCCTTCAGGATGACTGCAGTGCCCGTGAGCTATTTGAGGTTATATTCTACATTCATATATTTTTCCCTAGATTCCCGTTTCAGAATTGATCTGTCTGAGAAAAGGCATGCAAGATAAGTCATTATCGTCTCCTCTTATTTTGACGCATGTGTGACAGAGCAAGAAAATAAAGTTGCTCTCCTGAATCCAGCACACTTGGAGCCACGAGAACTCTTTGGTTTAAAACGTGCTAGCGGTTATCAGATTTTTCGGATCCAAGACATAATTAGACAGCTGTCTTTGACAGCACAAAGATTCCCCAGTTTACAGTTCAGATGCTGGAACAGCCAGCTCAAGTCTTGGCCTTAAGTTTTCCACTGGTATTAAGGAAAAAGCCTAGAAAGAAAGGTGCAAGTACAAATCAACGTTTGGATCAGTGTACTTGATCTTGGAGTCTTTTGTTCACAGGTGCCATTCAAAGGGATTTAATTGATGCAAGAGTTACAACACTGTGCCTACTGGAAGTGTGATTACCATCAACACGTATGCAAATGGATGCTTAAAGTCACACTTTTTGTTATTTTTATCTTACCTCAAACACCACAAGCCAGAGACTGCTTAAATGGCCTCTGGTCCTGGTTCTTTGACACAACCTGCACTGCTTAATGATGCAGAATGGCAGAAGGGAAAGTGAGCATCCTTACCTTAACACAAACTGGGACACAGGCTTCCAGCCCAGCGCTGGACAGGAAATCTAATCTCTCTGCCTAAGTATTCTCATGTGAGAAGGGGGAACACCAGGCTTTTGCATCTCCCAATGGTTTCAGCAAGATTCAGACTTGCACCATGCTTTTGAAGAAAGAGGAGAACGATTCTGGTCTTCACCAGCAGCCATTCCTCACGGTCCTGAGATGACATGCTGAGATGACATGCGGGAGAAGATGGAACGTGCAAGGCCTGAGGGTGAAATTTAACAGCATTCCTCCAAGACAGCACCTCTAACAAAGAGC
>JANZLQ010000025.1:191275-203015 GCA_026212715.1 Elanus axillaris | reverse complement strand
CCTTGTGCCCCTCCAGCCTCCTCGCTGGCTGGGCAGGAGAAGCTGGAAAATCCTTGACTTTAGACCAAACACCACTTGGCAGCAACTGAAAACATCAGAGTGTTATCAACATTCTTCTAATACTGAACCCAAAACATAACACTGTACCAGCTCCTAGAAAGAAAATTAACTCTGTCCCAGCTGAAACCAGGACAACCCTGAAGCTGAGCCAGGGTGTTTTCAGGTCAGGTCCCTGCTACTGACTGGCCTGGCACAGTTGTGTCAGCTAGAGCTGTGATGAGATAAGGTCCCTTGAAGGCAGAGCTGTGCCAGCAAAAGCACCTTGTGCAGATGTAGGTATAAGCAGAGAAAACGGCACTTCTGTCCGGGTAGCTTATTTTGCTCAAGAAAGCTGGAATTCACTCTCAGCAAAGAATGGTTTTACTTGTAGAAGCTGCATCTACCTTGGAAATGGTTGCTCTTCTGACCAACCAGTGTAGCTTTGCTATCAAAGCTGTCCTGGCTTTCAACTACCTGAAGTATCCTGACTGTTCTTTCTCAAGTGGGCAAGAAAGGTTCCCATAAAACTTCACACACCCATGAGGGTGAAAAAGTAATTAGCTGCAGGAACGTCTCCAGCCTGAACAATGAGATGAACTTCAGCGATGTGTCAGTGTGTATCTGGAAATCACAAAAAACAGTATTACTAAGGAGAAGATGCTGCACATTTTATGTAAAATGTAAACAAGAGAAAACCTCCTGGCAGGAGCAGGAACCACAGCAGGCTTGGCTGGAGGAATCCTACATGTTGGTAATAGCGTAGCTGTTGAAAAGATTGGGTGCTTCGGGTGGGCTTTGTCTTCCCATTGTTTTAAATGATAGCTGTCATTAAAACGCAGGAAAGGAGAGATTACAGTTCAAAAGTTTTACATTCTTAAATTTCTGTAGGCCTACAAAACTTTATTTTTCTCTCCCTGGAGGTCTCCCACTCACTAATTTATCTGTAAGTGTACCTTAACTGGGCTGAAATCCTCATTAGGTTCACGCATACGCCATTTTCACAGCATTCTCTTAATTTGTGTATCAGCAGATAATTCTTGTAGTTACACTCAGGAGCTGCTTTCTGGTAATACTTGGTGAGGATGACTGCTTCATCAAGAGCTCGAGGGAAGCCCTTTGGGTACTCAAAGCTTCAGAAACAGGAAAAAACGTTCAACAACCTTGTGGCGTATGAGTAGTCAGAAACTGGTGTACAGGTAGTGGCACTAACTTTTACTGGCAGACCTTGCAGTGGAACGTACCAAATCAGCACTTCTGCACTGAAGCACGCGGCTTGCACAATGACCGGCCGGCAAGGCGGATACCCGAGTCCGTGAAGTACTGCGGAACGTTACAAGAGAAAAGCAGGCATGGTGGATGCAGCAGGGCATAACCCTGCCAGAAACTCGGTTTGTAGCATCTGCCTAATCTGAAGGAGACTTTTTTTTTTTTTTCTAGATGCAGACAAATTCATCCCTTGTACAACTCGCACTGTTCATCACGTCTGACCTCACCACTACCCTTCGTCTATGCCTGGCCAGTGATGACACCCCACACCCAGGCTTCTGTGCCCTCACCGCTGGGATAACTCGCACTTTTCATTTCCCACTAATTCTGAGCTCATACCGCTCCAGTTTTCCTGGGACCATTTACATACAGACACAGCGATATCACCCTTTTGTTGCTTTCATAGTGACTTTCCCATTCCCGTTCCCTGGGGAAATAGGTGAATTTTTTCCTTAAGTTTTTCCTCAGTTTCTCAGATACTCACCCAAGCACATCTCCTGGTTCAATTTGTTCTGGTCCGCTGGCCGCAAGGCTCAGGCTGTAACTCCTTCAGGAGAGGAAAACAACGCCAGCTTAGACATACCTTAAATACTAGGGCGCAGGTGAAGGCAACAGCATCCTGCCTCCGTGAGAGAAGGAACTGTGTCTGCTTCCCATTTCCAAGGGCCCAAGATAGCTGCACCTTGTTTGTTCCTGGACTGACTTCTCTGGAAAGGAGTTTTGCGGGTGACTCAGTGAGGTGGGAAACAAGGCCAGGCTCCCAGGCTGAGTCACCCGAGCGCATGCTGGGTGGAAGGCGTGCTTTCAGGTGGCAAGCACCAAGCAAATTAATCACTTGAAATTACTAAAATTTTCTGCTCTAGAGAAAGAAGAGGTGGCAAGCAAAATCTTAGGGGCTGACTAAGACAGTCACCGAGCTGCCTTTACTGCATCAGTCAGTGTGATACTTGCCTTGCTCCAAGCAAAGTGACAGACAACCATAAAGCAAGGATTATTTTATTCTGAAAGGAAGGAGAGAGAAACATGGAAAACACAGCTCGGAGGTAGCACAAGGAGATGGTGATCATCAGTTTAGCTACTATCGGTCTCCCTCCCTCTCTCCCCAGAGATTTTACACCTTAGGAATGAGGAGAATGAATGAGGAGAAAAATTCATGGAAGATACTTATTTTTTAGGTTAGAAAAAACATCAAAATGATCTGTATTCTCCACATCACTTGTGAGTCCTGCCTTTTTCTGTTAAGGATAAGTAGAAGAGGAGAGAAAGGGATTTTGCTTAAGAGGGGAGTAACTCATGTCTGAGTTAGTATGGCTGATATGAACAGTTTATAAATAGAAGAACTTCACTAAACCTACAAAATTAAAAATATTTACATTATTTTACCTAAAACCAAACAATTCAAGGACCGTTCATGAGACAAACAATGGGGGAGAAAATTAAAATCACACTTCTGCATTCTTGTCAGAAGGTGCGCAGGATGAACTGAATTTCAGTTATCTGCTGCTTCACAGGAGAAATACTTGCCTCTTCCCATTATAAAAGTGTCTGAATAGCTTACTGAAGTTATTACACAGACAATTTAAATCTCAATGTGAAAATGCTTTTTCCGATTGCATTTATTCAACAGCGTCTCCGTTAGAGCTGGTTAAATGTTTTAGCTTCCATCCCAGACAAAGTGTTGATTTTGACATTTTGAGAGAACCAGAGCGATGCATTTGGGATGAAGAGATGGGTACTTAGGATTTTCATTAAATGAAATATTCCAAGAACAGCAACTGAGCAAATTAATATGAAAAGCAGAATATAAATATCGAGCTATTTCATGGGAATGCACGAGTGTTCATCCACCGTTTGGCCTGGTCAGAGCAGGCTGGGATGGACGCACAGTGGCAAAACCAAACAGCACGGAAGTACTGCCAGGCTGCAGGGCCGCTCTGTCTTGTTGAGCTGTACCTTCCGCATTCGTTTTGGGTGTGCAGCTGCCACCGCAGGTCCTTCACAGGGAGAAGATGGACAGGCTGGATGCAACACAGGTTGCAAAAGCAAGTGGGCTTGTGAATGATGAAAGGTTAAACGTGCAAAAGAACAAGCAAGGCATAGAAATCAGGCAAGCATAACAAAACAACGACATAAGGGTGGATAAGTACATGTGCATCTCGGATGAGATTAATTATACTCTGAGTCTAATCTTGCTGAAGATGGAAGGCACATCTCCTCTAGCGGCTTGGCTTTATGAAAATACCTGCAGCTGTCACGTCTCATTGGCTAAATGCTGGTGTGCAAAATGATTTTACTAGCCCTATCAGCTCAATAATGCACAATTTGCTAATGCACAGGCACGAGGGCCGGGATCCTGCATCAGCAGTCCTGTTGTGGCGGTTTTGTCTTTGTGCCAAAAACCTCTGAGAACATCTTTAAAGAGATAGTTCTTTAATTCAGGTCACCTTGCACCATGCACTGCAGGTTTCGTCAAGACGTCCAAGAGCTGAAGATCTGTTTTCAGTGAGAACAGCTACGTCCATCTTCTATTAAAACTTCTTTGGTTCCTAAAATAAGTATTTTATCTTTAAAAGGTCCTTAAATAAAGTTTCAAACTTAAGTGATCAAAGTTATTGTCATTTCTTCTTAACAGCTATGGCCATTTCTTCCAATCCTGGGTTCAGTAGAGAACTATTCAAGCATATCCAAATAACTTACTTGCCAGTTCCCCTTACTCAGATGGCTTCTTGTATAACTGCATACAGCTCTACTATATTTGTACATAAACTGCCTTAAAATTCAAACAAAAATGTCAGGAAGTTCAGATATGAGGTCTTTAATTCGTATACAAAACGTGCAAGGAACATTCGAAAGAACTTTCAATCCATTTCAGGCATCTGACAAATGATGTTCTCACATTTAAGATGAAACAGGAGTCAGAATTAACCATTATCTTTTGGCAAGGATTTTCCAAACATAAATGTCCATCTTAATCTTTAGCAATCAGGACTTTACACTGCATGATATTTTAAAATCTTGTTTTCTTTTAAAGTATATGCATATACTTTACATATACATAAGTAAACACTTATGCTGGATTCATTAATAATTCAATAGCTTATGTAAGAGATAAGCCTATTTAAAATAAAGTGTGAAATTCTTACAGTGGGTATTAAAACATAAGTTTAATACATTTTTTTTTTTAAATGAATGAAATAAAATTCAAGGTGAAAACCATAAACATTTGCTGTTAAAGGTTCAGAGAACATAAAATCACCAAACGAATGGAATTACCATCTGGAACAAGCATTGGCTGAATTGAATGAGCTTTTGATAAAAGTGATTTTTCTACATGTGCAGAAAGAATATTGGAGCTGAGCAAGTTGAATAATCTGAAACAGATACAACAGTAAGTTCAAAGCCGAGAAACGAACTGGGAACTAAACGCCAAAAAGCTTGTGCTCCTTGCTAAGCTGTGAGTAACAGCAAGGAACGAAAGTGGCACCTCTCTCCATGCTTCCACAGCCATCAGCAGCAAGCACTTCCATTCACTAGCTGCAAACAATCCTTCTAAATCGGTTACATTTTAACAAAAAATACACCAGGAACTTTGCATGGTGTCTTCTGCGGAGAGCATAGTTGTAATGGTGGTTAGTTAAAAAAACTGAAGGAGAGAGGGGTTTTGGACAGTGCGTGTGCCCTGAGAACCGAGCCAGATGCCAGCACCCACCCAGGCTGCTTGGAAGCAGTGGGCTTCCACCCTACACACGGGCACTGCAGGGGTAAAACGCTGACCACTGACATATAAATACTCTGTTTTCTCATTCTCGCATGAGGTGGGTACATACTTTTTTTTTTTTTTTTTGCTTCCTTTGCCTCAGGCTTAGCTTGATTTGCTGTGTGCTGGTGAGGGCAGGCTGGCTTCTCTCCGCTCACCGCTTACAGCCCACGCTTATTTTCAGTCTCAGGACCCATACCTGCGTAAGCAATAGTACCTTTGTTAGGGGAGAATGATACCTATGACGTAGATAGGCGATACATACGCTCTTAAAAGATGTTTCTGAACAATATGCTGAATTCACAGCAATGGATTTTTCCGCAGCAGCAGGTGATCTCTCAGAGAGACGGGGAAGGGGCCGCACCGCACCCTTAGTCGCATCCTCTGAAGCCGGGGTGTCAGAGGGTGAATTAATTAAACACGCCATCAGCCACTGCAGCGGTGGCTCAGGAGCTCCACTGCTCCCCGGGGGTGCCACCCGCTGCCCGCCCCGCCTCGAGGGGCTCCCTGACCACCACGCCAGACAAACCTCCGCCAAATAAACACTGCAAACCAAAACTCAAGCAAGCTGGAAAATGAGTTTAAGGAGCAGCCTAAAGCTCCCCAGACACCCCCGGCCCCAAGGGGCGATCAGTGAGCCAGGACGGGAGGGACGGAGCTGGGTGTGCGGCCGGGGTGACGGTGGCACCACGCTGGCGCCCTGGCCTGCAGGAACGCGTTGGGGTGGATGAGACCCGCGGGTGCTCCTGGGGCAGGGACCCCACCGGAGCAAGCTCATGGCAAAAGCGTGGCTCGGGGGCACCTCTCAGCCGCCACGGGTCAGCAGACGGGGGCGGGTAACAGGCTCTTCCTTGCCACCTCCCCTGCAGATGCCCAGGCCCAGCTCCTGCCGTGATGGCCTCCCTCCTCCCCTGTGCCCACGGGTGGCGAGGTGGGCCTGGCTGCGCTGCTCTGAGCAGGGCCGAGCGAGGTCTCGGGGGCGGCTGTTTCAGGGCCTGCGGCCCTTCCTAAGGTCTGCCGCAGGCACCTGCCTGGGGGTTGGCACTTCCCGGGCCACAAGGCCTTTTTCCCTGCGGCACCGTTGCTGCTGCCTGGCCGGCGAGGCCCAGCAGAAGCAAGCCGCTCGGGCAAGGCTGTTGGCAAGGTTAGACAGAAGCAGGAGCCAGCAGCTCTGCTCTCCAGGCCTCCAGCCCAGCACCACAGACCACCACCACCCCCCGCCTCGTGCGCTGGAAGGACATCGTTCGGCATTTCATCGTGAACTCCTGCTAACACACTCATTACGAGAAAGTTACTGCAAAATTTTTCAGCTGAACCTGCCCCCTCCTGCAAACGCTGGAGATCACGGGGAGCGTTTCAGTAACGCAGGACAGAAACCATGCTGCGCTTCCTTTGATAAAGTATGATGGAAAAAAAAGACTTAAAAATCACAGGCCTTTCATGTTCTCTATCATTATTCAGCCCAGAGGATCCCCATCGGCTACAGTAATCAATTTGGGCTGTCAGGTACCAAAGCTGCGTTAAGTATGTGGTAGTATTTTTAAATTAAACATATCTTATTTTACATATAGAAGGACATTAAGGCAAGCTGCACTCCTGCTTTTCATAAAAATTATGCAGCTGATTGCTCCTGTATTAACTAGGAAACACACATCAAAGGAGAACTGGGAGACTGACAGGGGCCCCCAGTGACTTCAACCAAAAAGAGTTTCAGGCAGTTTAAAAAAGATGGACGTGCACCATTTCTAATGACTCCAACACTATGGGAAATGTTTGCTGATGTGTCCCGCTGTCCCGCGCAGTGCCTGGGCCGGGGGCAGCAGCTCCTCCAGCAAGGCAGCAGCGTAAGGAGAAGGACTGAGGAGGCAAGGACAGTGTCATTCTGGACACAAACCAGAAATGAATCTCAGGAAGAAGAGATGCCGAGACACACAATGGCAGCATCCAGCTGTATTACCTTTGTCTCTCTCCTCTGTCCCTTGCTGTACCCTATCACAGATACTTACCTTCTGTTTGAAGCTACATAAGCAGCTTCTGGAGGCAAGAGCCTGTAATATAACTGCAGGACAGCACAGTGCTGTGCCTCCGTCTTTGTGAGCTATATACCACGATAGCACAGGAGGAGCGAACGCATCTCTCCGACAGCTGAAATTTGCATCTGCACTACGTTCAGAGAGGGTTGGTATCATTTATTTGTTGGTGCCCTACAGCAGGTCTGCCTATCTGCTTGAATGCTCCCACTTCACGATAAAAGCCCCTCCAGCTTTTTAGACAAGCTCTGCAACTTGCAGGAGGGAGAAACATCAAAACAGCACAGAATGATATTTAAAGCAAAGCGTTACCTGCCAGAGCAGGCAGATCTGGAGGGGATGTTTCTGAACCTAAGCTAGCACAAACTTTTGTTTGGAATAACGTTTTGCTGCACGTGCACTGGTGCACTCACTGGGAACTTACCTGGCTCTGTGGCCACCTGTATCTGTCCGTTAAACCAAAGGCTCCCCATGGTGACATATCAGGCCCGAGGCTGAGAACGACAGTGCCATTACTGTGATTTTGTGTGGCTATGCATGCTGGGGAGGAGGCAGGTACCCAGGCAGGATCCCCCCTTGAGCCACTGGGGTTCCTCACACATTCCTGACCTCTGCTACACACACAAGATAGCAAATCATCTCTTCCCATCTGCTTTCTAGTAATCGGGACCAATATTTTGCAGAAATTCAGAGAAACCTAAATGGTTTTTCTGGCTTAATCTGAGTTCTGTCTCCGTGATGGGAACGTTCTGGGTGACTCTTTCAGCGCATAGTGGGTTTCTGTGGCAAGGTTTTGGTAGCGGGGGGTGGGTTACAGGGGTGGTTTCTGTGAGAAGCTGCTGGAAGCTTCCCCCATGTCCGACAGAGCCAATACCAGCCGGCTCTGAGATGGACCCGCCGCCGGCCAAGGCCGAGCCCATCAGCGACCATGGTAGCGCTTCTGGGATAACAGATCTAAAAAGGGGAAAAAAAACCCCTAGGCATTCTGCAGTTGGAGAGAGGAGTGAGATACGAAACAAACCTGCAGCCCCCCAGGCCAGTGCAGAAGGAGGAGGAGGAGGTGCTGCGGGCATTAGAGCAGAGGTTCCCCTGCAGCCCGTGGTGATAAAGACCACGGTGAGGCAGGCTGTGCCCCTGCAGCCCACGATGGTCCATGGTGGAGCAGATCTCCACCTGCAGCCCGGGGAGGACCCCACGCCGGAGCGGGGGGTGCCCGAAGGAGGCTGTGACCCCGTGGGAAGCCCGCGCCGGAGCAGGCTGTGCCTGAAGGACTGCAGCCCAGGGAAGGGACCCACGCTGGGGCAGTTCGTGGAGAACTGCAGCCCATGGGAAGGGCCCACGTTGGAGAAGTTCATGGAGGACTGTCTCCCGTGGGAGGGACCCCACGTTGGAGTGGGGGATGAGTGAGGACTCCTGCCCCTGAGGAGAACGAAGCGGCAGAGACAAGGTGTGATGAACTGAACGTAACCCCCATTCCCCATCTCCCTTTGCTGCTGGTGGGAGGAGGTGAAGAAAAATTGGGAGTGAAGTCAAGCCCAGGAAGAAGGGAGGGGGTAAGGGGGAAGGTGTTTTTAAGATTTGGTTTTGTTCCTCATTAGCCTACTCTGATTTGATTGGTAATAAATTAAACTAATTTCCCCAAGTTGAGCCTGTTGTGCCTGTGACAGTATTTGGCAAGTGATCTCTCTCTGTCCTTATCTCGACCCACGAGCCCTCTGTTATATTTTCTCTCCCCTGTCCAGCTGAGGAGGGCAGCGACAGAGCAGCTTTGGGGGGCACCTGGCCTCCAGCCAGGGTCAACCCACCACACAGTGACATCACTGCTCAGATCAGTAACTGGCAGTAAACAAGGCACTCAGAGTCCTGACCTTGGGAATCTCATTTAACTAAAGGTGGGATCGCTTTTATAGAATCCCTTAATCCTAGATACATCTCAAAGTAGCTGACTTGGCAGTAATATCTGGTGACGAAGAATGGATCATCAAGGTCAGGTGCAAAATAGAGGTTAGCTACATCCAGCAGAGACAAGCATGTAGATTCAGGTACTGTTACACGTAGCCATCTCTCAAACCTCTCTCAGTCTTAGAGCATAACATCAGTTTACGCTCCGCACACTGCAGGGAACATGTGCTAAAATTACCTGAGGGGACAGTTACAAGCACAAACCCAGCAATCCCCCAGGTAAACCTGCAATTCCCAAGCAGTGTGTTTTGGCCACACAATTCTTTTCAGTAAGACACTGAAGTCTCTGTAGTCTGTATTAACATGTGGGCATAGCAAATCTACAGCTGCCATTGGCACTGTGCTGCACTGCAGAATTACGTCTTCTGTGCATCTTACTTAGCACTGAATATTGAGCTATAGAGAAGACAGCTGGGTGGGCTATTATGAGACAGGAAATACTATAGATAGCAGCACAGCACTGGATTCACTTTTAGCACAAAGCTCATCTTCACATGCCATTTTCTCCAAAACCTTAAAAAGTCAAGTTACAGTAAGAACTCAGACTTACTGTCAATCTGGTGAGATTTAAATATAAACAGCGATTGCCATAACAGAAGCGTGGGGCTAATGTGCACACAAGTTCTTACTGTCTTCAGACAATCACAGATCAGCTCCATATGCTGGTTTTCTAGTCAGCAGCTGTGTCCCAGCTATTGATTACATTTTAATTAATCAAGCTGAAAAATGGTGTCGCTGCTTGCAAGTGCAGCTTCGCATATGCAACTCAAGTTTGGTTCACCATGCTTATTCTGCTTTTCAAGAATCATCATTCTGCTATGATGATCTCATCTGCAGCCTATATGAATTAAATATACATTTATTTGCGTATCTGAATGCCCATATATCTATCCAACGTTAACTGCAGAGAAAGAACAGAAAAAATACAGCCTGTCCATAGAGGATTTATACCAAGCCCACTTTTCTACTTTGAACTTCAGTTTTAAGAGTCACCTTGCAATTATTCTTAATATTGATCTTGGCCACACTGAAGCTAAAGGCAAAGAATCTTAGCAACTGTTGTGGAGTCAAGTTTGCACTCAGTTTTTGCTAGTTAAATCAATTACAAATTAAAAAGTCCCAAGTGGACTTTAACAAGTCCTAGAAATTCCGGTCTGCGTTCTCAGTGAAACTCCGCTTTCAGAAGAAACAAGACTGCAAAGAGCTAAAAGCTCATTCTCCGTTACAGTATGTGAAGGGTTGGAAGAAGTTTCCCAAGTTGTTTAATGGCAAGAAAGGGCTTAACCATCCATTGGCATCCATAAGGTTACACTGGGCATTTCACTCAATTACAGACATAAGAGCCCACAAATTTCCTTGCATATCAGTGACCAAATGAAAATACCTATGAAAGTCTGATCACTTAGGAGGAAAAGACAATCTGGTCATCCCATACAGTATGGGCCTAATTCCCACATCAGTAACCAGAGCTATTTCTCGAAATACAATGGACTGAATTAGGACTACTAGAACAAGTTAGAAGTTCTGTCCAATGAAAAGCTTCCCACCATAAAAATGTTAATTACTGGATTTTAAGTTACATCTTCCCAATTTCTTTTTCCAAAAATACCTGAACAACTTTGACTCTGTATTTGAGTGGGCAGCCATCAAGACTGCAAATGTCTCAAATCCAAATTTTGAAAGACTTATTCCCTATTACCCTGTCTTAATGGCTTACCTTGATTAAAGCAAGGTACCACAACCAGGCTGAAAGCAGCAACATCAGGAGTTAGAAGTGGTAACTGGTAGTCCTTCTAAAAAGGATCATGTTTGCTAACACAAACAAGCTGTTCCAACAGTGCAAGTTTCACTCAGCACTGTGCCCAGCTCCTTCCAGATTGTGCAGGTGAAGTTTAAAATTCTGTTTAGATAATCCATAGAAACCTAAAATCAACAATTTTGAAATGGGTTTGATTATTCAGTGACTGCCTGAAAAGGCAGCAGCTGCATATTGGCCTAAGCAGGAAAATAATCTACTTGAAAGTATTTTCTCCTCAGACTGCTATCAGTAATCCTCTTCACCATTTTTAAAGTTACTAACCCTTATTATGCTTATCGCCAAATCTCAACCACCATTAAAGTAACCATGATAAGAAAGCTTACCGGAATCAGTAACTTGGTTTAAATATAGCAAAGATGGAGATAGAAAAGAACAAACAATCCAGCCCCCTTTGCTTTATTACAAAGGAACAGATGGAACACCGTGCCACAGCCCCACTCATACAAGCATCGTGCTCACAGCATAGTACAGAACTGCATTTTAGATTATTTACATAAGTAGTTGTCCTGACTATCACTCACTTTTTTTTTTTCAAATGCGTATTTCTCCTGCAACTGTATCTGGAGTTTCACTCCATTTGATCTTGCTGTTTATCTGCAAACTCCCACAACATTGGAGCTTTTCCCATGGCTTTCTACCAAAGCAACTGTAAGAACTCTGCAATAATGACCTCTGATTTCTGAGATACACAACACATGTCTTTATACTGGAAACTACAAGTTCCTTACAGAACTTGGATACAAAATGCCCCCAAGAGTTAAAACATACCACAGGAAACTAAGTACATGTTTGTGATGGGTTGACCATGGCTGGACGCCAGGTGCTCACCAAGTCGTTCTATCACTCCCCCGCCTCTTCGCTAGACAG
>JANZLQ010000025.1:160374-182905 GCA_026212715.1 Elanus axillaris | reverse complement strand
CGATTTGTTTCATGTAACACATACATACAATTTAGCAGGACAGATTTCTTGGGTTACCTGACTTGTTTGTATTCTACTAGGAAATTAATAAAGTTGAAATGCTTTACAAAAGCATTTTAGGAACAAATGGGATACCAAAGCACAGAATAAAGAAAAACCTTCAATGAATACAGTTAAGTTATCCTCATCATGAGGTGCTGCATGCTTTAGAGTTCAGTATATGTAAGTCAACAACTCTTAGGGAGAAAGACCTGTGGTAAGGCAGGGGAGAACTGATCATAAAAAAGGGAGAAAGCCAAAACAATCCCTAGTCCAGAATAGTATTGTCAGGAAATGAAAACTGCAGTGGGAAGATAAACTGTCTTTAAATGGGAAGAAATTTACATTCAAAGAAGCACTGATGGAGAAATAAATGTTTGTTCATACAGTGCACAATATACAACATACAATATGCTTAGGTAAAAAAAAAACGTTAATTATTCCATAGTTATGGGCAATGACTGTCAAAGTTAGAGTTTGAGGTGTTACCAGCACTACTAGATTCGCAAAACAGCATATTTATCAATTTTTAGAAGACTACTGAAATACCTTCACAGTAAAAATTTTAAACATGTCAAAACTGCGAACATACAGCATAGATTTTTAAAAGGGTCTTCAAGAAAATTAAAAGGACAAGTGAGAGAAACCAAGAACTGATATTTTACTTAGGCTGCCAAACCAAACAGGTGGAAACACTTTTACTCTCTGACGGTTATTTAGCAAAAGTTTTAATGCAATTCCAAATCCAGAAGAGCCCTCATCGCATGAATCACACTCATATTT
Source organism: Elanus axillaris (assembly GCA_026212715.1). Taxonomy (NCBI): domain Eukaryota; kingdom Metazoa; phylum Chordata; class Aves; order Accipitriformes; family Accipitridae; genus Elanus; species Elanus axillaris. The sequence continues at coordinate 182,083 of JANZLQ010000025.1, read as the reverse complement.
AGCCTATTTGTAGAGCCTCCGCAGAGATCCTAATAACCGAGTGGAGAGTGCAGACCTCCCAGCCTCGGGAACAGCCTGTTAAGGCTTGAGCTGATGCCCCCGAAAATGAGGTTGGAACTTCTGCTGCTGTCACGTCTCTCGAAAGACTTTCATAGCTGCCAGGTAGTTGGCAGTACCTTAGACATTCTCTCACAGAAACACCAGTGAGGGTAACTTGTTCAAACATAAGCTTTGAGCTTTCTGAGCATTAATCTTTTACTTTCAGACTTTTACAGGCAGTGACATACTCACATTGTTGCAGTTTACAGTTAAAGCTGGAGAAGGTGACTTTCTCAAGAGATGTGATGGACTTAACTCCCCAGACGGTGAAGAACGCAACCTACAATTGTATATGTTTAGTTGATTTATCAAGTCACATTGATCATAAACTGAAAATTAGCCTGTGTGTTCCAGAACCCACCAGACCTCCCCAGTGACGAAGAACGAGCCAGCTAATCTGAGACAATGTTGTTTTAAATTCTCCTGAAGATTCTAAATTCTCCTGCTCCAAGTTTCGATAATACAAAATGCAGAAGGGATCAATAAAGGCCATGGATCATAATTACTTGAGCACACTTTTTATTTTTCTGTTGAATCACCAGCACTAACAAACCAGAGAGTAACAGGTTTCAGAATTATGCACATTGGAACAAAAAGCTACATTTCAAATACATACAGAATACAGACAACATAAGGACAACGGTGGAAGGAAAGCAACACATCCTTCTAATGTTCCCTCTACTATTTTGTTATACCCATCTTTCCATATTTTCATAAAATTCCAACTAAAAATAAAGACCACTTGTTTGTTACCAGAATTCTTTTGAGATACATCTTATCCTCCCTCACCAAACATGCCAGAGATGAAACTAATAGTGAAAATGTCATACCAGGGCCCTCTGCACAGCTCGCTCCCACCTCCCCGGCTCTTCCTGACTCCCAAAGGAAAACGGCATAAAAGAATTGGGGCACTCAGGATACATCCATTTCCATCACTTCCTCAGATCCAAAATGTGATAAGGGATTAGAGGAAAGATAGAAAAGGCTTGAATAAACAGCCTATCTTAAGGAAGTAGAGTTATTTTTGTGGAATGTTTGTTAGTCCCCTACATTCCAATATCCAATGTGCCATTTGATAAGCAGTAGTGCCATCTCTAACATCTTACAACAGCTGGGACAGTACCTCCAGGTTGAATGGATTTATAGCACTGCTGTAACTGAAATGATCATTCATCAGATGCTAATTCAATTCAGATATGCTTGTAAATAGAGCTGTAGGCACAGTCCTGAAATTTAAAAAAACACTTGGTGATGCCTGATACTCAGCTTGAGAACCATCTGTGTCTTACTGATATTAAAAAAGCGCAGAGAGCAGATTCAGATAGTAAACACACTCATCCTATTGGCTTATTTTGTAGTCACAAAGGTATTTGATGAAAAACAGCTGGTGTTAGCCTCTGTTGGTCACTTTTTGTTGGTAATTTTGATTGCCTCTGTGTGCAAGATAGTAACTTGATTTAATACAAAAGAAAAACGAAGAAATAGCGTGAAGTTCTTTCTACTCTTCAGATGGAAAGAAATACAGCATTGTTCTCAGCAACAATTCTGGAAAAGTAAACTACCTCTGGGTGCAAGCAACTACATCCAGACATCTCCAGAAACATTCAGTTCTTACTGATGAGGCCTTCAATGGCCAATTGTATTTGTGAATGCCTCTAGTTTATTTTCCCCCAAGATACAGGGCTGTAGGATGAATATGATGCAAACACCCTAGTTACACAGTGCAACCGCTCCCTCCCGTAGCTGGTTTCTTTTCAGAACTGCCCTTTCTTTGGCACAGTTTACCTTATTCTACATGACTTTGCTCTTACAACCTTTTCTTTTGCCTGCATAGCAACTTCCTGGGCTATTAGTTTCAACACAAATTCATTTCTCAGTTTCCAGTGTCCATGGATAACTAAGATCACTGAAACAAACACACCTGCACAAGACTAAAATGGCTCGGATCAGTGTGGCTGATGAGGCTAGCAAGCAAAACATTTTTTCTTCAAAAATCTTGTGACATTCAGTCTATTAGAGAAATAAGATGACGGATCCAAGGAAAGCAACATAACATTGTTTCATTTACTAACCAGTCTTCAAGATGTGAACGTAACCGGGAGAAACATTAAGTTCAATGAATGACTTGAAGAATAAGACTACCTGATGCAGCTTCTTGAGGCACGTGCTCATCACTGCAAGCACTTCAACAAGTATTTGCCCTGGAAAGTAGTTCTTTGAATCCAGAACTTGAATTTTTTTTTTTTTTATTTCTCCTAGCGGCCTCACTTTTTAAATTGGAAACAAGTCTGAACTATCACTGTGCTCTTCCTGAAAAGATGTTTTGGTAAATCAAACAAACTGCTGCTCCATGAAGGCTTAAAACCATGTTTTACTTATATGATGAAATTAAGACAACTACAAAATGAATCTCGGACAGATAGGGAGGTAGGCATCATGAGCTTCAAGCTTATTATAGGCAGACAGACAGAAAGAAAATTATGTCAGTGTTAATACTATGGAAGTTGAACTTTTTGATGAATAAGCTTGATTTCTGTAAAGTCTGTAATGGACTAGAAAAATGCATTCTTCTTTTGGGATCAGGAAGGATAGGAAATAATCAATATTCCCCTGAAATACCCCTAAAGAGGCCTCAGTCATACGTGCCTCAGCTGTACAGCTGAATTCCATTTGAACAGATTGAAAAGAAATTCCCACTCTTACAAAAAAATTTTCCCCAAACTGGGGAGATAAATTCAGTACCATAATCTCTTCTCCAAATACTGCAATTCTATCTGTTGTAATGGATTCTTCTGCTTCCTAAGATTAAACCAGATAGACTTTGCTCTCTTGTGACGTCCTGAATTGCCACAGGAGTAATGGGTCGGTTAGATCTTCATACAAAGCTCACAAAGTTTCCCTCAGTTGCTTAGGAAGATACTGCTCCTAAAACTGTTGCCTCTGTAGCAATATGAAGAGAAAGTGCATTGCTTGTGGTTCTTAAAAGCACAAATACCAGAACTTTCAAGGGGTAGCTTCAAAGAAAACTTTCCCAGGAATACATTCATTTGCTCATCATCCTGAAAATTTATTATTCATCTACTTAATAAACTGGTTTCCTTAAGCTGATGACACATACGCTCACATAGATGAGCATTTTCAGCAAAGGTCAGGTGATCTCAATCAAGACCATCACATTGAGCTGACTGAAGTGTCCAGAACAAGAGTCAAATTAAGCTCTTGGGTCATGCCTGGATATTAACTGTCAGAGATAATAACTTTTGCCAACTTAATCTTTTTGAAAACTGAATTTAAAAGTGACTCTCCTTCCCTCTATGGTACTGATGAGAGGACATTAACAATGGTATTACCAAAACGTAACACCCCATCTTTGCTGCTGAGGATATCAATCTTTTTTTTTTGTTGCCAGTGCTTTTTCTCCCCCTTGCTGGATAATCCCAACAACCTGCCAACATCCTGTGGGATGGATTTTAATTTATTTTTTTTTTTAAAGTCGCAATCTTTTCATCCCATCACAACTGAAGTGTTTATTCTTTTCCTCCTTTAATTGAAAATGAATGATTCCCCTGTGCAATTTGACTATTCTAGTAAAGGGATACAACTTCACTGTTGGAAGGCGATTCCAGAACACTGGAAACAGAGTAAGAAACATCTACCACTGTCACTCTTCACACTCTTGGGCTCTGACCACAGTCTTTACTGTTTCAGAAAATTAAATAGTGTTTTTGGATGAAGAAACAGCCGAGAAGACAACCACATTACAAAGAGATAACGTGTAATCCTGGACCTCAGCATGGACTTACAAAGAGGAAATCACACTTAACCAACCTGACGGCCTTCTACAAGGAGGTGACTAGCTTGGTGGAAGAGATGGCATTGCATGTTTTTTACTGTGACTTTCGTAAAGCTTTTCACGCTGTTTCCCTTTACATCCTCACAGACAAGCTAATGAGTCAGACTGCTACTGAAACAGCAGAAGCTGACTATGCTATGGCATATCAATGTACGTATAGATTGGAGGACAACAGGCTGGAGTGTTGCACTGCAGAAAGAGATCTGGAGGGTTTGGTTGATGGTAAAGTCAATGCGAGTCAACAATGTGCCCTGGTGGCCAAGAGGGACAACAGTATCCTGGGGTGCATTAAGGACAGTATAGCTTAGCTAACCAGTCAAAAAAAGTGATTGTCGCAACAGACTCAGCATTGGTGTGGCCTCACCAAGTACTCTGTGCAGTTTTGAGCACCACAGTTTAAGAAGGGTATAAAAATACTAGAATGTGTCCAAAGGAGAGCAACAAAGATGGTGAAACGACTAGAGGGCATGACTTATGAGGAAGAGCTGAGGATACTAGGTTTGCTCAGCTTAGAGAAGAGGAGAATGAGAGGTGAGCTCATTGCTGTCTACAACCTCCTTACAAAGAAGAGCAGAGAGGGAGGTGCTGATGTCTTCCCTCTGGTATCCAGTGATAGGACGTGGGGAACAGCTTAAAGCTGTATCAGCAGAAGATATTAGGAAAAAGATCTTCTCTGAGAGGATGGTCGAGCACTGGAACAAGCTCCCCAGGGAAGTGGTCATGACCCGAAGCCTGTGAGTGTTCAAGAAGCGTTGGGACAACACTCGGGTATATGGTTTAACTTTAAGGTTGCCCCATGTAGAATCAGGAGTTGGATATTAGGGAAAATGTCTTTACTGAGAGTTGTCAGACATTGGAACAGGCTGCCCAGGGAAGCGGTTGAGTCACCATCCCTGGAGGTATTCCAAAAGCGCGTAGACAAGGCACTCCAGGACATGGTTCAGAGAGCTTGGATGATGGCTGGACTTGATCTTAAAGGTCTCTTCCAACTTAAAAGATTCTATGATTCTAAATGCCAGTGGAAAGAACTACATATGGGACCTTGGAACACTGCTCTGCAGACATAAAAAACTTCTTGGCATTCCTTTACCTGGAACTGGAAGTGTAAGATCTAAAGTCTGAGGGATGGCTTCATTATCCAAAGCTAACACTTAGACAACTTGTCCTGGGCTGATGAGATGATAGTACCATTACCCTAAATTTGACCTTAACAAAAGTAGTTGGACCTTCTGATGAAGCCTTAATTCCTGGAAGAGTTGTGACTGAAACGAGACTTTTTCTGTGCATGTGCATCCCAAAGTCCTGGAATTAGGGGACTCAGACTTTTTTTAAAAAAACGTTCTTAGTCAACAAATGCTGATACAGTGCAAACTGACATAGAGTAATAACCTTTTCCTCTGTAAGCAAGTCAGGCACCACTGTGGGTACACAACAAAAATATATAAGGATATCTTCACATTAAAGTTATGTTTCTTTCTTTCAAATTTCTTGGCTATGCTGTGTACCTGCTAAAACTAGTTACTTTTAAAAGGGTCAATCTTTAATTAAAAATTTGATCCTTGTATGGATTCCCATTTGGGATGATGCAGCGAGGTTTTTCTTAATCTATGACTGGGTACTGGGAGGGAATTGTCCTGTCACTTTAGTCTATATTCAGGATAATCAGGAAAGGGACAATGCAGGCTATGAAAGTGTTCCACTGGGGACTGTTTCAAGAAAAGTTTTCCTAGCAGAACGATGCTATCAGAAAAATAGAAACACTACTCACAGACAACTGATTTTCCACTCCCGAATGGTTTATCTACCCATTTCAACATCATGTGAAGAAGCTGCATCACAGTAAAGCTTTTAAAGTCGTAGTTAAATAATACTTTCATTAACAAAGGAAATTGCATGCCCAGAACAAAACTATTTATCAACGTCAGTGATGTGTTCTGCCATGCATAAGACTAACATTAGGTTACAACTGGTATCTCATAATGCCACTGCTCAACCTAAAAATATTTTATACATATAACAATAAAAATGAATCTTGAACAACCCCCACACAATCATGTATACCTCTTCTCTATCTTTACTTAAAAGCCTAATATATGATGTTAAGCATTTATTACCTTTGCAATTCTAATATTTCATTTGCAATTTCGGTTCCTATACTTCCAGCACCAAGAACTGTTCCAGAGGACATTCCAGGTACACTTACTAAAGACTGTTTTACAGCATCTACAGTTAAAAAAACAAAACATTACACAGCAAGGAATGATCACCTCTAGGATTCATTTTAAAGCAGTTTTTGTTCTATATCTCTTATTTTCAGAAACTAAATTCCTTAAAACACTAACTCATGGGGGAGGGTGTTGTAAGTCTCATTTAAAATATAAAGATAAGCGAATAATATATTTGTGAAAATTGCTCATCTCCAGTAGTGAAATTAGTTTTAATCATTACCACCTCCAGTCTCTCTCACAGACAACACAAAACACACGAGAAAAAAAACCCTTGGATTTTTCAAAGGGCAATCAGTTATAAAAAAAGAACAATTTTAAAAGCAAAAATAAAAAAACTTATAGCAAGATGATAAAACAGCATGTAGAAATCAGAACCTATGCATAGCAGAAAATTATTAATAAAATATGTATCAAAATCAGTATCATCCTATATTCTATTGGTAAACTCAGAGAGTACAATTACGTTTCTTCAGAAAGCCAGGCAAAAATATGAAAAGAGTCTGTGACAGAAGCATATCATCCTATCAACCAAAATCCTAGCTATAGTAAAAGCTGCTAGAAGGAAAAGATATGCTATAAGCCCTTCTGATCAATTACGTGAATGGTATGAATTAGGGATGCTGTGAGTAACTAGAAATGTTCAACAGGATTAGCTTAAAAAAATAATCCTTCCTTGCACAACAACCTAGAATAAAAAAATTCCTGGATGGAATAAATCTAAAATTGTATTGATTGATCAGGAGATGCACCTATGATAACTGTAAGAAGTGACACTTGCCTTCTGCAGGCTGGGAACTGTAGAGGACCTGTTCTTCAGCTGACTCGTTATGACCTCTGAGATTTAAATAAATAAATAAACAAACACAAAAAAATCAGCAAGTTTCTCAAAGGCAAAACCCAGCATATTTATGTTTGATTTCAATAACGCTTTACACAGAGTAAAAACTAACATTGTCAAAGTAGTAAAAAAAAAAATAAATTATATATATATTCCTCACGTTTCAGTGTTCAATTCTTTGTCCTGTTTCTGAAGCACTGGGTGAAGTATTAATTTCCACTTACTCTCCAAATTAAGAAGAAAGGCCAATATAGTTGTCTGTGTTCCATGACAAGAAAACACGGCTGCCATTTTTACTACTAGGAGGGAGACCAGTTAACCAGAAACAACTGCTACAAGGACAGGTCAGTGGCTACCTTCGGCCAGCAGCCACTGCCTACCTGCCCTCCTCTAGACACCTGCAGGTGCCCAGATCTCCAGGGCAGGCAAAACCGGCCTTTGGCCGTTGGGTTGGGTAGCTCAGACCGTCTTAACCGCTTTTCTCGAGGAAAAGGGGCACGGGCAAGAGAGGTGGGCGATGCTGACTTCAAGACATGAACCAGCTACTGAATGGGTAGGAGGCCTTCGTGACAACTTGGGTTTAATGGAAATAAAATCCCATCCGTGCCCCTCTAAAAATGCCAGTCATTGGCAAAGATTCTCAGTATCACTGGAACAATCCAAATTAGAGTTCCATTGCCAGACACAGAGAATGAGAAAGAAGAATTTAAAATCAAAGAATTAAACACACACTGTCTCGCAGGCTCCTCCCTTGCAATCAATTTGAAGAGTATCTTTTTGTCCCACCTTGCATTTCTACCATCTATCAATTATGCTTCTCCACATTCTGAGAGATAGTAGGTAGGGTAGCACTTAAAATTAAGTCAACCGACACATGCAGTCTTGTGAAGCTCAGAAGGAAAAGCAGAACTAATTTCACATTTCAATTTATTCGTATCTACTTTTCTTAAAAGATCCTTTCTTTCTTCCTTTCATAAGAAACTCTTTCACCTCTTTTTCTACTGTGAAACAGCACGGTTTTCAGGGTCAAATCCACAACTTCAGCCTGAAATACAAATAACTGGTAAATGCAAAAAAAAAAAGTGTTCTTCCAGGTTACTCAACCACTTTTTGTGCAGTGTCATTTTCTAGTCTTGATCTGCTTCTTAAACAGGTTGCTTTCTGTTAATGCTAACTGTAATTAAGACAAAAAAATAGCATGAGGATTCATGTGAATTACTTACAATACCACAGTGTTGTTTGATACAATGTACTCCAGTTCTTTGGTCCACGGATTCATGAAACTGAACCACTGACTCTTTAAAGTAATAAAAGTCCCATCTTTTGCTCTAAATTTGTAGGAATTTGTAAATACTTTTTCTTTATTCTGCAACACTAGATAAGAAAGGAAAGTTGTAATCACCATATTTACACTTAGAAAGATAAAGTTAAAAAAAACTGTAATATTTTATAGCATCATAAAGCCAAAATGTTTTTGATGGCCAGAAATACAAATTATATGCCAGAACAACTGACAGGACAGGACCCCTACTAAAATCAAACTACAGTTTCAGCAATGCTATTAATCTTAAATTAAAGCCCAAGTACTTAGTTTTTGCAAACCACTAGTAGGAAGACTCCTGACTTGGTGAACTTTCATAATCAGCGTCTTCAGTTGGATGATTAGGCACATTTGCCCTTCAGGATTCCTTCCTCGTTCTTATAAATAATCGAAGCAGAGGGTTGAAAAAAGCATTAACATTATTCCCTTGCGATTAAAGCAATGCACCAAGATCCAAGACAACAGAAGTCTCTCCCTGCTTTTTTTACAAGCTTTACGTGGGCATGTCTTAATGCAGATGTAGAAAAGGACAGTGCTAACACTGTTTAGTTTTATTAATTCTCAGCTTCTGATTTTCTGATTTCTAGTGTTTTCACACAGCAGTTACATGTAGTTGCAAGTAGTCTGGGAGGACCAATTATTTTGTACCTTCTTTATGTTTCTCAGCTAGATGATTGTGATCATCTTGATGGCAGTACTCGTAACAAGAAGTTCCTAGAAGCTCTTGTGGTAGATACCCTAAAATTGCTGTTGCACTGTTAGAAATAAAAACATGAACTACAGCAGATTCAAACAGTTGCAAAGCTTGTTTTCTTCAGTATCAGATAAAGCAGAAAATTAGTATCTAAAGAAATAGATGCCTGTGTTCACGTTTGGGAAAGAGATACAGCATTAGTATAGCTCTAAAACAACAGGAAATATTATACACTGCAAATTATCCCTTTGCAATGATTGGCAATTCAAAGACAAAATAACAGTGTTTAAACATGCTAACCACATGTACACACAAAATACTTATGATCATTAGGTCTTCCCGTTAGCCAGTCAGGGTACTGGTCACACATGAGGAGTCATTAAAAAAAATTTAGTAGCTAAATTTTGCTCTGCTACTTTAAGGAATAGGTCTAAACTGAAACTTTTAGATGACTGAAAAGCAATCAAAAGCTTCCAGTGACAATGAAATAAAAAAATGCAAAGTGGTAAGTCAGTCTCTACAACAAATAAAAGTCTGTTTTAGAAGGTTCAGAAAATAGGTACTTAGCTTTCACTTCTAATGAAATAATTTGGTACCTCATTTAGATATAATGTATTTGTTCCAAATAGTAAGATTTTAAGAAGTAATTTTTGGTTAAGTGTTTATTACTTAAGTCATATGCACAGCTATGAAGCTCTAACTTGAGATTTTTCTTTATAAATAATAAGTACATGAGTGCTTTTTATGACATTTTAATCTTGCTAGCTCACCTTTTCCTATAGGACAATACACTTTTATATATTACATTTTGTCTGACAAAAAAACCCAAATCCAAGCACTCAGATTCAGAATGTACAGCATTCCTGTGTACAGCCAGCACCTAGAAATTATATCCTGCTTGAGAAATTACAGTTCTGACAAAGTATCAGAAAATTTAACTAGTGGTATCACGTTAACTTTCTCTTCATTAAAGAACAAAACGCTTACCGCTGATCTACATAAACAAATTTTCCATCCATGGCAAATCGTGTGACAAATTCTGTTGCTTTGACTTTTATTTCTCCGCTCTTTTGTGGAACAATATAAGGGTGTAACCTCCCAATTGCAACAAGACAGTTAAAGTTACTACTGTCCTTTTCTACATCATTTTCCTCTTCTACTCCCACCTCATTAGGCGGCCAGTTCTTCATATACCCAGTACAGTGAATAGTACAGTATTTTCTGTGATCTAATAAAAAGAAATGAAATAAGAAGCAGTTACGGTTCAAAAAGTAAACTGAATTACTAATTATTTTTTTTTTCCATTCACCATGAGATCAGCAACTGTATTTTATGCTTACCTACAACAACTGTACACGTCTATAGATAATTTTACAGAGTATTTTTTAATTAATTTTGTACTACTTGGCTTACCTGGAGAGAGCGTTTCTAACCCTATGTAAGATTTAAGAAGACAAATGATAGGTATTGGCAGTTCAAACAGAGTCTCACAGAAAAAAAAAAAAAAAAAGTAGTATACCAACAGTCTGGTAACCCACAGATAACATTCTCTATATGGTTTTGTTTAAAATAAACTGGAGAGGCACTCAGTAGCTTCCAAATCAATTTACCTTTTGTGAACATGATGATCTTAACATATGCTTATTGCAATTGCTCAAAGAAGCAGTTGAGAGAAACCAAAACAACCCAGCATATTTTCTATTTATCTTAGGCGTTTGAATTCCTCAATTTTCTAGGAACACAAATGTTTTAATAGCCTTAAATTACAGCATACAGTGTCATTCATTCCTACGGCTGGTAGACTCTTTGCTGCCTATATAACACGCAAACACCCTCATACACATCAAGTCATAAAGATGACATTATGTCTCTTACAGTAACTATATTTCAAAAAATGGCCAAAGTATTCTCGATACCTGTATTCTGAACAAATTATGCTTTACATAGATTTGATTTCCTATCAACTATGGAAAGCATGTATCAACTCTGTAAAATGAAAAATTGAGTTATCCTATCCTGTGATTTTGTTACAATTTCTCAGATTGTCAAGGTGCCTTCCCTCAATACTGCTTTCCTGAGAAACATTTCTACAGGTTAAATTCTTATCTCACCAAGTTAGTTGGCACATCAAAGGAGACCAAATTCTATTTACTTACAGTTACAGACCTGTTTTAAAATTTACTATTGTAAAATAAATCTCTCAATAATAATAGGTTACACTAAAAACAAAACTAGGAGGATTTTTTCAGGGTCAAACAATTTCAGCACACCTTTGCAAAAAACAATACTAAGGTAATAAACAAAAGCTGGAAGTTACATTTTAAAAGATCCATTCACTGAAAAATTGCAAAAAGTAAAGTACACTGCTGTACAGGCGTACCAAAACTGAACTGAATTAAAATGACTGGAAAACTGAATGAAATTAAACCTATAAATTAACTTTACTACTAAAGAAAAAAAAAGGAAAATTCATATTTTTAAGTACACACAACAGAAAAAGTAAATTAGAAAAAAAAAGTTGGTTTACTTGCTTTTTTTTTTTCCTTCAAACCAGCAGATTTTGCAGGCCTTATTCACACAGTTATCTTCAAGAAATACGTTATTTAGTTTCACTCTTCTGATCTGCTCCAGTGCTTTCAAAAGTTTTCCTGAGACTTCTAAAATTTGACTACAACAGACCATGCGCTCCTAAACAGCCACTGTAACTCAGGTTCCTCCCTCCCTCTTCTCCAAGAGTGAATAGGGAGGAGAAAGACTACAATTAGACTGTTTTTCAAAACATGTCTCCAGTACATAATGACACTTGTCCAGAGCTACGTTGTGAATCAGTGATAACTACAAGGGTCACACTACTGACTCGGAACTTAAATATACCAAGTTTCAAGACAGAAAGCCCCCACTTAATCTACACTGTTTGAATACCTTTCTTCTTTGGGTTGGGCAAGCACTCCTTTTCATCCTTGACTGTGGTCCTACTGCATTTTATCCGACAGAAGAAGGAGCGTCGAGCACCAGAATTGAGTCGAGCTGGTCCAGCTTGAAAATCTGTGTGTACTTGCAAGCCAGCTTACAAAAATTTAGTAAAGTGGTTAAAAAACCAAAATCCAACAGTAACACTTCAGAATACAAGGCCTGTTCTTCATTTTAGCTTCCAGTACTTTCTCCTTACTGTTTAGTTGCCTAAATTTTGTCCTTACAATTAAAAATGAAGACTAATAACTTAAACAGGGCAAGGAAAACGTGACTGTCACACAGATTCCAAAACTAAAAAGAACTACCAAGCTATTTTTAAATGTTTCTTGATATTCTGAATGGTATTTTAATAAATATGCTTTATAAACTTCCAACTTCTATTTGGTACAAGGAAGAAGTGCAAAGATGCTTATAAGAGCCAGCTATAAAATAGTCATTAGCTGCACAGTACATAACACTTTCCATATGAGAAATAACTGTAAACAAAATAAGATTTGGTTAAATTAGGATTGACACTTAGCATTTTCAGAGAAGACAGTGATTCTTGATATTGAAGTATTTTATCCCATGTTCGACTACATCAGGTCTTTTGTATTGACAAGACCTATCAAATACAAGAAAAAAAAGTAGTATGCCTGATAGGAAGAATGTCAGACTACATCTTTGTAAATGTTTAACAATGCAGATTTCAGTAATTCTTATTTTCTAAAATAAATTCTTTTCTGAGCTAGCTTTTAAACTGTAAGTACATTCTAAGCAGCAGGTAAGCATTCAAATATGTTTAACAGAAACTATACCTCAAGTTTGTGCATCTATGCACATAGGAACACATGAATATGTCCGGCATAGTAACTAGATTTATTAACACCTCTTTAAAAAAAAAATCTGAGGACATTCAAATACGACTTACTTTTCCCATCTACAAGCTTCTCCCTCGGAGAGACATCTGAAGAAGAAAGTTGCTCCTTAACTTTTGCAACATCTTTTGGATGCAAGTAATCGAATAAACTTTGTCCAATTAAACTGGCCTATTGAAAAAAAAAACCAACAAAAAAACAGACACCAAAAAGCAAAAGAAATAAGAACCACATCATTTTTGAGCAGGACCGCACACATATTACTTCTCAGAAAAATAACTTTCTACACCATTTAAAAAAAAGTCAAAGTCAAATACCACAGTTACTCTGAACATCAGTATTCTAATCCACATTTAATTTGCTGGTTTTTAATATTATTTTTATAAACACAGGGTAGTAAAACCGTAATTTGTTACTTCCCCCTTGAAAAACAGCAGATCTAGTTGGATAGCAAAAAAACGGTTCTGTAAAACCAAATGTTTTATTTATGTACATAATACGATTCCTGATCCTAGCCAAAGAAGGTTATGCTCAAAATAGCTCCACTCACAGACTACTGGGGACGGGGAGGAAGTAAAGAAATACCCGTGCTACCCAACGACTCCAAGCTGTAATTTGGCCGGACAAGATGGCAGCGCTGGGCCCGGCGCTGCCCAGAGGCAGGGGTCAACTCCCTCCAGCACTCCTTGGTAGGGGCTGTTGACAGATCTCTCCAGCCGGGATCCACCCAGCCTGCTGGCTCTGCTGATCCGCGCTGGCCTGCTGCACTCCGTCGCAGCACTACCTTCTTCTGAAACAGGCGGGAAATCCCACAGAAGTGGGCTAGCTTTGGTTTTTTCACTGCTTACCTCCACCACAGCAGACCAAACCATGGGCAGAAAGGAGCTGTGTTGACAAGCAGTGCTCTAGGTTCAAACTGCAACTCATTTTGGAGCCATGCCACTTGCTATGTGACCACTGCGTACGTGAAGGGGAGCATTTTTCCGATAAGCCAGAATCAGAAATGGGTTTAATGAAAAGCTTCTAAGAAAGCAGGATAATAAAAATACAGCCTCTTTCATTTGCCCAGGTCCCATCTAACACTAAAGCAAAGGGAAAATGCCAAGTGCCACTTAGAAAGGCTAGCAGCAGCCTTGTCAAAACGTATAGGTGTAGCAAAGAGATTAGGCTGCAGGATGCGATTCGTAACATAGAATGATTCACAAATAAGCTAACAAATTGATAGGTTAAGTCAGTCATGTTCTCTGAACCTCTTTGGCTGGAACAGCAAAGATCTTATGGATCTAGAAGTAGGTATGTCTGATGCGAGAGACTCCAAAAGGTATTTTTTAGTCCTTGAGTAAATTCAGTGCAGAAGTTCAAAAAAATAATAAAACTTTTTTTTTTTAAAATCTGCTTTATGCTTGTACTCATAAGATGATTCATTTCACTTTAATTTAAAAGAGGTACAGTTTGGTTTGTTTTGGTTTTTTTTAAATAAAAATCAAAAAATCTATAAAACAGAGTCCAGATTGGTTACCCTTCCATTTATGAAGAACATGAACACAGCACAAATGGTTTCAAAGTTATAGAAAGAAGTAGACAGATGGAAGCACTAGCTGTTTTAGCCTCTGTTTTTGGAACAGAAGTCATAGATATATGAACAAGTTAGCATGCCTTGATTATTTGTGGTAATCGTCCGTGATGTTAAATGTCAATTAACGGAAAGTACTTCTATTTTTCCTATTTCTCTTACTCTACAGGCCAAGCTGACTCACACTACCTCAGTTTCCTTCAAGTATATACACAGAGAGTTATTGTGGCTGAGGTGTTACATAGTGCATCTGAACATAAAGGCATTACTGAAGAAAGCTTTAACTTCCACTGCTGAACTACCAATTTTCCTTGGCCTAAAAAAAAAAAAACAAAAACAAAAACCACCTCAAATCACTTCACCATTTAAAAGAAAATCTCTTGGAGACAGAAATTAAGACATCTTCAAATTATCCTCTCAGACTAGCAGTTTTCTTAAGGATAATAAATTGAAATCTGACTGTACTCGCAAATATTTTGTTCCAGGATATTCAGCCTTACTCTGAAGGAGGTTGAATCACAGAAATTCCAAGATATGATACACAAGGACTGTTTTTTAGCAACATACAATAAAATGTGAAAGTTTAAAATTTCTAAGAAAATGCAAGGTTAAAGCAAACCAAGAAACTCAATTATAACCACCTGATCATAATTAAGTATTTTGCAAACTGATTCTGAGACAAACAGAATTTTTCCTCTGTTGCATCCAACCACAAATAGGAATCCATCTGCAGCCTGAAAATATAAAGATACTGTCTTTAAAAACATACAATTAAAATATACAATGAATACTGATGACTACAAGGAAGCACACTGTTAAATCTGATTTTTTTTAATTAAACAAGTTATAAATAATATCAAAAAGCAATTAAATTGCAAGGACCAAATGAGACCTTCCGCTAGAAGACCGCTGAAGTTTCATAAACACAGCTTTGGGGAAAGAGGCAGCCAGCTGCAAAACAGCCTAACTTGGGAGTCATTTTACAGATCTCAGCGAAGTCTGTTATTGCAGCAAAGGAAAAAGAAAACAGTTGCAAACGAGAAAGGGTAAAGGGGTATGAGTATAGGATGAAGTGCGAAAACAAGATTTTCTTTCAGGTGTTACTTCTCCACCTTTTTCAAAGTACATCTTTAAAAATCTAAATGAAGGAGAGCAAACAACTGCAAGTATATTTATGCATCATTAAAAGCATTCTCTATACTTGTATGCAGACTTCAATATCAACATAAAAGATTTTATGTATTAAATATGCAGATTGGATACAGATTTTATTATCCCTTCAAGGGCTGCTGTTTGCCATGCTCACAAATCATCTTTTGTACCCCTTTATGAAAAAGCCTGTATAGCGTAAAGAATTTATCAACCAGTACTTATCAAATACATCAAAGCACTTGCTTGAAGGAAAAGGTGGGGGGAAAAAAAGCACTCTCCAACTAAAAACTCAAGTTAATGGCAAGCTTTAATAAGGACATCATTTAATTGAGAATTTCCTTCCACTTACCCTAAGGATTAACTGTCGGAGCTCATCATCCTTTAAAAATGAAGGTTTGTACCGGACTTCTGTATAGGAGCTAGTGGAACCTGGAAAACAGATTTTTTGTAAACAAAATGTCCAAATTTACATTTTAAATTTACTTTAAACAATTATACTTATTCTGTATTTTATAACATTTCTTTGCAACCACAACAGCTGAATAAAAAATATTAAAATTCTAAAAATATTAAAATAACCGTCATAAACATATGCTGGCAATTAATATGGGCACACAACCAGTTTTCTTCTTGCCCTTTACTTAGCATAAACCAAGGAAACTTCTGTTCAGATACCTTTAATGTACTGCTAGAGACATGGTATTATGAGAACTGCATTTTCTAGCAACATTTCATAGGCCTATTTCAGAATCTTTAACACTTGCTGAAGCTGAATAATTCCAATGTTATCAATTGTCTTTTGGCATGAACAATGCTTCATTAGTATATGCTTCACTATATATCCAACAATCAAAAC
This sequence comes from Elanus axillaris, assembly GCA_026212715.1. Taxonomy (NCBI): domain Eukaryota; kingdom Metazoa; phylum Chordata; class Aves; order Accipitriformes; family Accipitridae; genus Elanus; species Elanus axillaris. The sequence continues at coordinate 165,639 of JANZLQ010000025.1, read as the reverse complement.
ACCTACTCTACTGCAGTTAAACTGAATGTCTCACTGAATGCAGTGAGACTGACTCACTATATTTACTGTTCTAGCACCTGTGGCAAGTACTCTAAAATAATTTTTAGTCATTACAAGCATTTCCACAACTTTTTCTAGGTATTTTTTGAGGAAAATAGCAGTTGAACTTTCCAGCAAATTTCAGCATTCACTATAATTCCACATAGTATCTTGCATTTTCTTAAAGCATTTGTTTTGAAGATACACATAACAACTGTGCTGGATGGAGTCCAGTTTTCATACCCTATTGTTAAAATACAAATGTCTGAGCTGAGGATTTCTTGTAGATGGATGTTTAAACTGCAAGTGCAATTACTGCCCTGCTGATCTGTCACATTATTTCTTTACACAAAATTCTCAGCCTGCTTGGGTCAATGGGCCTCTAGGAAACCCTTCCAACCTAAATTATTCTGTGATTCTATTACTGTCAAGTTAGCAGCATAATTTGTTTCCTACATTCCTCTGACTCAAGGCTAACGAGGTTCTTGTTAGATATGTTTATTCATAATCAATTTTTTTTTTGCAATGCAGACAGTCAGTCTTTGATCTTGGCTTACAGTTGACCAAATTATTATTTTGGAGGGGGGGGATGTGAGGAAAAATAATCTTTGATAACTCTTTCTTGGTACTCTAACATTTCACAGTGTTTAATGTAATCAAAGTCATCAACCATCCTGTTAAAGTACGTTTTGTGTTGCAGTATTCCTTTTTGACCATTGTTCTTGCAGGTTAAAAAAAAATTCCTGAAAGATGTTTATGTCTAAACGTATTTTTTTCTTTAGTTTTATGCAACTGGTTTTCGTTTCACAAAGTTACACTGTAAAAGCCTTAACCTATCACTGAAGTGAGTTCTCTGTGCTCCCAACCAGTGCAACTACTTACATCTGTTTCTTTAGGTAAGCATTAGCACAGTTCCCCGTTGTTGAAGAGACTTTTTTCCTAATCTCACACTGCACAAACAACTCATTGGAAGTATTTGATATTTCATAAATTACTTGGCCTTCAACTTAAAGCCCTCCCAAAATTTAGTTGGATTTTTGGTTGGTTGGTTGGTTTTGTTGTTTGGGTTTTTTAAGTGGTGTTTTTCCATGATGTTGTAAATGTCAAAGTCAACAGATAAACATGAAATTCCAATGCAGAGACAAATGGTTGACGTTATTACCATATCTGCGATTGCAAACAGGAGCATGAAGACCATTTGCTTCTCTATTAGCAGTACAGCTCTTGGCATCGGTACAGCACCACAGGTATTACTGTTACAGAAAGTATGATGGAAAGTGGAGAGATCACAGAACATGTTCAATTTGGGGGTTGGAAAATAATGAAAGACAGACTTGTTTGATTGTTTTAATTTTTAAAAAGAATCAAGGAGTGACTCAGTTGCACGGCATACCCTCAGCGGACAGAAAATATCAGACACTGAAGGGTGGCTTTTTTTCTGGTATACTAAGCAAAAAGAAGAAACGAAGTTCTGGAATCTACAAACATGTAAATTTAAAAAAAGCACTGAATTCAGAAAGGAAACGTAAAATAAATGACCTTTGATTTACTTAACCTTAAAGGACATACATGGTAGAACTTCTGATAGAACAAGAACTTTCAGGATTAGTTTCCTAAAACTCACCTTTTAAAGATTTTAAGTGTTGCACAGCCATCCGTAACACTGTAAGCTTGTCTAGCTTTCGTGCCATGGGATTGCACTGAGGTATCATAGCAGACAATTCCTCTATCAGATTATTCATTTTGTCTCTTCTTCGCTTCTCTGTTTGACTGTGAGCCTCTCTAAGAAGAAAAATTGTTAAAATACATGGTTTTCCCCATAATATTAATCAATTCAATTTTGGGAACAGAACATATCACAAGAAGTACTACTGCACTGAAACAGTTTTTCATACTACTTGTATTTGACAATTGAATTGGATTCACTTGAACAAAACAGAAAGGTCACAAGAACAATGTGAAATATTGAGGGGGGGGGGGGAATACCTCAAGCGACAGCTTGATTATATGTGGCAGGTACAGGAAGCTATGAAAACTTATAAAAGTTAATTCTTCTTGTGACTCTTGACATCCAAGTGAATACCTTGACATTTTACCAGAGAACTTTTGATGTCATTAGTAATCACTGGAAGACACTTCCACTCCCTGACCCTATCTCTGCCTGGCTTGTGTAACTAAGACGTGGTATTCATTCTGCTACTTTTTTCTTTTATTTTTTAGAGAACACTCTCAGCACTTGCTAAAGCATCTCTCAAATCTGTTTTATGCAAACTCACAATGATCTGAGATAAGCAGTGCCTTCTTGTTATCTCATTACCTTAAAAATTACTCAGCTTGAAGACAGACACAAACACAAGCATTTATTCATAGCACAGCGGAAGCAACAGACAACAAATTATGCGTGCTTATAGGAGATGTAGTGGAAACTGAAATAAAAAGCTATGCCTCATGTGATTTCACCAGAGGCATTTCAGAACGCCTTCCCCTTCATCCCCTGACAAGGTGGCAGAGAGGGTTTCAGCCTCTGTGGGTAGCCCGTTTCTCAGGTCTCACCTCTTGGTAAGCCTCTGTCCAAGAACTCAACCACAGAGAGCTTCTCTCCTTGGACAGTTTTCATCAGAAAACCCCTTCTACGGCACACGACAGTGCACATGACAAATGTATTTGTATTTCAGGTCACTTTCTTTAATTCTTTCTAGTGGAGTATGTTAGCTTTTCTAGCTGATCTCCTCCCCTCTAACATCCTCTAGCAGATCAAAAATAGTTTAATTCATTCTATTGCCTCCTTACCCAGAAGACAAGCTAGACACTCAATTAAAACAAAGATAATTTTCCTTTCTGATTGAGACCAGACACAGTGTAGTTAACCAAACTGAGGGACAACAAGTTTTGGTTAACTGATCTCCAAAACATTTCCTTTAGGCATACTGTAACAGAAGGTATTATAGGTAATACAGTTAACTGTACCTGGCCTGTTAGGAAAGCACAAAGTACAGTTTTAAAGACCCAGCCTTCTTTTTATTATTTTTCCCAAAAATAAATCCTTCTCCCCCCAAATAATTCTGGGTCATTCATCCAAGCAATTAGCTTTTCTCTCTCTAAAAGGGTTTTGGGGTTTTTTTTGTTTTTAGATTTAATTTTAGCAGTTATTCTTAGCTCTACAGGTTCATCCAACTTTTCCTTCATGTCAGGTAGGAAAAATCAAGTAAGATATTGTGTATGCTCCTTGAACTGTGAACCTCAGGAAGACAGATACAAACATTTAGGGAAAGAGAACAATCTTCCACATCTCTAAGAATCAAAAAGAAGTTATAGAAACCTGAACAGGTGGATGCAGAAATTCAGGTGATGACTGGATGATTCAGAAAGCCTTCTGTTACATTCCCCAGTTACAAAGGGGAAGGGAGAAAAGTAAGTTGCCCAATAAGCTTGAGAAAGGAAACACTGGAGGGAGATAACTGTTAAGCAAACCTTCAGAGAGTCTTCTAATTATTTTTTTCCTCCAACTAATGAGCCAAAACTTAATAAAAAAATTAACAATACAACATCAAAGTTATTAGAGCAATGTACAAAACAATCTTGTATAGCAATCTGGAATACTCAGTAAAGAAAAATAAATTTTGGAGTTAAACAAAAAGACTGCAAATGTCTTCTGGAACACTTCAATCTCTTCCATTTTATTTAAATTACAAGAACACTTCACAATTATTAGTTAGCATACTGTATAAATAATGCTTTTGACAGCAGAGGGATTATTTATTTCTGCTTTGACATCTTTTCTAACATGACAAATGACAGATAATTTTATAAAACAGCTCTAGTTTTAAGTGGCTTGTCTAGAGTTTAAAATATTTGTTTGGATGAATCATGACTGTACTCAGTCACACAGCGTTTCAAATATTCCAAGTGCTTTAAGTGAATTCCAATTTGGTTTCAGGTAAGATGTGAATTCAAAGTACAATGGCAAACCTTGAGTAATTCCCTACACAAAAACGTGCTCCAGAACAAGAACTCTTTGTCATGCTTTACGTGAATCTATTTTCATGTGGGATAAATTTTAAATACTTCCAAGTGTAGACAAATCTAGAAAAAACAATTCTCAGATTCATACAGACTGAGTATCAGCTCATCCCTTTATACATGACTTGAGTGTACTCATTTAATTCTCACCTTGAAAATTTTAACCTCAGGTTTTTGCTAAACCATCTGAGATATTCAGCAACACAACATTAAAATTACTTAAAATTACTGAAAAACAAAATCCTCAAGGAGGCTCTAAAAATTACTATACATTTAGGAGGGGAAAGGAAAAGCTTACTGTTAAATATTGGCAGTTTAAATGAACGTTAGCCACAAACTCCTATTTTACTATTGTGAATCCTAGTATTTACTAGCAAAACATACTTTTATTGTAAATTAGTACCTGAAATCTTTTATTTTAACATGTTCTTCATCTTCACTCCTAGAGAAAACAAGATATAGAGTTTTACATTGCATATTTAATACTAAGTACTACTTTCCTCCTGTGAATTCAAGAAGATATAGAAAATGCTACAAATGCTCTAAAAAAAGCAAACCCACAAAAATTCCTAAAACAAAATGATCTAGCAAGTGATGCATAATAGAAGCAGACCAAAGCACAACTTCCAATATTCACAGTTAGGTGAACATATTATGGGGATATTTCATAATTACAGGGCTATTTTTATCCTGGAGAAAAACAACATTAATGCAACATTCAAATAACTTAAATCCAGGCTTGATTTATGTTTTTATTCAAAATTTTACAGGACATCATCTACTCATGTTTGTATTTCCAAAATCTTATTGTCAAATGATGAAAAAAGCAACTGTAGCCTAGACTGGGCCTAAAATACACTTTAATTGCTCATGGTCAGAAAAAGTAAAAATTAAGTGTTTTCCCATACCATACAACAATGACTGGAAAGTCTATTTAATAAAATTGTAATAAAATGAAAGACAATCATAGTGCCTGTATCACAATAAATACTTGGCAGCAGGAAAGTATGAAGCATGATTCACACAAGGGTAATGATCTTTTTTCTTCCCCAAGATCACTCTATTTTTCACTACCATCTATTAAGAATTTCAGAGCATGGCCTAATAGTAGTCTTGCAAATTGTTGTGGTTTAAGCCCAGCCGGTAACTAAGCTCACTCACTTCCCCCCACCCAGTGGGATGGGGGAGACAATTGGGGGGGGGGGC
>JANZLQ010000025.1:106719-140911 GCA_026212715.1 Elanus axillaris | reverse complement strand
CGCCCCCGAATCCCCCCCCGGCCGCGGGAGCAGACGAGGCCCCTGGGCCGCGGCCTCCCCGGCTGCCAGCGCCCCGGGAAGGTGCTGGCGGCGGCAGCCAGTTCCCATTCGAGGAGGGGCCGGTACGAGCGACCCGGCCATGCCCGCCGGTAGCAGCCGCTGGCCGGTTCGCTGGCTGGCGGTCACCTGCCTGGTGGCCGGACCGTCCCTGGGTCGAGAGTGCTCGGCGGAGAAAATGGAAGATACCGTCATCGATATAAACTTATCGCTGTCCCGAGGCGTCCGGGGCGCGGAGCCGGCGTTCGCCCCCGGCCCGGAGGTTTGCGTTCGCGCTTGCTGCTCCGGGGAAAAGCTCCCAGGTAACCGGCTGCTCCTCGGCCTTCTGCGGGAAAACGCGCGAAGGCTTGGGAAATCGCTTCTGGAGTTGGGGCTGGCGTGGTGTGTCCAGGCAGAAGGGCCGAGGCTGCTGGCTGTACTCAGCCCTGCCACGTTAATTCAGGGTTTCGTGCCCCGCTGTGGCTGGTAACAGCTGGCGGCTGCTGTTGTGTCCGGCCGAGCGTGAGGTTCGGTCTAAATCCAAGACCCTGGAGCGTCCAGGAGCAAGAAACGGTGGTAGTTTGCAGCGTTCCAGCCTCTGAGATCCCCTGACTCTAAGGTGCCCAAGCTGCGTTTAGCAAATGCGCTACAGCGCGAGCGATGCTTTGCGCTGTGTTTAATTTTAGCCAAAAAAATGAGAGTGCCTACCCTTCTCTGAGGCCGCTGGTTTGCATCAGGCTCTTGGAGCAGCAGCAGGAGGCAGAGCAGCAAGTCGAAATGACAGCAGTAAAGGTGACCCCTCAATCGTCAACAAGCCGAGCGGTTCCTGGGACGGGATAGGGAAAAGACGGTAAATCGTTCCTTTCCCTGTGAGTATATCAAGGAGGTTCTCAGATTTATCCGGAGTTGTAAGCGGGAAATTATTATATAGGAAGTGGTGCCAGTGTGGTATGGGTGAGGGGAGGATGAGGGATTTGACTCCTCATTTCCCCGAGTTCATCTGAACAGGAAGAGGAAGGTATGACCTTCCATGTGTTGGCCCCGGGCCATTCGTTTGCAGTCCTGGACTGTTTTTCCTGCAGGAATGTTAACATGTTAGTAGTTTTCCTCTTACTCACATAAGGAAAAATTAATTTAACAAACTAGAGCTCGTCGTCAAGATGCTATAAAAGTTCTTATTGCTGAAACATGTATTTATCATGTTTTGCAGGAGACAAGAAGTGCAATCTGATTATTTTCGATGCTCAAAGGACAAGCACGCATCCAAACTGCTACCTGTTTCATTGCCCTAGCACAGAGGCTTGTCCGATGAAACCCGTGGCAGGATTTGTGAGCTACAAGATAACGAGAGGTAATTAACAGTGAGAGCCACCAGTCCCCACACTAGATGGCTTTCGCACCTGTGAGTTTTCAGTAGTGACCAGAAAAAGTTTGGGGGTTGTGGTTTTGGTAAAACGTTCTAAGCCAAGCCCCGTAATTTGACAGTGCTGCTCTTTTGCTTTGTGGAAGGCGGATGGGCAGGTGTGTGGTGAGCTCCTGTGTGGACCCAGTTTCCCGGCTGGAATAACATCCCGACCCTTATGAAATTCCTTCACATTAGATTCAGAACTCCTCATAATTTTCCCTTCCTTTAGACAAAAAGAAGCCGCTTCCATCTTGATACACGCAAGAAGGAAAATTCCCTGTATGTAACCCTGAAGAGTTATCCCTGAAAGCAATGGAAATACGATGCCCTTGTAAGCCGTCGGTGTATTTAAAGGATCCATGCTATATATGGTACAATACTATGTACACACAGGCAGAAACACTGAGCAAATGTTGGGCAAGCCCGGGAGCACCGCTGTGATGTTGCTGAGTAATTGGCAATAGTATTCATTATTTTCTGCTTTCAGTTAAGGAACCTGAAGCGCAGATGCAAACTGCCTAAACTCAAAACTTTATGGCATGTGGGCTGCACACTCAGAAACTTCTTGCTCTCATGTGCTGTGGGATTTTTCATAGCAAGTCTTGCTTGTTGACTGACGTTGACTTGCAGCAGGCCTGTTTGAACGGCTCAGATAAGAAACTGATAATTAATTAGACTGTCCTCCTGCCAAGAGTTCACAAGGTGGTTTCAGTGTGAACCTGAACCTGAATCTCAAGAATTTCTGCTTGACAGAGCAGAAATTTTGTATTTCCAGAGTCTGAACTTTTGCTGAAAAGGAGAACCTTTCCAAGAGGAACTATGCAAGGAGTGAGAGCAGGATATGTAGACAGATTCACATAATGTTACCAAATATTTTAGGGCAAGCACAATCACACAGGAATTCGGCAAAAGCAATGTGCAACAAGGGAATTACATGCCTGTAAAATTATCATTAGAACTATTCTTTTCTCTAGCTCTTTCTCCCCTAGAAGCACATGGGGGTTTCAAACAAATAGGCAAGAAATGTAATCATGCTTGTGCTTGCGTCCTGCGTGTAGCGTAATGCTCAGCTAACAACTTGATTGCCTCTACCATCTCTTTTTCATTTTGCATTTTTTAGCGTCTGTGAACATTGAATTATGGAAAGATTATGCTAGCTTATTTACCTTATGTTCCTAATAAGTTTTCAAAGGTAGCACCTGGGCAGCATTGGTACTGACAAACATTTCAAGCTTCGTTTTTTTGTACGAGAATCTTAATGGGGTTGCCCTGAAAACCAAAAGGGGGGGAAGGTACTTTGTTGGTAATAAGGCAACGTAAAATACTGATGCTATGCTGGTAATGAAATTTGTTTTTTCTTTCTTTAACTATTCTTCTGGCTGCTAACTGATGGAAGCAACCTATGACTTGGGAAGTAAAACGTTTCCTGGTCCCAGCTGCAAAGAGCTATTGCTAAAAAAGTAATCGCATTTCTGGTTTCTGCTGTTCATGTACTTTTGTGGCACTTGCCTTTTCCACCCCACCAGGATACCCAGGCAAGACCGCTGGGTTCCAGCAAAGTATGTTCAGGAGGCGTTTAGTTTGTTTTTCAAGAGTGACAACCTTAAAGTTTGGTTTCTAAGGCAGCTTATTGGATTTGAGATACCAGCAGGACCACTTGGTGTTTTTAATCTTTTTTTAAAGTTTGACTCATGTAGCGCCCTTGTCCTTTCTTCCCAACAAGCACATCTATCCCGGTACCCCAGCTGGGTCTCGCACGCCACAGTTTTGGGCAATTACATTTGGGAGCTTGCAGTCTAAAACGGCGACAAAAGAATACTATAAAATCAATGTTTGATGCTGAAAATGTGGAGTAGAGTTAATTAATGCAGGTGGTTACTCCACAGCACTCGCATTAATTAATGTATCAGGGATACTTAACTCCTGTCTGGGAGTCGTCACGTAGCCTCCCTCTCCCTGTGCTCCCTCCGCCGTCCTTGGAACGCTGCGTGAATGCTCTCTGCTTTTCTAGCTGTTGCCCAGGCGAGTGAACTGAGGATGCCGTAGCACACTGTAAGTGCTTTGTAGCTGTGTCACGACATCCGCCGTTTGTTTAAACACGCTGAGCGTCCATGGGAGTGCATCAGGAACAGGGAAAAAGTGAGCTGAAGACTGACTCCGTGGTGGTGACAGGACATTTCCTCGCTGGTCTGGAAGTGTGTCCAGAGCTGCAGAAGCAGCTGGGAGTTTGGGCGTCTTTGGCCGTACAGTTTCTGATTCTGTAATAGCTGAACATTTTGTTATTTAAGGCCACTCTCTAAAAACAGAGTATGGCTTTTTCTAAGTCAGATCTTGGTTTTGGAGTCTGTAATCTCTATTTAGTATCTTGTTTTGCTAACAAGCTGGTGCCTGACGGGAAGGGTAGGATTAAAATTGGTGTCTATAGTTCAAGGGAAGTAGTTGCTGTGCTCTTGCTTAAAGCATTGCCAGTTTTTTGATTTGTTGTTTTGGGTGGGGTTTTTTGCACTTCGTTTTTTTGTGGAGTCTTAGGGCTTGGAAATACCTATTAAGACAGCAGCCAACTAGGCTTCTTTGTATATATAATAAACCCGACATAAATCCACCCCTTCAGGTAAGAGTTCCTACTTGAGAAAAAAGTGACAATGAAAATGTCATAGACTTTTTGTTATTTGTTTCAATTCCAATTGCGGTTAACGAACCTCTTTTTGTCTATAAAATGAGACAAGTGAGAGTCAGAACCACTTGAGAGCGTGCTCTCTTTTAAATGTTCTGTGTGGCAGCTGAATGATAATATATATATATATAATAATTATAAATACAATTATAAAATCTATATATATATGTATATAAATCTGAATTATAACAATTAGCCAGTCTTTCCAAGAACTCGTGCTCACCCAAATTCTCTCTATAATACCTATGTAGAATCAGGTAGCTGCTAGGATTATCATTTGCATGGAATTCCTGTCACATAATGCTGCTGCCCTGCTTCCAAATTCAGTTAAAAGACCTTCACCCACCTGTTCCACAAGGAATATGTATCAGCTTCTGGAGAAATCGTAAAGTGTAGTCTGCTTCTCGTGGAGGCCTTCACTGCAAATACCTCGGAGACTCTCGGAGCAATGTCTTTCTTCTAGCACGGCAGCAGGAGCTCAGGTCTTTCCTACAAATCAGTATGTGTGTGAAATGAGGATATTATTGCCACATTGTATCATAAGACACTTTTTGTATGTGAACTGAATCGTGTCAAGCAATCACAGGGTGCTTGGATATTACAAGAAAGGGGAGTATATAATCATCTTGGCTAGGTGGAAATGTGTATGACAAATAAAAGTGAGGTTGATAATACCTACTTCTTAACCGACAGAGGTGGAGAATGGTGTGAAGGCGATGGGCCTACTCACTCTGCTTTTCACCTCTAAATAAAGGCTTACATGCATGCAATATGAGTATAAAACAATCAGATTGGGATGATTGCTCCGCACAGGTGCATGCTGTAAGAAGCTGCAGTCAGGGTCTGATATGCCCAGGTTTGAGGCTGACGGGTCTTGTGACACAGAATTTAAAAGTTGCTCTCCATATTTTGAAGAAAGGAAGATCTTGATGCCTCAGTTTCATTAGTCATTACTTTCTGGAGCCCACTTATATCTCTCTTACTAAGAAATACAAATAGAGTAAGCCTGTGGTAGTCAAAAAGAGATTTAATAATTAAATACTGGTATTTCCTTTCTGTTTCCAGACACCCATGCATCAGAGGATACGACCTTTGAAAGTGAGGACTTTTCTTCAAATGGGCATTCTTTGTCTTTGGATGCTGGAGCCGTTATTTCTCGCAGTCAGACTAGCCATCAGAATCGTATCGTCTCTCATCAGACATCTGAACTCCTGAACGACGTGGGCAAGCCTTTAGACAATGCTGACGTTCATACCATTTTTCCTGGATCTCAAAGGGCAAAACATCCTGAGAGCTTAGACCCCATCCCAAGGCAGAAGGTAATTAATCTGCCGCCAAAGACGTCTTCTGCTGTCCGAATTGGAAACCCCTCTGCTTCGTTCCCCACCACCCAGTCCAGCGCTCCCGAGCACACCGGTACTACTCTTACTCCACTGCCTCCAAGTACCACCCGGCTGGAGTCTCCTGCGGCCTCTCTGCATCCCGGTGGTGCTAAACCTGCTCCTGTCACCACCACCACCACCATCTTTCCGCCTACTGCGACCGCTAGAGCGGAACCCGGTGTCCCTGCCACCACCATCGCTGCTACTCATCTCCCTCTTCCCAGTCCCGCAAGTTCCTCCGCTTCGGCAGTCAAGCAGCGGGTAGCTGCAAATTCCATATCTGCTACCGCCCCGTCGGGGCCAAGAACTCCAGCCATGCCTCCTGAGCCAACAGTTGTCTCTTCCAACAATACCAGCCAGGTTACCCTCCGCTCTTTTTCAGTTTTCACTCTGTCTACTGGTGATTCCCCCATGGCTTCCCAAAATGACCTGCAGGGTTATGACCCCTCTGATTCGGGAAGCTACCTGCCAGAGAGTGTTCTGAGAGGGAAAGGTGTCTTTCAGCTGGGAGAAAAAAGCAGCCTTGTAGCGGCTTTGCTTTTTGGGGTGATATTCTTGTTGCTAGTTATTGCACTGACAGGGAAGAAAATAGGTGAATCTCTTCAGAAAAGGCATTATACCCGGCTGGATTACTTGATCAATGGAATGTATGCTGATGTGTGATGGGGAGAGGGAATAAGATTGTAAGGAGCGTCTGTCATCTTTGAGAGGACAACTCTAAAACGGAACAGTAGACATTGAAATCTCAGAAGAGGATAGATTTGAGTTTTGGCTGCTAATGGGAAAGCGGCAGATGGCTTTGGTGGGGAAGAGAACTGCTCTCTCTATGCTGATCTATAATGTCTATCATTTTTCATTTATTACTAAATCCTGAAAATAAACACTCAAATCCAAGTTAAGCTAAGAAGGTCTTATATTTAAGGAGAAAAAGCATTTCAAGAGCTTAACCTGTACTGTGACAAGATTAGTGGAATAGAAGTACACCTAATAAATTGAGGACCTCTGCAGCGCGTGAGCATTTTCAGTGCTATTTGCACCAAATGCCACAGTGTTACATGATTGCCTGGCAATCCTATTTACTCTGTTTGTAGCCTTAAAGGAGTACTTAGTTGTAGAGCTTTGCGTCCAAATGGTTTTAGGTACAAACAGTAAAAACTGTTGTACACGTAACATAGCTGAATTTTCCTTAGCTACATGTAGTTTATGGATATATATGTATCTTTAATGGTTTTTTTTCTGCATACATCTCAAGCTGTCCTTAAAACCACATGCTGCAGGTCTGAGTTTGCCTTTTCCAAAGAGCTTGCCACCCTGTAGCACATTGGTTTTTTGCAATATGTGTCAGAGAAAGAGTTTTTTATCATATCAAAGTAAACCAAGCTGCAGTCAAGCTCTTCAGTAATGGCATGACCAAGTGACTTGGCATATGCACGAGAGAGAATCTGTTCTAATATACCAAAGTCCCCAACAGTTGAGGCTCAGCACTCGATCACAGAGCAGGCAGAAACTTGTGAGGGGCCTTGGCAAAGACAACAGCTGTATTATTGGCAGAAGACACACAGGAAGGTGTGGTCTCCTTTTGCTGGACATCTAAAGGGAGGTAAAGAAGTTTTAAAGGAAAATGAGGGCTATGTTGTAGGAGGATGCCAACCTCAAAGAAGTTGCCTGCGGTCAGCAGGAGCAGATGAACAAGGTTGCGTTACCTTCATGCTTCTGGTGTTCTCCTACTTCCCTCCGCAGGTTGGTGGCTCTTGAAAGAGCTGCTTGCAAGTGCTGGACTTGCTGTCCCTCCCAAACACGCAGAGCTTGTACCAGCCTTCAGAGCACAGCCTCTTCACTTCTAGGGTCATCTTCATGGGACCGGTAAGCATAGCTGCTCCGTATGTTTCCCCACCTCTGCCACAAGAGATGAGGGAGAGTACGTGTGAGCATCTACTGCTTGCTACACAGCTTCCAGTTTATGTTATTTACATTTCCCCTCACACACACCCAATCTAAATCTGATTTTAGAATGAAAGACTAGATCTCAAAGTGTCCATGTGGCAGGCAGCATAATCAATGACAAACATCAAGACAGAGAAAGAAGGGTGCGTCATGAATACAAGGAAATAATTCTATTACAAAATATGAAGCATGACTCATGTCCAAGAGGTTCTTAGATCTGTCGAGCTTAGTGCGGTGGGAAGCAGTCGTGATCCAAAAATGGCCTCAAGGTAAGTTTTCTGAGAGCTCTAACAATAACTTTATGCAGAAAATTCTCTGAAAATTCTATTATTCAAAGATCAAAGAAGAGTCAGTGTTCCTTATGTCAAGAAGTTGAATTCTTACTATATGGGGGCTGCAAATTGCTTTATACATACAAAACCAGCTGGTCTTCTACACTGCTTAAGTCTGACAATGCTTAAATGAAAAACATTCTGGATAACCTCTTTAAAAGTGAACAAAATTACAAAAGAAAAGTATCTCAAGTTCATCAGCTTGTCTGTTGACTGCCCTTTGTTTAACCTCAATTTCTTTTTTTTTTAATAGCTATTTTCAAAGGCTTCTGGTCAAGGAACGTGACAAGGGGTAACAACATTTCTGGGAAATGAGTTAATAAAATAAGTACTAGGCCCAGTTGTAGGCTGTAAAAATGCAGGTGCAGATCTGAGGTTGACTGCAATTTTCTTCCAAAAGAACTACAACTTTGTGAGAAGCCTTCTATGTTGCTGATGCCACTATGGCAGCTTGTTGCAGGAGAGGTGCCGAGAACAACCCCTGAATCCTTGCTGTGCGTTTCTGCTGCAATAACTAATTTGTTGGAGGGAGAGGTGGTTTGGTATTAATTGATACAGTACAGTAGAGCTATGTTCAAGGGAAGGCAGGCAGGCATATTTCGGGGTCGTTCAGCACACTGGGCAGGTATTTGGCTAATATCATTAGAAACATTGCCCTCCAACCCAAACAGCACTGTATGTCAAGCGTGGTGGATGGCAGAAGTAAAGCAGAGAGGTGCACAGGTACCATGACTACTTCAGTGGGGTTGCTGAGTGGAGTGGCCTTTTACAGTTTTTGAGTGAAACAAACAACTTTAAATGTTCTTACATTAAAAAAGTCCTTTTTTGTGCTTGAGCAAAGAAATGTAGGTATTAGGCAGGTGTACTAAAACACCTTTTTATTTTGCCATCCATTTGTCTTGTTGGCTTAAGAACAAATGGAATTGTTAGGTGACCAGTTTGAATCTTTCTTGGAGGGCCATTTACAAGCTGGAGCTGTGTTTGAACACTAGAGGGCAACAACAGTTTATTAAATAGAATTGACAAGTTTTGAGGATGCCAATATAAAAATGTTTTCATTAGCTCGCTTTTTTTCCTTTCCTATCAATGGCTATTTCATTGCAAAAATGTTTTATAGGAAAGCTGTTTTGTTTATTGGAAGGTTCTGGGTGGAGGATTATATACGTGCACTTTTAAAACTTCTTACTATGTGATGTAGGGGTAGTGAACAGCTGTAGCAGGCAACAAAACTAAGCATATTATCGTCTCTATTTTAATAATGTTAAATCAGATCGTATTATTAGCCACGTATTGGCATTGCCAGTTAACAGAGCAGGAGAGAGAGATTCCTATCGTCATTCCTTCAACTATGCTGCTTAATGATATGCGGTTTTGGAGCTAATTTATTGGTCTGGATAATGCTCTTGTGTAATGAAACAGAAAGGAGTGAGACAGAGTAACTGTAAAAAAATCCATCCAGTTTTTATGCTTTTCAACACTGTCTACCTGAAATTCCTGTGCACTCTTCTATTTTTCCACTGAGGTCTCCTGTGGTCCTAACTGTGCACCACACTCATGTCACTGGATCATCAGCCATCATGATATGATGACAACCTGTGCATTTGGGGTGGCTCTTTCTGAAGGTAACCAGTTATGTTATGGCTTGAGGCCAAAAGCTGATTGACTTTCATCGCCTGGAGAGTGTAATAAATGCTGTAGCTGCCTGTTTTCACGTTGTTGCTTTACAGTGTTGAGCAAATATAAAGTGTGTAAATATAGACAGTGGTGAACAAAACTGGTTTGTGGTATTGTGCAGTAGGGCAAATAGAAAGCCCAAATTTTATAAGCACTGCAAACAATCCTGAGGAAATAAATTGCAGATCTATTTGAGATGTATGAGAAGAGCACATAGTCCCTACCTCAAAGGGCTCCAAACTCAGTATAGCGTGCTCTCTTCAAATTCAAGTGCTTCAGTTTATTGTAATTCCTGTAGGAGCGGGAAATGCTTATACTCAGGATTCTTTCAAGTAAATTACTAACTGTGGTGGGTTGAGCCTGGCTGGATGCCACATGCCTGCCAAGCTGCTCTATCACTTCCCTCCTCAGCTGGACAGGGGGGAGAATATACAGCTAGAGGCTTGTGGGTCGAGATAAGTACAGGAGAGATCACTCACCAATTACCATCATGAGCAAAACAGACTTGACTAAGGGAAAAATTAATTTAATTTATTACCAATAAAATCAGAGTAGGATAATGAGAAATAAAAACTAAAGTGTAAAAACACCTTCCTCCCTCCCTCCGTCCCGGGTTCCACTCCACTCCCCATTTTCTCCACCTCCTCCCTGCCAGCAGCACAGGAGGACGGGAATGGGGGTTGGGGTCGGTTTGTCTCACCTTGTCTCTGCCGCTCCTTCCTCCTCAGGGGCAGGACTCCTCACTCCTCCCCTGCTCCAGCGTGGGGTCCCTCCCACGGAAGACAGTCCTCCCCAAACTTCTCTGGTGTGAGTCCTTCCCACAGGCTGCAGTTCTTCACAAACTGCTCCACAAACTGCCTTCAGGCACAGCCTGCTCCAGCGTGGGTCCTTCCCCGGGCTGCAGTCCTTCAGGCACAGCCTGCTCCAGCGTGGGTCCCTTCCCGCGGGGTCACAAGTCCTGCCAGAAAACCTGCTCCAGCCTGGGCTCCTCTCCCCACGGATCCGCAGGTCCTGCCAGGAGCCTGCTCCGGCGCGGGCTTCCCACGGGGTCCCAGCCTCCTTCGGGCACCCCCCGCTCCGGCGTGGGGTCCTCCCCGGGCTGCAGCTGGAGATCTGCTCCCCCGGGGACCTCCCTGGGCTGCAGGGGCACAGCCTGCCTCACCGTGGTCTTCATCACCACAGGCTGCAGGGGAATCTCCTGCTCCTTCTGCACTGACCTGGGGGGCTGCAGGGCTGGGGCTCTCATGTTCTCAGTCCTCTCTCCAGCTGCCATTTCTCTCTCTCCTGCAACTTTTTTTTTTTCTTCTTAAAAATGTTCTCCCAGAGGCATTACCACTATCGCTGATGGGCTCGGCCTTGGCCAGCAGCAGGTCCATCTTAGAGCCGGCTGGTATTGGCTCTGTCGGACACAGGGGAAGCTTCCAGCAGCTTCTCACAGAAGCCACCGCTGTAACCCCCCACTACCAAAACCTTGCCACAGAAACCCGATATAATCAGATTCATTGTTCACTGCTTGTGAACTTCAGAAGTCAAGAAGTCATGCCGATCTGTCCGCTTCCTAGAATAGGCAAAATCCATACTGTGGCCCAATTACGTACTGTGCTATTTCAGAAAAAGGCATTTATATAAATTGTACATTTTGCAAAGTTTGCTTCAGGCATTAGTTTAATTTTGTTTATTAAAAAAACGGGTAATATTTTCTCCTTTCATAGTAGAAGTACACGCAGGTTTCTCACCATTGTATTTGAAGCCAAAAGGCACCTTCTTCACATACCCCTTTTCAACCAATTGAACTGTATAGACAGTAAAATCTTTTTTGTCTTATTTGTAAAGAATATAAAAGCACGGCATCAGCAAACATCTTGCTTTTGAGACCATACTTGTTTGCTGGCTTCTTTGGGCATTAGACAGGGATCTTTTGTCTATGGGAGCTAGATGAGACCTCAAAGGCAGCCTAGTGGACTGAAACCCTGGAGATGTGTGCCTAGTTTACCAGTGATTCACTCAATCATGATCACAAAGTCACTTAAGTTCTTTGTTATTATTAAATAGATATATTGACGTCAGAAGTAGACTTCGTAAGGAAATTAAGTGTCCAAGACTAGCAGAGCTAGAGCAGTTTTTGAGTAAGTCCTAACACGAGAGAGATGCATGTTCAAATCAGCGCTCCCCTTTCAGCTCTCAAAGTTTTGTGCATGGCCACATGTGCACGGACCGGGCTCGGGGGGAATGTCTTGGCACCTGCTTCCTTCTGGAGCTCTATTACCTTCATATTCCAGCCCATACATCCACGCTGAGGGGCAGATTCTGCCTATGTCCCTGGAAGGAAACAAGGTGTTACCTAAGCTCCATGTGTACATAACACTTGCTAGCTGTAGCTGCCATCTCTTTCAAAATGTGGAGCAGGGGCTGTGGTTACGCTTTTACACAACAGCTTCAAGGTCACAGCATTTACTCTGTTGATGAGCTGCCCTCTCAACATCATTTAGTCTTGTGGGCTGGAGAAGTAGAGGCAAGGGCAAAGATTTTGTCTTTGGAAGGGGGAGGATGGGCAGAGATGCCTGGAGGGAAGAAGCTGCCACCAACTGAAGGTGGACTGCCCAGGGACAGCATGTAAAGGGAGCACGTATTCCTGGAGGAGAGAGAAGCAGCAGCAGATGGTGGCTCACTAGAAACAGATTAAAGCAGCTGGTACGGAAACAAGATGTGGCATCAAAGGTCAGTTCAAATCAGAAACAAACTGTTCCTAGCAGAGCTCCACTTAGATTGGGAAATGAGAAACCTGGGCTAATTTCCCTGCTCAGCATGAGGAGGTTCAAGCCTACGTGCCCCATTTCCCCAGAGAACAGTAACCTCCGCAATACCAGCCTGGAGAGGTGGTGGGAGGAGTGGGAGGCAGCGAGATGAACTCTCTCCATGTGTAAAGATTCATTTCCCTCACACTGACTGTAGAAGTTTTCCTGTGTGAACTGTACAAATCCTGGTGCCATCACTTTTGACAGAGAATAAGTTAACTGTATAATATATACATTAACTTGCCCTTCAGCTGTCCCAGTACTTAACATACCTGGTATCTCTTGGACAGTGACTTCTTTTCGGCAGAATGGCATTCTGCGTGGCAGAGCCTGCTGAACCCAGCATGGCTGACAGGTTATACAGTCTACTGGTACCCACATGTAAAACCTGCTTTCGTTGTTGCAATTCAGCTGTGGGACAGGCATTGTAGAACCTCTGTCATATTTAAAATTTGCATGCATGATAAATAAAATTACCTCCAAGAAGTACATTAAGCACTTCCTGAACGGCAAATATATCCTTCTGTAGTCCAGAGCTGGCAACAACTACTGTCATCACTCCCAACAGCAACAGACTGTTTTGAATACTCCTCCCTTCTCTTTCCATAGGAAAATTGTCAGAAAAGAACTTTTATTGACCAAGGCATAATTGTTTTGCTTATGCACAAGGCGCACGTTGTACAAGAATAAAGAAATTTAAAATGCACAACAGATATTTGCAGTATGTTTTATAAACACTAAACCACATAATATTAAAAGTGGTTGATTTAAAAAAATCCAAACATTTCTGCACATGCTGAGGGCATAGCCTTTATATTTGCCATTAAAGTGCTATATTTTGCTGTATTTCTGTTTACCACTGAATTTGGTAATGCAAGGAGATAAGCCTACATTTTGTTATGTTATGTACCTCAGATATATGCTTACTGGAAGAAAAGTGTTATCCCATTAAATAGAATAATGCTGTTAAAATTGTATCATTTACTGAGAGCAGCAATTCTCAAGTGGAGGGAGGGCTGTTATTCGCTGGAGGGCTCTAGAGAAGGCCAGTCACCAGCTGCTAGCTCCTCTTTGCTTTCAGCTGCTCAACTTTGTACTAATTTTTTTATATGACTATTTCACAACTGCATCTGCTGCCACTGCTCTAAACTCAGCAAGGAGCAGGGAACAGTAGGACAAAATTGTTTCTATAGCAAATCAAAGGACACAACTGCCTGTGGAAGCCTTTCTTGAATAAATTATGGTCTACAGGGAAGAAGATCACTCTTGTGACGAGCAATAACTATTTTAGAAACAGCTTCACACGACTGCAGTTGGTACAAGTTGAGCAATTTTTGCAATCTCTACTTTCTGATTGAGAGTAGTGACACTGGGGTTTTCACTGTCCATGGAATTCAAGATGAGAATACACAAAATAGCGTCTCAATTCCTTAGATGTCTCCCATTCTGGAAGATAAAAAAATCCAGTACCCTGGTGTGAAAAAAATAAAACCAGCAACTTTACAAAAAGAATGCTACTTTTATTTTCAAATGCTGTAAAAAGCCTCATATAAATTTTTATAATGCTTCTATGTAACCTTCCCAACCACAACTAACGAAACAGTCTAGGAAAAATATAGCAGTTGCCATTTTGACTCCAGGAACGAGCTGCTGTAATATATCAACATTAAAAGGACATGGTACAGTATGTTACAATGCTTGTAATTGCTCATATTATTAAAAAAAGTGAGAGCACTTCCTAAGCATTAGAATATAACTGGGCTAAACTGCAGTATTCCCTACTTCCCCCTTCTGCAACAGCAAGTCACCTGTTCAGGAGCTGGCACAACACCCTTTGTACTGCTTACGCCCATTTATCTTAGTAGTGTGGAGAGCTTTCAGCAAGCCCCTTTGCACTTCGGTGAATTCACCCACGTCAGATGCTATTATTCCATACGGTATCCAACAGCTCAGGTGTTTAACAATTGACCTATAAAAATAAGACTTATATAACTCTCCAGCAAGGCAAATTTAACAGTGCAAATGCAGTTATCAACAATATTTGATTTCTGAATGCTGGCAATTTTTTTTAACTCCTTTTGCACAAGAAACAACCTCTGCTGATGTCCTGTACCTAAGGCCACTCACTCATGCTGACTGGAGATGGAACAAAGTACAAAAAGCTCAGCTGCGTTTCCCAATCCAAGCTTCCTCCCAATTTTCAGGGTATTCAGATCCAGAACTTGGATTCAGGCTCACCACTTCCATCGATGCACTCAAGTTTTCCCTGCTGGAATAGTTTTAACTTCCCAGCAAACCTCTGATAACAATTTACAAACGCATTTCCACATTTTAACAAAAGGTAACAAAACATACTTCCAGAAAATAAGTTTTCACATGGTTGCAATCATCAAGCCATTTCAGGATCTTTGGTACTCCAAGAATAAGAAAAATGAATGGCACAGTGACAAACATCACCAAAGGAAAACACACAACCATCCAAAGGAACAAAACAAAAATAACTAAACAAAAGATATGTTGCACTTCCATTTTTTGAAAGCCAGTGTAAATTAACCTTCTTTTAAATCCATTACAGTGTCACAGTTTCACCTTTTAAAACAGATCTATCATCCTAAAGAGCAGTAGTATTTAATATTTTGTTTAACTTGACATACTGATTAAAATAATGCTATGTTTAAAAAAAATAATTAAAAAATCAGCTACCACAATACAGGAGTTTATGCTAAATAGGCTGCAGGCTGTTTCCCTATGAATATAACTCCTATCTGAGCACTGATATGATTAATCATCTGCAATTTTAAATGAGTATTATCTTTAGTGTTACAAATATAAGGGTTGAGCTTTTTCCCAGGTTTGTAAACCAGTGAGTATGTACAGACATAGTTGTTTAATAGATAGCTTTAAATTAAGTGTGTCTATATCTCCCCTCCCCCAAACCCCACAGAAAAAAAAAATAATCACCAGTATTACTAAGCATTTGCAGTTTCCATGAAACTTCTCTTGTCTTAGCAAGTTCAAGCAAAGACTTCTTATATTACACAGATAGGGTTACTAGGGTTACTGTGGTCTTTTGAAATGTGTTGTTCACAGGAATTCCACTTCTGGTGCATAGAGAGCTGCATGAATAAGATTGGAAATTAAAAATAATAAAAACTCTTTTGAATAGCAGTGTCCTTTGAGACCAAATTTGCATCTCATTTTCTGACCAAGCTCCTCAGACTTGGTAGAATGGACTGAAGGCCTCAGAAAAGGATTTTCCTTTCCTGAGAAGCCTCAGAAGCTGCTAGGACATTGGCAGAATGAAGTCTGAAAACGTAAAGGTGGATTTAAGTGAGTTACTGGTTTTGGACAATCTTTGGATGGATACAGGTTGAGCTTCACGACACTGACAAGGCTAAGAACAACACCGGCAAATTTCTGAGGGATCTTGCCCCAACAGCAGTAAAGGAGCGTTAATTAGTGTAAGGTCTGGGAAGAAAAACTGGGAGATCAATGAGCTGTTCCCACCTAAGTCTGGCATTTAGGCAAAAGTTTAGCTTCACCATGTTCTGATATAACACTGTATAAATTTGACTGGCTACTCCTCTGATAAGCTGAAGACTAAAATCTTTTGTAGAAATGCAGTATAACAAACACATACTGGATGCTTGAAGGGAGGAATACTGGAGGAAAGACATCACTGAAGGCCCTGAGGAACCCAGTAGCTGTTGGATTGGGGAAGGCTACTTGCACATCAGTAAGCCACTAATGCCCAGAAACCTCGCTGGTAAGTGGTCTTCTCTGCAGCAGATGAACACCCTAGTGTGTTTTTAAAGCATACAAGTAATTCAGAACAGCTGACAGCATGGTGCCTAACAGCAATAAATATTTCTGTAATGGCTTTATAAATAGTCGCTTCCATTTTGTTGCAAAGTCTAATGGAGTCTTTCCTGCTGTATGCCAGAACATCCTGTGCTTCACTCCGGTTGGTGTTGCAGAGATCTTAGCGTGCCTTTCACTTGCACTCAGAGGAGGAAGGCAACAACAGTGAGTCTGCTTGTTCAGTTACAGGGGAATTGTTCATTGCTGTAAATCTCTTTTGTAACCAGAAAATGACGTCAAAGATCTCTACTGTATTGCAATAAATTCAAAGTACTGCAGATAATACACTAGTACAGGCAGAGATACAGATAAATTTGCCAGAGATCAGATAATTGCAAACTGTTCGAGGAGTGCAATTCAATCCTGAACTGCTGCCGGGCCGAGAAGCAAAACCATACCCTGCATATGGAGGGATTTCTGCTTCAGTTTCCTCCACCCAGGAGAAGGAGACCTACCTCTGCTGTCAGTTTGTCACCATCCTGCACTGGGGGGAAATAGCATTGAGGTGCTCTGCCCAATTCAGTCATGGTTGGTTGTGGATCCTAGGAACTGGGCTGCAGGCTCAGCTTATCCATTTTAATCCCATGGTCCACATTTGATGGAGATGCTAAAAGACGATGGAACCCACAGGAGAGTCTGGATGTAGTGGGGTGCTCCATTTCCTTTAGCTTGGCAGAGGCTGCTACAGGGTATTATGGAAAGAAAAGGCTAGATCAGGACTGCTTCTGCCTGGAACTTCTTAGGGAGGCAAAAAAGAAAAAACAGCAGTTTGATCACTTCTCTAGAATACATTTTGCAGAAACAGAAAAGGCTATTTGAATTACGAGTAACAAAAAGATGATCTGCTTTACAGCAGAGGCAGGAATGCAGTCCTGGAAATTCTGCCATCTCTTCAAAACTTGGTATCAGAAAGTTTCCCTTCTGTTAAAATTCTTTATATTTTTTTATTCACATTCCTTTTTTCTTCTGAAGTTGCCAACAGGCATCATCATCCTAAAGCAGTAATACCCGTCAATTATCATTTAAAGCAGAAATGCCACTAAATGGATCACAATGGAAAAATAAAGAAAAAGAAGAATGGATGATTGGCCAATAAAGCCCTTCAGTGAGGAAGTGAGTGTAGGCAGGGTACAAATAGGCCCATAGAACACAGCTATTTAAAATAACTCAGTGTTGCCACACTCGTGGGGGATCTGCACACCACAACTGGAACACCTTGAGCAACTGCTCAGAGAATTTTGCAAATGAGGACAATGGGTTTTTTTATACTGCATATCTAAAACCCACCAGGTAAGCAGTATAACAACAATGCTGCATAAAACGATATGTTTTACTCCTGGGTGGATTAGATGGTTTACAGTACAAAGCCACAGTACAGAGAGGCATGATTAACTGTTATACACATAGGCAGTGCAGTTAAAGGGATGTACGTTCCTTTTATTCCAGTACCTTTGTATAATAAAGTTAACAAAAATATTCAAATATTAAAACAAACAAAAAAAAAAGCCAGCTGGCACTGCCAACTAATTCCTGTAGTAGTCTTAGAAATCCTAATCCTGTAGAATTTCCTTGTGAAACAGATGCGCACCAGAGTCAATGTATTGATAACTAACGCCAAGCGGGTCTGGTGATGCAGCTACCTGAGGTTTGTATTTTTGTATCTTTTGCGGGTTTGCGTTTTGTTTCACAACTTCCCGGCTTTCATGTAGGAAGGGATCGAGCCACGCTGCGTGAGCCCTTCAAACCTCTTGTAGGTATAATTGAGGAAAACCCAGTCTTTGGATTTGTAGTCAGGTTCTGTTGTGTTTGGCACTAGAATTCAGAAACAAAAGTAAAGACAGAACAAAACAATTAAAATCAGCACTGCTTCTGAAAGGACTGTTCACAGAGCACTGACATAAACAGCCCTGAACTCTTATTTGCCTAGTCAGCAGAAATTCCTTGAAGAAATCCTGTTTCTAATGTTTCTAACATTTAGGATGCTCCATGCACAACAAACACATGTATACATACCGTGTTATCCTGACAACAAACAGAAGAAAGATACATCCAAGTTCTCCCAAAAGAACAGCACACATTACTCTCCTAGGACTTCCTCCCTGCTTTATAGCCTCAGCAAGGCTTCTACAGCTTCCTTTTATTTTATGAACAGCCCACAGGGCTGGCGTGCTGCACATGGACATTCACTGCAGTGGGCTTCTATATTTAGCTCTCTGGTTACTACTTTTAGAGCTCTATAACAATATTTTCAACTCAAGATGCCAAACACAGCGATAGTAAAGTTTGTATTTAGGTATCTAGATGTACAGTAACATTTTCAGTGGGTCTGAAACGCCAAAACCCATACATTGGCATTATCCAAATACGGACTTAAACAGCTGAACTTAGGCACTGGAGATTGATTGCTTGTGCATTAAAAGGACAAACTTCCTTGCCATGAAATAAAAGCCATTGCACAACCCCCCCCAGCTTTTTCATAATTCTTATGGTTGTTAGCACATGTACACTTATCTGTCATCAATTAATCATTGTTATATATCTATAAGACACTAATAATTCACTGAAAACAGTGGGAGCTGTGAGAATGTGGCATGTCAGAGAATCAAGCCTTTTATGTATAAAAATTTCCTACTAATTGCCAATAGAAATTAACAAAAAAACTTAAATGAATTGCAGAACCACTCAGGTTCATAAATCACTATGTTAAATAATCATCCGTCTGAAAATTTTTGCCCACAAATATGTGAACATTTATGTTTGGCATGAAACTCAAAAGTCATTAAAGATCAAAAGCAAATCAGTACATACTGTTTTAGCAGAAGCTGGTTAGACAGACTGTATGGTAGAAAACTGTAGTTTTCTGTGCTCACTATATATGCAAACCATTTTTACCAATAGATTTAACTGTGGAAATCTGTGAGCTTTTTTTTTTTTTCTTTCAAAGTTCTAAGGAAGTAGAAACTATGAGAGATCACAGATTTACATTTATTTCTGAAAGAAAAGTCTCTGGATCAAGTCTGTATATTACCTTGATTAGGGTATCAGAAAATGAATATAAACAACAACAATAACAAAAGCACCTGTGGTGTATTCCGACATGTCATAGATAGAAATTTGGAATTTACAATGGCAGTCTCACCTGGCTGTAAAATATCAGATTCGGGAAATTCATCAAAGTTGGAAGTATCATCAATACTTTTGATTTCTATAGGGATTGCAGCTGGTCTTTCCCTGCAAATAGAAATAAATGCCAGAGTAGTCAATACTAGGAAAAGATACATTAAGTTCCAGTTTTGTTTAACTAAGCTTTTTACAGTTACAACATCCCTTTAATTTAAAGCACAGAAGCGCTTTAGAGTCCATCAGAGATGTATCTGACTCGCCTGTTTGCTGACATCATGGGGAGATTTATTGGTTTCCTATCTAGCATTAGTATCTTCTCAGCAAACTTGGGGAAAACATATTTTTTTCCATTAACTGAAACAGCATTCCACACTTATCTGCCATATAGCTATCACTACGATCTTGGCTGTTACTCAGAACAACTGTGGTTACCTTCATTTCGTAAACCCAGCCTACCCAGCCAAGCAGGATTCTACTTGCATTTGGAGCCATCAGATGTGTTGCTTTACAACTCCAGTGCTCATCAGCCTGGACCACATCCAAATACTTCCAACTGTAACTCCTATTTCTGACACTCACTCGCCAGTATCTCTCATCCAAAATAAGCTGGCTCTGACATGCTACTGCTTTATTAGCTCAATTAGGCAGCCCTTTAAGAAGCTTTAACGTGGCTTTCAATGTTGCTTAAGTGATCTGTCCCACGAAAGCATTCAAACTGGAACACGGCCCTGTGGGAAAGTCATTAATTTACACCTGTAAACTTACTATGCATGTAATTATTACAATCACAATTAAATCCACTTCTGGGTGGAACAGAGAAACCATTTTGCCACGTTGCCAAATGTGGCATGAACAGATATGTTACTGCTCTTGCTACTTGCTAACGTCTCCCACACTGAAAAGATAAGTTAAATGAGGCTTTCTGCACCAGAAGAGAACTACTAGAGCTGGACAATCACATGCCCACAGTATGGATTTTCATGTAGAAAACTGCTGTATTACTACTGAAAGAGCAAACTGCCTCAAACCTTAGAGAGCTGAACAGTAGCTATCATTCCAACTGAAAGTATCTGTGGGGCCACCAAACTCTGCTCTAAAGGTGTTACCCTTTGGGTATGTGCAGATGTAGCTCAGGACCTGCAGGCACAAGCTTGGGCTGGAACCGGTATGGCCGTCTCGGCCAGGACCTCTACCCAGGCTTGGCCCAGCAGAGGCTGCAGCTCTGAGCTGAGTCAGCGCCTCTGCCCAGCACTCTGTAGACATACCGGTTCACCCAGGTGTAGTATCTACAGCATGCAGTAAAGACATGCCCTGTGTTTTCCTCCTACTTGCTGCCTCTCCATTCATCTACTTCCCCTGCATTTTTGGAGTAGAGTTTGCCTTTCTTATGCTCCTATTGCAAAAAAAGTCAATGATAGCAATAGCTGCAGAGCCCATTACTACTGGAGAGGGAGCTCTCTGCCGATATCAGAGCATACATCAGGAATAACACAACCACCCAACCACAATTTCTTTACATCCTGGGCACTCTGGGGCAATCTGAGGCATCTCGAGACAATTAAACTCTGATCAGATCTATGAATGTCAGCAAGGCCTGGAAAACTTCGCTGTCACCCACCTACTGCCTGCCAGTAGCTGCGCTTCAAAATAAAAGATAAATTGGAAATAATTATTTTTGACATCATAGTACATGAAATTCTTGCTTTCATGGCTTTTATTCTCTCTATAAAATGTGTGTGTATATATACACATATATATACCTGATATGTCCCCAGTCCACTCCTTCAAAAAACTGATGACTTTTTATTTCCTCTACTCCATTACTACCAATTCTATTTTCTGAGTCGATACAAAACCTGAAAAAGTGGAAAAAACAAAGGGAATGTTAAACGCAGACAGAAGCAACAGCAAATAAAAATGTTGTGGTATGCTGCATCAGGAATTTGAGGAAGTTCTTTCACTTGGGGTAACGTACAAGCAGGCTGATGCATCTAGGGAAGAAGGGAAATAGTAGAAGCAGAATATTGTTGGAGTGCCAAAACAAAAAGAAGTAACTTACACCTTTTCTAAACTGTTGCATTGCCATCTTCAAAGTTTGTGAAAAGTCGCTGCAAGTTCTAGCCCTGTAAGATTAGTCTGGAATGGAGGCTTAAGTCCCTACCACTGAAAACTCTGCATGTTCTCAACTATTTAAAACCCATGTTTCAAAGTCACACTAACAGGAGCAAATACACTTAGTGAAATAGGACTATTCTCTTATGTCACATTTTGGAACTACAATAAGCTAGACACATTTGAAACATGCCGTGTCCCTGTTCTCCTTGTCACCCTCTCTTCCCTTTCCTTAGGCAACCAGGTGCTGGTGGTACAAGGCCTATTTCTGATAGGGCTCAGCTGCAAAACCTCAGCTCAGGCTCCAGAAGAAATTGACAATTTATGAGAAGCAGCTGTGAGAAAGTCCGTAGAGTCAAGTAAGAAGAAAAAGGTGAAATTGGAGACAGAGATAGGATTGTTGAGATGGGGATTGTTAGCTGCTCAAGCAGGCAGGAGAGAAAACACCAACAAGGAAAAGTATAAAATCTGAAAGAAGAAAAACAGGGGGGTGAAAGTTCTCTGACAGCAACTCAGTGACATTGGGGATTTTCTCCAGGGAGCAGCAGAGGTTGACTCTTCTCCTCTGGACTGATGCCTGCCTGGACTCACGGCTAGCTGGCTAGAAAAGACTGACACACCTCATCAGGGAGACGATGACCATACCAATACTTAGCCTAGGAATTTGTTAAATCCTAGGTACCCTTTGTACATGTTGGCAAAGATAACTGCTTTATATTTTTACGCTGTCCTTGCAGTCTCTTTGAGGACGGCAAAAGGTGTCAACAGTGACACAGAGAAGGAGGTTTACAGTAACAGGAAAAAACACCCATGTCAAACGAAAAGCTTGGTCTTGCCACGTGTGGAGTCACCTGACAATCTCCTGGAAATGGGGAGTATTTGGTAGCACAGGGATGTGGGCCTCCTGTTGCTCTGAAGTCACCTGGCCTTTGTTAAATTAAATCCTGTTTGCCTAGATAAGCAAAGCCTCTGGTTGTTGATTTAGTTATCCTGAACTCATCTCTCCACACACATCATCCAGATGCACGAGGCATTTTTCACATCAATACAATGCAATATAAAAAGGTCATCTTCTTGCTAGTTAGTGAAATTTTCAGCAAGTAATTTAGTACCATAGCAAGTTAGGCTATAAACCATCTCCAATTATAGACTGTAATGTTCTTTTACGTGTAGTTGAGTGTCACTCAGGGAAAAAAAATCTGCTTATATTTCTACTGCAGCCCAGCCAGGTGGTTGATGCCAAGTACTAATAACAGACCTCAAACCTTGTAACAAGAGTTAGCCAGACCAGGTCTCAGGATTTGTCAGGCTTTGTCTGGACTTGAGCTTATTTTATTTGGTTTTAACTGTATCCATAAAAATAAAGAAACTTGAGCTTTGTCTGTAACTTCCTTCAAGTTGAAATATACATTGTCTAACTTGTCCAAGCTGTAATGGACAAAGAACTCACTGGCCAGGTATTTTTCGCCTAACCTGCTGTTTTGACCTCATTTTAATAAGTGGTCTGTAACTAAATATGTTTTATCCTAATTTAAATCCATGTATGGAGAAAAACTAATAAATTCAAGTAGTCATTGTATAAGTAGATTCATGAGCAAGACATGTTAACAAATAAACTGCCTGAAATATCTAAACATGTCCCAAACACAGCCAAGACTGAGGAGGAAGAAACCCTCAGCAGCAACACTGTCCTCTTTCCAGCAAAGAGCTCAGCATGCTGACAACATGCAGGAGAGGTTAAGCACAACACTAGAGAAACAGATACTGAAAACATAATAAAACTGTTGTACACTAACTTATTAATGAGGATTTGCAATAAGTAAATAATTTGAACTGTTAGTATCACTGTAACTGGATTAAAAATAACTGTTTGTTGGATGCTACTGGACCACCGCTTGGATTAATAATAAATTCCAGTTCTTAGCTGTGCCTATGAAGTACATTCCCCTTTTTGCCTGTAACAAAATTGTGTAAGCTTGTAATATTATCTCCGGGGGAAAAAATAATAAAAATTAAAAATCAAAGCCAAAGACCACACACGCCCTCCAAAACCTCCCAGGGCAAGAGAGCATTTCTGCCTGACCTTGACACCAAAGCCCCTCGTGAGAACTTCAGTGCAAACTGAATGGATTAAAAGCTGTCATTTTGGAAAAAAGTGAGTAAATCCAAACCATCTGAAGATTTCTGTTCAGTGCATTAAATGCTGGTGAGTGACTATTTACTAGTTCTCTCTGAGAAGAGAGAAATTGTGTGTTAACAGCTTTTTATTTCTTTTTTTCTCCAGTCTGTTCTGTTTCTCCTGATCTCATGGTACAAATCAAGATCATTATAGCTTATTTCATCACATTAAACAAATGGCAAAGGGAAAAAGACTAAAAAAATCCATCAAGGATGAGGACAGAGAAGAAACCAACTTTCCCTCCAATCTAAAGCTTCCTTCATGCAGAACAGAAAGTTAGCATAATGGAAGATGACTATAAGTCCGAGTGAGTGGCCAGAAGTGGGCTTTTGTTACTGACCTTAGAATTAAATCCTTCGCTTTCTCTGAAATGGGCACTTCTGGAGGAAATACCAATGTTTCTTTCCAGTTCATAACTTTTCTGTAAGTCTCTTGTGGCGTTTCTGAGCAGAAAGGTGGATACCCTGCACAAACAAATAGAAAAATTAACAAGCTTTCCCAGAAGAGGAAAGTAACCTGGGCCTCTGCTTTTGCCACTACGACTCCCAAATCTAACAAGTAGTACCAGCCAGAAGTTTCCTCTTTTGTAATGCAACATTAAAGGTGTTCTCTTACTTCCAAGTAATGAAACTAAACCTCAAAAACATTTAATAGTGAACAGTTATTCACTGAAACAACCAACCGAGGCATCATCTCTTGCTGTCTTCTTGGAAAGGTAGGAGGACAAAGTTTTCTGGAAACTGAGTTTGGGGCTTACTTCAGGTAGAACTGAATGAAATTCTGGTACTTCCACCATGCAGGGGATCAGACTCAGTGACCTAATGGACCCTGTTACCTTTGAATGATTCTTAATTTGGGGTCTTTAACATACCTATTAGCATTTCATACATAATCACTCCCAAAGACCACCAGTCACACAGCTTGTTGTACCCAGTCTGCATAAATACTTCTGGTGCAATATAGTCCGGGGTTCCAACAGTAGAATATGCCTGGGAAAAAAAAGAATCAACGCTTTGAAAGATAAATACTACGTTTTTACACTTCGCAAAACCTTTTCTTTCCTGGGGATTCACATATAGGATCTTGTTATTTGGATAGACAAGAATGCTTAATTTGAGAATGCACAGTATCTAAAATCCCAAGAACATTATTCTTTTACATGAGTAAGCACAGAGAATCTTGAAAGTAAATGGAAACCATTCTCCTAAATGTGACAAAGCCATAAAGTATTCCCACTGCAATATCAGAAGGTCGTCTTAGCTAAAGTTTCAGGTAGCCGCATTACTAAAATACCCAAGAAGTTCTGTTGCTGTTGTCATTGGTTTTGGTTTTTTGGGGTAGGTTTTTTTCTTGTTGTTTTTGTTGTTTTTTTTTTTTTTAAAGGGATAACGAGTGGTAGATTCCCATGGTGTGACACTTGTGACACGCTAGCTGTTCCATGTATTACCTTGTCTTCATGGCAAAATTTGAGCTCTTACTAGACCCAGGCTCTACCTTTTTAACGTTTTAAATGGGCAGCCTAGATGATTCTGACTAATGACTAAATCTTTAGGTATTTGGGAATTTCTCTTTACTGATGGAAATTTTTGCGGGGGGNNNGGGGGGGAATACCCCAAAACCAACAAAACCCCACAAAACCAAAAAAGCCCACCAAAACCAGTTTTGCCAGAAAAAACTTTACTTTCATTTGTCTGACCAGAAACAAAATACTTCATTTCATGGGACAGAGCCAAAGTCTTGAGTCAATGGAAAACCAAGACTATGGCTCCTTTTCAAATAGTGTTGATAGAAGTGTCATTTTGGCCTTTTATTCTCTCTATTGGACTGTCTCATGATTCATATAGCTTCACCACACAGTTCTGCCCCATCAGTCTTGACTGACCTGGAGATGTAGTCTTTTCAGGAATCTAACTCCAAGTGGGAGTAATGGCATGAAATACAGCCCCTATGAGGTGGCATGATTGCAATGTAATCTCATTATGTCTCATGAGGAAAGAAAAAAACACCCAAAAGCTTTTTGGAAATACTGCAGCATAGCACTTTTTAAACAGAGTGTGCAAATTAAGAAGTTCCAAAATTTGAAAACTGAGGGGTTTCCAACTGCTATTTGGTGAAAATCAGGAGCAGGGCTGAAATTCTGAAATCCTGTGACTGACAGATACTTTCCTTTGATTCAGTTAATGCCACAGCTCCCTTTATTGTTTGACCACTCTTCATTATAAACCCAGGCTGCAGCACTCCAGTGCCAATACCCTCCCCACTGCCTTTCTATCATACTCCCATTCAGCAGAAAGACAAAGAAGTTTTCCCCACAATTCTCTGAAAAAGAAGCACACAGCTACGTATCTTCTTGCGACGCCGAACTGCAGGAATTAAACCCAGGAGTTCACACACAGCGTCAATACCAGCTCAATCTAGGAGACAATCTCAAGATACTCCAGAAAACAGACAAAGCAACCCTGATCTCTGAGCTATTCCACAACTGGAACCACTAAACCATCATCTTTTGAGTTATTTGCAATTTTAGGAGGTTGAAGAGAGTGACATCTGTAATGGATGAGGGCCTTTCAGATTTTAAAAACCAGTAGCATTAATGCTGAGTTTTTATTTAACATTTTCTATAAATAGTTTAAAAAAAAATAAATTATACATAATTTCATTAACTCACCAGCTGTCGCCTGTTCTTCTTCCACGTTTCTGCTTTCCTCTTTGAGTTCATATTCTGAAATGCTAATTTACAAAACAGTTATTAGATAATAAATGCATTTGTGAGAATTAAAAGAAAAGATTGATAACATTCTGTTTTCAAAGAATAACTATTTTGTCTCTTTAGAATGCTTTAGTCTAGAAACAAATATTTAATTATAACTGGAGATGGGAAAATGATAATGAATAACTAGTGTCCAATTTGCAGCTGAAACTCATACAAGTAGGACACGATCAGCAATTCTAAATTAGAACTTGCTGAAAGTTTTACAGATTGATCTAAGATCAGCAGCACTTATTGTTGCAGCTGGCAACGTATATTCAGATACAGGCGATGTTTTTTTAAACAACTAGAAGAATCCAAGAAGAACTGCAGAGGAATTTTACATTTGTAAAATAAAACACTAATGAGGATGTGTCACCAAGGCATGCTGATGAACAACTTGACTCTTATGAAAAGCTGCACGAGACTGTCAGTGACTTCAGTAAGTTGGCACATGAAACCCATGTCCCCTCTGCAAGAGCATTTCTGTAACTTTGCTAACACGGTTATGAAAAATACATTAAAACACAGACACATTACATTATGTGTATTTATATCTGTGTACAAATGTGCAAAAATAGAGTAACACTGCAGAAATCATAATTTCTTTCCTGTGAAGTGCTTCCATGTCCCAGGGAACATGCATTTCCAGTTTTCCAATTAAATGCTATCAGCCTGACCAATCTAGCTTATCCCAGCAGAAAAAAATTATCGTGTGGCAAAGCTGCAAGTCAAAACTATTTAAATGTTTAACTAGGACACCTTATACTTACAGAAGTCACTTGGTGGGTTGTGTGTAAGGTTCCTGTAGAACTCTGTTCTGTGAGCTTTCTTTAAACCTGTGCATAGCCCAAAATCAGACAGTTTTACATGACCCTAAAATAAAAAAATCAGAGAAGATAAAAACATACTTTAGAAAGGTAGTGCTTGAAAAAGAAAGTTTTAATAACTGTTTGTGCCTTCTTAGGCCATGATGAACTAGCACAGGATTACCTAATCCAGGACAAGTAGGCAAATAACGACTGAATCTTGGTGTACTGCGAGAGTGTGTTTTCTCTCCAACAGGTTATTGCCCCTGGGAATGGTTAAACCTACAATTCTGCAACAGCTGAGGGCAGCTAGTTTGCCTGTTCTTGTTTTGAACCGGATACCACAGACTGAGAAAACCTCCAGGACAAAATTCTTTTGTTTTGCTTTGATAGTAACCTGGCTTTAATCAGGTTTTCAGACATCAATGCTAGATAGTCTAAAGACTTGTGTATTATGCTTACTGGGTCCATTTCACAGCTCGCTATAGTCAGTCTTAACAGACAGAATGTTTCTGCTGGTGAGCAGGTAATAAAACAAATGAGGTAACTGTAGGAATCAAACTGATTATTTAGCATTGCCTGAATATTTCATGCTTTCGTTCGTCTTGGAGTAACTAAGTGTATCAGTTTTTAATGTGTATGAATATGAGCACCTGGACACCCTTCTCACTTAAAAGGCTTGCCTTAAAAGGCTTTCAAACAAAAAACAAGGCCAGTTTCGCTTTAATTATATTGGCGTTCTACAAGAAAAAAGACAGTGACCATTTTCTGCCTTTACTCCAGCTAGTTTACATCACCGGTGCAGCCCTACTGGTTCCCACCAGTTAGCACCACTATAAATGGCATTATCTGCAGACTGAGATGTTTAAAGCAGAGGCAGATTGACATGCACGTCACATGCCTTAGCATCCAGCAGAAGGTTATCTGGTTTAATGTCTCTGTGGATGAATCCCAGCTGGTGAATAGCATCTATGGCCAACACAGTTTCAGAAATGTAAAACTGTGTCTCCTCTTCTGATAAGGTGTCTTTCTTCATTAATAAGGTCATCATGTCACCTAATCCAAGAGAAGAAAACACAGCTTAGAAATCAGAACATTCTAACCACCAGCCTAATTCTCTGTGAAACCCCAGCAGAATCCAAATTTAACCTTGTAATTGGTCTTACAGCTACTAATTATAAAACTATTACTGCAAGGACCTACAAACCCAACATACTTTTTTAGTAAACTGGATGTAAAACTGTTGAAAATCCTAAGTAGGAACTTTAATTGTATAGCCCAGGAAGACAGAGTGAATTTTAACACAATACATGTACCACACAAACTATTTAAACAATAGCTTTTTTGTGTTTTTACTGTTAATAGCTTCAGCAGTAAAAATCAGAGCGTTGGATTAGAATAATTATTTAATCCAAGTCTATTTTGACAACCATTCATAACCCTTCTCTTTCCCCTAAATCAGGAATGTTAACATTACTGGGACTTCATTTAAAACAACGTTAAAATTTTTATTATCACAAATCACGGAGCATGCATGTTTTTAACGTTTTATGAAGCTGACAACAAAAGCTAAGGAAGAAGTACTTGTATCACCTAACACTACAACACACAGCTTACCTCCAGGTAAAAACTCCATGATCAAGTAAAGATTTCTTTTATCCTGAAAGCTGTAAAACATTTTCACTACCCAGGCTCCATCCGCTTCAACCAAAATATCTCTTTCTGCTCGGATATGGGCCACCTAAATTTTAAAAAAATTACTATTATTAAAGGACAATTTAAATATTTCAACAAGCAACACCATATTATATTTCTAGTCCTACAATATATTTTCATAATCTTACAAAAAACCCTATTTTTCATGCTTTTTTCATACTCTCATTTTTTATAAGTTTTTACTAGATCCTACAAAGTCCTCACAAAATACCCACCAGAAACCCACAGAAGTCAACTAAATGTTGAAAATAACCGTGCACACAGCTTTGCAGAAGCAATGCGTAGAAACACAAAACATAGCTTGTTAAGCTGTTTTGATTTGTTGGAACTGACAAAGCTGGTGGAAAAGTGCAACTCCCTTTTTTACTATGCCCTAAAATGAAATAGGAACATGAAAAAAAATTACAGAGCTGATCATCACAGAACTCTATATGGTAGTGTCCCTACTGCAAGCTCAGACAAAAATTTATTGTGCAACTCAACATGCAA
Organism: Elanus axillaris; assembly: GCA_026212715.1. NCBI lineage: Eukaryota > Metazoa > Chordata > Aves > Accipitriformes > Accipitridae > Elanus > Elanus axillaris. The sequence goes on along the minus strand of JANZLQ010000025.1, from coordinate 111,631 downwards.
ATACTGACAAAATTATTGGAAAAGGCTTAGCTGTCTTAAAGAATGCAAGAACCAAGAGGTAAAATGGTAGATGCATTATGATTAATGTCAGAAGTTACCAGGTTTCTCATATCATATATGTATACAAAGAGCAGCAAATAGCTACTTCTATACAGATATCTCACTGTTTAAAGTTGGCAAGATAAGCCTGGGGATTCTTCTCTAGCAAGGGTCACACTGTCTAAATTAATTACTTCCTGCAAAACCCAATTCCTTCATCGCTGTGAGGAGAGAAATGCCTGACTTCCAGCAAACTACCGTCTGGTTCCCAAACCCACGTCGTACACACTGCTGGTGGTGCACGAACCCCTTCCGGATGGTAGATGGAGACTGCTCCTACACACATACGTGGCAAACCTCACTTGAACTGCACGGCAAGTACCTTGGCCAAGTGGGACAAGAGCTAGGATGAGTTTCAGCCCGTACAGATGACAGGAGGTGGCGATGAGTTCAGTGGCTAATATTGGAGCAGTGCAAAAATGGTCAGGGTCTCGGGCTATTTAAGGAGGGGAAAGCCAAGAGAAGATGGAGCCGTTGCTCCAAGTGATGTGCATGAAGCTGGCCAGAATGGATGTGGCCACCACTGCTGCTGATGTTGGTCCTGGGCAAGTGCGTTTGGGAACATCTGACCTTGCTCAGGGTATTCCAGTCCCAGCTGAGGCTCTGAAAAACATACAGAGCTGCTACCCCATGAATTCACTGGAAACTAAGAATGCTGGAGACTGGAGGAGGGGTGTGTGTTTCACTAGAATGTACCCTCACCCTGAAGGAAAATAAAAGACGCATGGAAAAATACTTCTTGACAGCTGTAAGGTTTTCATTATTCATACAGCAGAAAGCAACTTCTGGAGAGAAAATATGTACCACTATTCCAGCTTCAAGGGTTTTTTCCAATAAGCAGCAAACAGTCTTCTGCATCCCATCCCTTCTCCAATTCTACTGGCCAGAAGCATCTTTACATGTATGTGGTCTTTTCACAGGGCAATGAGTTCCCCCTCAGTAGTAGGCACTCCAGCGTTAATTTACCTAGCTCTATCTATTCTCATTAGAAAGTATTTCTTTCCACCCTCCACTCCTCAATGTAGCTATAAAATATAATATTAAAACCTTGCTTAAAAAACAACCAGGATACCTTCCAGTGCTATCAGGCTTGGGAAAAAAAATTAAAGAAAGTTTAATTTTCTTGTATTTGTGTTCTGTGTTGCTTTCCATTGAACTAACCAGGCAATGAAAATTATAGCAGATAAACACCCTCCAGGAAAGAATACCACCCCAAACTAAATGGACAGCATGAGCTCAGGCTCCTTGCCACATCATGTTACGAAATGGGGCAGGGATTCAACCAGAGGTCCACACGCATCCTGGCTGCTGTGCAGAACATGCTGCTCCTCTGGTTCCCTATATTCAGGGCATGGGCTTAAGAAGACAAAAAGTCTGCAGCAGGAAAAAAAAAAAAGTACAAGTACACTGCAGGGAAATGTAATACAAGAGCAAATGACGGGTAAGGTTTGGACTGGTAAGGTAAAGTCCTCTTTTATCTGCCCTTTTCCTTGAGACATCCACACTTGATTTCTTTGCTTTGTGGTACTAAAGTACTTGCTGTGTCCTAGCAAGAATTTGCAGTGAATTGTTAACTAAAAAGTAAAAGCAAATACAGAACTAAACTAACAAAACCAAAGCAAAACAAAACAAGACCCAACTAAAAAAGCAAAACAAAGGAATACCAAGCAAATTAACAATGTGACATCTGTTGGTATCTAACCATCAAAAGAAAACAAATACTCTCAGTTTTTACTTTGGCACAATATTACTTTTCAAAAAGCATTTTCCTTGAAATGCACTTTTGCAGATTAAGTACTATAAGGTCTGCATTGATAAATGAAGGGAGAAAAAGAAAAGTCCTTGTCACTATTCCAAATTGGTTGTAAATAAAACATTTTTTAAAATCCTGTTTACATGACCTTATTTCCTAACTTCCACTTATTCTTTTGTATGGTGGTAGCAACTCCATAGATGCTTTGGATTGCTATACCATTATTGGGGCTTTCAAAGTAGAAAATATGACCAAATAGTATCTGCCACAAAGAACTTTGGTAACATTCTAGACAGCGTAAGTTTGAAATCTAGGGGACTTATACAACACAAACCTGCTCTTTCTCCAGCATATCAGCTTTTCTTAGTATCTTCATTGCATAAATATGACCCGTATCCTTCTTCTGAACAAGGCGTACCTATAATGAGAAATATAACTCAATCAATCTTCTCTACCTCAGAAACTAGACCCCAGTATGGAATCTACCAGAAGGCTCAAAATTGCTGGACGTGGAAAAGTTCCATGTGTTTTTAAATGTTTAACAAAAGAAAAAAAGAAATATTTCTACACTATGTACAACACTAACACTAGTGATGAACAGACAATTTGAAGTAGTTACTGTTTTAGGAAAAGTTACCAGGCCCAATAAATTCCAGGTAGCCGTGAAACTGTGTACACTAAAATTCAGGAGCAGATACAACTGTAATATGACACAGGGCAGGGAGGATGTTTACAGAAAGGAGCTGTGCCACTGCAAATCCATAATTTTAGGGGGCCACATGGGCAACGTCAGCTTGGGAAGCTGTGGGAAACTAAGGGCCTTTCCAGGGGCCTTCAGAAATCAAAGCACGTAATTCATTACGGGACTTACCACACTTGCACAATTACTCAAATAGGTATTCTTCTGCAACAAAACTCCCCAACTGTAACTTTTTATTCTGCAATTAAAATTGTTCCACTTTAATGTTCAATCCAATTTTAAAATCCTGTTCAAGCAAGAATGCCACAAACCTCCCCAAATGCTCCTCTTCCTATAACTTTCAAAGATTCAAAGTCATCCAAGCCAAGTCTAGTCCTCTTCAGTCGCAGAAACTCCGTTTCTTTGCGAGCGTGTTGTGACCTGCGCAGTTTTTTCTAAGGGGACACATACACAGAAATTTAAGTCATTTGAAAGTAGAAAATCAAGATATACAATCTCCCTTCCTGTGAAGTATTCTCTCTCCCGTTAGGATTACAGAGAAAATGTAAAAGGAGAAGTCTTTCTGAATTTCTCAAAGTATGATCCATGAGCACAGTCTTCTATAGAGAGGCCTCAGGCCAATTTTCACTTTTTTGGAGGGGTGGTTGTATTTTTTGTATTACTTGGATATAAAGAAACAGTAATAAAAAATAATGAAGGAGGAAAAAAAATAACCTTATTGGTTCAAACAAAGTACATCAGTCCAAAGACCAAAGTCACTAGCTGAGACAAGGACTCTTGTTCTGGAGCATTACGAAGGATCAATAAAAACTGAAACTTGCACCCCACTGAAAAGTGATGATAGGCAACAAGGCCCCTAACAGGCGGCAAAGATCCAACTCACACTATCTACAGCGAAATCCATTTCATTTATGGCAGGCAAACATCGTACTTGAAAGAAAAATCTGTCCAAATCCTGCCATACATTTTGTTCTATGGAAACGTCAATGGGATTCACACCGAGAGAAGACAAACGCCAAGCTATGCTCCCAAAGTTGCGGAGATCTCACCTGCCAGATTTTGTACTAGGACGGCAACGTCATTTAAAACCACAAGATGGCATTACACACCCACAGTCACTTTTCCCTCTTCCCTGAAGCTACGGCAGCCACACGAACTCAGGAATGACTGAGGCACTGATTTCCCTGCCTATCCTGAAGGCAGTACAGGCAGCCATGGTGTGATGGACCTCAGAAAAGCAACTTATTGACCAAAGTTCTGAGATACCAACCAGAGATTGCTCCTCATCCGTATCCAAATGGAGCAAGCACATGCCCAGTTTATTGTTTCAATCAACAAAAAAAAATGGTTCAGCATTTTGCTTTTTACTCACTTCTAAGCACATCTCACCTTTTTTTATTGCCAAATACAACGGCAAACAATTTTAATCTTTGAAAAGCATGCACTTGCTGAGGCCATATGTCTCCTAAGACATTTCTCAGACATTGGAACAGGCCGCCCAGGGAAGCGGTTGAGTCACCATCCCTGGAGGCATTCAGAAAGCCCGTAGACAAGGTACTTCATGACACGGTTTAGTGAGCATGGACAATGGATTGAAGGTCTTTTCCAACCTAAACGATTCTATGACTCTATAAGGACTAAGGGTGGCATGAAAAGCCTTAGCTATTGCAAGTATCCTTCAAGCATATTCACACCTTCCCTAACAAACAAGTTATTTACAGGGGCAACATTCATTTACAAAATAAAACTTAATTAGCTAACGTTTCTGTAATGCCCATTTGAAGGAGTACAACAAAAGCAAAGCAGTCTCTTCAAAGGTTATTTAAGTAGTATTTACCTCCTCATCTGCAAGGCCTTCCTCTTCCATAGCCACTTCTAGCTTCTTCTGCCTGCAAAGGGGAGAAAAAGGAGATTTCTCTTTTTATTATTTATTAAAAACAAACATAATGCTACAGCAAGACAATGCCTTCACATATTCCAGACACCAAAGAATGTGCCTTGAATGGAAATTTGAGGACTTACTGCCTGCTCCATCCATTTGTGACCAAAGGTGTTGAAAAGGTATAAGCAAATTTAAGCACATATCTATGTATTTGCAGAATTAGGCTTTAAAGGTCCTAACATATAATCACTCTAATGATTTATATTTTTTCATATAATCTTGTTGAGTAAGGCTGTTATCAGTTAGGATTATGAATCAGAATAAACATGTTTTTTTTCCACCATTTCTATTTCAGCTCTACCTCCAACGCCTCAGCCAGCTCCAGCTTTCACCTCCAGTCCCAGCCTTGCTGACCTCTCCCTGGTCACACACCTGGTCCTGCTCCCCTTACTCTTGTGCCAACTAACTCTACGTGCCC
>JANZLQ010000025.1:76939-94654 GCA_026212715.1 Elanus axillaris | reverse complement strand
TTAATTTCCCCAAGCCGAGTCTGTTTTGCCCGTGACGGTGATTAGTGAATGATCTCTCCTGTCCTTATCTTGACCCATAAGCCCTTCATTATTTTTTTTTCCCTCCCCTGTCCAGCAAAGGCAGGGGGGAGGGGGAGCGACAGAACAGCTTTGGTGGGCACCTGGCGTCCATCCATGGTCAACCCACCACAAAACTCCACTCCCAAATTTTAGGGATGCTGTAAAGCCTTCCTGTTTTCTAAGGAGCCTAGGGAAGCAGGAGCAGAAGGTGGCTTCGCCTTTGGAAACTAGGAGGGACTTTTGCATTGGAAAATGCTGGAGGAGAAGAGTGCACTAAGTTTGTTTCTCTTTTTACTGAAGTATGTTTGAATCCCTGACTCTTGCTAGGCTCTTTTTAGATCACATCAATCAAATTAAGTACAGTAATCACGCCTAAGTCTGCGCCAGCAAAGGAGCTGACACGTAAATGAGATGCAGAACATCAGTGACTGGCTATGGTCTGTGCAATGCCTCTAGTCAGGGTTAATGAGCACAACAGATCCCTCTGGCCTTAAAAAGCTGCAAATGCAGGTAGTGCATCTTGTTACTATATACAATACTGAGGAACAGATGTTTGCGCATTCAAATCCTGCTACAACAGTTCATTTCTTCAACTACGATTTTTGGAGGAAGAGACAACTGTTGGCACAAAGCAGACCACCTTGATGAGGCCCAGGATGCATCTTTTCATCTCTGTGTGTGCGGTCTCTTGATGTAAGAGAGGAATACATGGTACCACCTTCCTAGTGCCTGAAGCTGGGAAGCAGATTTGGAACGGTGGGGATGGAGCTGCACCATACTCTTACCACCAAACCATCAGGAGCTCTGGCCATAAGTACCAAAGGTGGAGAAAGAAATATTTTTTCATGAAGGAACCATAACGGCAACATCTGATCCCTACAGTGATAACAATGACAACTGAAAAGAGAAAACATTACCATTCTGCCTTATTATCAGACTGTTTTAGGAGACAACAGTCAATACAACTGTGTTCTTGCATTTCAACATTTGTATCACTTTGAGAACATATATATCACTGTATCAATCTATGTATCACTTTGAGAACAAAAAACGACTGCAAGTAGGTAGCTGGGGCTTATCCTTCTGAGATTTAGTTATAGAGAAAACCAGCTTTCAGTGGCACACTCAGAGAACCTTGACTTCATGAAATCTGAGAGTCTTCTACAGCCTACTACTTAATGTCCCAACTGCTCATCTCCTCTGGTCACTCTTCAGCCCCAGAGGAGTGCTTTGTCACGGCTATGTGTATACACACACGATCCCTCCTACGCAATCACATATCCACCTTTCGAGGAAGATAAGAGAAAGGCAAAAAAAAGAAAAGATTTGCACCTAGGCGAAAGATGATGAGGTTTGTCATGGGCATTAGTTCCCTGTGGAAGGTCACTCTCTGGTCTTGGCCTGGGAAAACTCACTCAGAACGGATGGTGTTTTCCTTAAATTTATCTCAGAGATTTGATTCTATTATCTGGTTCCCTAGTTAAAGGACAAGAGAGGCAAAAACATGCTGTGGGTGAAAGCTCTGGCTATATACAGCTGCAAAAGAAAGCGAGAGGGAAAAGGAACAGAGGATATCTGCTTACGTTTCTGTAAGATACTAAGCTGTATGTAGCTGCTATGCTACAGTTGAACATGCAAGAATGGGCAAATTTCCAGGTTAAAAAAAATAATAAAAACCTTCAAGAGCCCAGTTTCATATGCTTTCAAGATTAAATTGATCATGGCAAGAATAAGAGAACAAGACATCAACTTCTTTAGGAGCAAACCTTTCCCACCAAGAAAGCCTTCAAAACAGTCTTGCAGCATGTCCTGAGGGCCAAGCATGCTCTTAACTGAGAAAAGGAGCAAGACTCATCAGTAAGAAGGACTCTTCATTGAAGACAGGTCACCTCATACAAAGGTATGGGCTTTACAGAAAGTAGAAGGAGAAGCAACACTTGTGTTGCTGCAGAATGGCTCTCACTGTTCCTTTTTAAGGTGTCTATTGCCCTGTAAGGTGACCAAGTGTCATTGTGCCTCCACTTCTTTATCTGTCAAGCAGAGACCAAGACAAGTGGTTACCTGCAGGAAATTCCATTTCAGTGCAAACGATGTGTAAAGATGGAGACTGGTGAAGTGGCAAATAAAGAAGTCTTTCAGGCAGCAATCTGAATTGCTTGACAAGTTGGATACAACCAGCTATTTCCCATAAATAGTAACCAGAGAAAAACCCAAATAAGCCATAGGAAGAATGAAATCATTTCCACTTTTGAAATATTTAACATTAACATTTCCTTATGGGGATGGGCCCCATGCACAAGGCCCTTACACAGAAAGGACAGACATTGCTGCCAAGTTCTGTTTCAAGGAGTGTCTCTGCAGGTCTATGAATTGCTTCTTAAGAAACAGGGGGCCCTCCCTCTCACTTTGCTGATCCCTCCAGTCCTGGCCACAGACTCCTACAGTTTTCCCAATAATGCGGCCACAGCCACAGACGAGTTAGGTGAACTCAGCAGCCTGACGAAACTAAGCTACCAACCACTCCCACGCTCCTGTAAAAAGGAGACCATTCTTCCATAAAATCAGCAAGTTGGTTTGTCCCACTCTCCAACTACACAAATGTTGAGTTCAGTGAAAGAGGAGTAATGAAACATAGACAGGCACAGAGGACAAGGGGGAGAACAGCACCACTGTCCCTTTTGCAAGCACCCAAATTTGGACTACATCCAGGAAGGGTTTGGATACACTAGTGGTGATAGCAGGACAGGACTGTCCCTTTCACAGTGGCAAATTATATCAGATTGGGTACAACATAAACCCCAGAGTGTAATAATGACAACTGTTAAACAAATGTTAACTCTTACCAATGAGTCATGTTCTTGCACCAACTTTTGCTGGCTCCATTTGGAAATGGGCTGATGGAGAGGATAGCTTTGCAAAGCTTTCAAAAGAGAGGCTATAACTACCTTCTCACATTCCTCTCTACTTCAGGCTGAAACAATACAGAACACAATTCATTTGATTTTGATGAAAATGGTTATGGTGAGGCTAATCACGGTGAACAGCTGAACATCTATCCCCTCGATAGTGTATCACATGCTGCACTCTTCATGAATAACTCTGGCTATGTTTACAAAGACCAGGAAGGGTTTGTACTATGTGCTGCTGCTTCTTGCTTCAGAAGCCATACTGAGTGCTCCTCCTGGAGCACTGCTGGGTTCCTGTATGTTGAATAAAGCCCAACACAGACAAGCAAGCTCAAACAGCAGCGCTGACATGGAGCAGAAGTCCACACTATGCAGTAGACACAGACGTAATTTGTACTTGAATTTCAATAGTTTTATGCTCACCCAAAGAATGCCGAGAGCAGAGAGCAAAGACCTAGAGCAAAGCCTCGTACCTGATCTACAGTAACACACCAGGAACATCCACCCCAAAGCCCACTCTAATTTCTTACTCATTCCTTAATGCATCTCCTCTCATTCTACTCAACAACTCTACCAGAAGAGTTAGCAGTGAACGTATCCCTAACACAACCTCTAATGGTGACTTGTGGACAAATCCTTCTGCAAAGTACAACCTGGTATTTGCCAATGATGCAAGCGCTGAAGTCATTAATATTTTGAGCTTTCTTTTTCTAATTGCAGGTGATGTATGTACAGAGGAAGGATGCTCTTGTCACTACAACACAGGAAACTGCATTAAGTAACAGACGATCTGGATTCTATTTTATTACCCATGTGCAAAAACAAACCCCACAGAAAAGAAGAAAAAAAAAAAGAAAAATGTACTTAGGGTGTGCCTCAGTTACCCTACACAAAAACAAACATATTATTCCTGTACCTAGCAGGTCATGTCAGGAGGCTTAGTAAGCTCATATGCACAAAGAACCTGGGCTCTTAAGAGGAAAGATGCTAAAGAAGTATTAAAAAATTATTTATTAACTCATTCTGAAAATTCATTATTTAACCTGGCCCCAAAACTTATGAGACATGTGGCCCCTTCTTTGTTATTTCACTTCTCTGAGCTGCCCATTCCAGCAGACTGGTCAAGTTAACTACTACAATAGATTGCAGAAGAGGCATTGATCTGTGTAGTGTGGATTTGGAAGGGTATGTGGTAAGATGAGCAACTGATGTTTTTCACTGTTGCAAGGACAGGGTTAAAGTCTTATTCTGATTTCAGGAACTGGAGGAAAATATACGGGAAAAGGCAATAGAAAGGACAATTAAATATTAATATACTGCAAGTGGCCAAGTTTGGTGATAACATTTCCAAGTTAAGCTACACTCAGCTTTGGCAAAATGTTGCTATTGTGAATCCAGATGAAAGCATCCATTTGAATAACTCCCCAGTCAATGTTTACACATTCAGTTGCTCATATGCAAATAACATTAATCAGCTGTCTTTTAAAGTAAGTAGAAAACATTCGGAAAGTTTTACCAGTTTCCTGGTAAAGCCACACATAATATAAGGAATGTAGTTTGTCACATTGATACAACACAGGGTAAGATAGAATACTTCTCAATTTCACAAATCACTAGGAAGCAGCTGTTCTGATATATTTTCTTCACTTCTGAACACACGAAAGAGCACTGTAAAAATAAAAAGAAAGGAGTCTAATAATGCAGTATTAGTACAGAATCAAAACCATCTGCATCTATGATTCCTCAGCCAATTAATTATTGCTTCAATTAAGTCTTAAAATACATTTCAACTTGCACTCATTTATAAAAAGAAAACCAAGTAAAATCCCTTATTTTAGAAGTACTCATGGCAGTCAGAAAAGGTCTGTGCAAAAACTAGCACTTTTTATTGCACAGATCATGCCCCAATTGATATTGAGACCTGCCTCCCTAGCCTAGATGCATAATAGAAATTCCATTGCTCTCTCCAGATCTAAGATGATAATGAATAGGGATGGAAGCAAGTTCTGGATGCTAGTCTGTGTTGGTTTGTTGTTTTGGTTTTTTTTGGGTTTTTTTTTTTTGGGGGGGGTGTCATTTGCATCCCCTTGAGTAAAGTATTGCAAAATAAATCAGTAATAAAATCAATTATGGAAATTTCAGCAAATCCTGAATGCACAGGGAAGCTACTTTGCTGGCAGCCTCTGGGAGGGAAGGTGTGTCCTCCTCAGTCCCAGCACACCCAAAGCTGCAGAGGTCTCTTGGTGTTGTTACCAAGCCTCAAGCTGCTTTCCTCTCCTTTGGGTTATTCCTCATGTTAATAATGCCAGAAAAATAAGATGTGTACTTAAGGAACATAAAAATGTTTTACGGAATCCTATTTTTAACACTAAATGGCACAATGAACTATGGGAAAAACAAGAATTACAGCAGGAAACAGAAAAAAAGCTCAGCTGACCTGAGCCTGAGGTTTTTTGGAGGTGCAGCTGCAGAGGAGCTTTGCCTACTCACACTGCTGTTCACACGGGGCTGTGGGGCTTTCGCAGCTGCTATTGAGGAAGCATACTCTTCACCTCTTCTGGAGAAAAACAAAAGGATTCTGACTATGCTGTTGGCAAGACAAAAGGAGTCTGTGAATTCACAAGTTTTTGCGTGCGCCTGCAGGGATATTTCACTAAGGTGAAGCCAGCGGATTTTACTACTGTTGAAATTTCAACTGCCATAAAAAAACACTGAGAAGTCACAGAGCAGTATCAGAGAGCATATACTTGCATTTGAGGCTGCACAACTGGAAGTCCACCAGAGCCTTGCTTGCACCCATCTTTTTCTCCTGAAAAACTGTTAACCTCTGTTCTACCAGCTGTAGTGACAGAGTCCTAAAAGAGTCACCCTTGCAGAAAGCAGAAGCAAACATCTCCTAGTGCTTTTTCATCTCCACTGACTACAGAGGACGGTTAAGACAATTAACTCACTTGGATGTGCAACCTTTAAGCACCCAAGGGGAGGCAGGTGAATCCCGCCTGGCAGCTGATACAGTGCCAGCTCTCGTTTTGATGAGGGTACCTGGAATCTTTGGATTTAGCAGTTTGCTTCCCCTGATCATCTCAAAAGCCTCTAACTGTTGGCCACATCTATAACAGGTTTCTCAAACACTTTCAGAAACCCAGCCTCATCAGACAGTAGTCCTACAGCAAATGGATGTGACTCACAGTTAAAATGAGTTCCAAGGGCCAAACGAAGCAAACAAAATAGGCGGCATCCCTCCTCCATCCCCGTCTGCACCGCAGAGCACTGGACCCTGCAGCAGAGGAGGACTGGGCAACTGTCTGTAATGTGGATAGATGCAGCTCCCACCAAACTTAAGACAATTTGAATCCAACTGTGGTTTGAGCATCTTGTCATTTTTACATCCTTTAACTCTGGGCACCTCACAGACTAAAAATACTCTTCCCATAAAGACAAAAGATGAAAATCTGAAGGTCTCTATATAGCGTTTGCTAAAAACACCTCTTCGGAGAGACATCCTTTGCCAAATAACTGCCAAAACTTCAAAGGCTGAATTATAGCATTGAAGTATTTGTAATGCAAGTTTGTTGTGTTTCTTGTGAAGCATGGCTGGCAGCTGGAGGTGGCATCTTTCAGCTCAGAGACCTGGTCCAGGCAGTAACTGGAAATAGCTCTTTGGTGGCTTACATGAAATGAGTCAATGGATCTCAGTCCAGCTCTCAAATTAGGAACCACATCACAAAAGCATCTGTAAGAGTCACTTCCTTTGTTGATACCATTCTAAAGGCCAAGGACTGAATAAGGTGGGGAAAATGAATTATCATCCCTCAAAATAGCACATTCCTTCAAAACACAAATTGCTTTTACCTAGCATCTTTGGTGAAAGTATGCCAATGTGTTTTTACAAAATATGAACTACTCTAAGTATTTATTTAGGTAATATATGTTACCCCACATTTTTTCAATACAAAAAAACCAAGACCTGCTGAATTTCAACATGCCAGAGCCATGCAAAAGGAGAGCAGCCAACAGGAATATTCCCATCCCACACACTAACTGCATTTCTGCTTTCTAGAGCCAAGAGAAGTTCAAGAGCTCCCACATATTCTTCTTTGAGAAAATATAGCATACAAACATAGGCTCACCTCGAATAAAACACTCAATTTCAAGGACTCGCATCCTTAGAAATATTTACCTTGTCTCTTGCCAGTAAAGGGGCATGAAGCAAGTTATAGAAACTTAGAAAACTAAGAAAAAGCAACAGTATTTTAAACTCTGCTTTAAGAACAGAGAGTAATTTTAAGAGGACACAGATAACATGGGATCAAAATCTTTGATCATGAACATCAGTCTTCACTTCTTATAATAAATCCCCACATCAAGCATCATATAGATCCCAGCAAATTAACTTTGCTGGAAAGCAAAGCCATACACATCACAAATACAATTCAGAGCAACAGTTTTGAAAAATCAGCTGATTATATTAATTAATTTGAACTTTGTTGCATTCAGATGGCACAAGGTAACTGCATATAAACACACAATATTAGAGGACTGCTGCTGCTCAGTGAATTTAGAGATGCTGAGTTGGGAGAAAAGAATGTGTTTCATTCAAAGAAGATGAAAGCCTTCTGAATTTTGATGCTTTATAAACAGCTGCTAAACTGACTGAACAATGCCCATGAAGTACCCAGGGTCAAATGTGGTCAGTACCTCAAAGAGCACCAGATCTTTCAACACTGAAAAAGCACTCATAAAAAGAACTTCGTACATTTATATATTCTCTCTCTGCCTATCACTTCAAAAAATGCCCTAGGTATTCACAACAGAGGCTGGATTATCCTTCGTCAGTCCACTTATCCCCAAAGTTGATGAGAATATACCATCAAATTCATTATGGGTAGCAGATTTAGCTTTGTATCAACAAAAGAGGCTTCTTGCTAGAATCAGCATTGACTGAGGTACCAAAGGAAGCTATGAATCACAGTGAAATTCTTAAGTGTTTATTTTATTCATAAATTAGTCACTGGCAAATATTAACTTAGATCCCATTAATCTGGAAAGCCATTAGAATGCATTCAGTGCAGCTTCCTTGTAAAATGCAGGGTTAGCCAAATTTTATTTCTGTTAAAAACCCTGCACTCTTGGTCGGGCACAAACTACATTCCTGATCTACCCCAGGAAGAGAACAGAGGAGGAAAAAAAAGCATATGCAGGCACAGCGCTTCTTACACCACAAGCAAAAAAAGCCCCTGTTTCCCTCCCTAGATGTACATATATGATGTGACCCTACTTCTGTAAGTGACTTCATTCTGTAAATCAGATGCTTTGCTGACAGGACGATCACCACCCTTGAAGAGAAGGAAGCTGCACCCAAAGCACGGACTCAGATGTTCCAGACAGAAGTCTGGCCTTCCATCCAAGACAAATATGGAGCTTAATCTGCACTGCTCTTACCATGGTTTATTAGTTTGCAATATCTGGAGAGGATTTACTTTATGATTCAAAGAGAAGGGAGCTGGGTGGACCTTACTTAACCAAGATCTTTGTGGTAAAACCCAGCCTTGCCTTGGCACCCAAGAGAGGGAGGGAAGGCACTTGGATGCCACGATGACAGAAGAAAATCTCATCGTTCCACTGCATTCTTCAGCTGCACGCAGGCAGATGCACATTTGCTATCACTCTCTAATGTCCTAAGTAAGAATACAGAAGCTTTTAGCTTCTTAGTCCGTACGGCAGCATTCTTTAAAGATAACAAGATGACATGACTGCTTCAGAGCACTCAGGCAAAAGAACCAAGAAAATACATTTAAGCTGTGTTTCTCTGACTGAGAAAATTACAGTCAAATAGAGGTAAGAAAGATACTGTCAAGACTAGTTTCAAAAGTGAGCTTCTACGTGGAAAAAGATAAAGAACACAAACAGGTTTCAGGTTTGGGCTTTTTTGCGTTGGGGGGGAGGTTAGAAAGAAAAATAGGATAACCACCATCATAATTGCTCTATTGCAGCCTTTGCTCGGGAAACAACACAGGCTCATCCCATGCCTGGGGGTCAAAATCTGAAACTGAGATTGGAGTGTAAACAAAATCAAAATTGGCTTGCTAAATATTACTGCTTCTTTAATAAAATGGGCAGAGGGAAAATTAGCTAAAATTACTTATCTTTATTAGAGTGTAACAATTTCCCCCCAATTACCTCACAATTACTTCCTTTTGCATTTTTTAATTACCACTATTCTTCCAATCCTTTCAAATGCAGTGATCTAAAGTGCACAGGAAAAAATGAATGTGTATCTATTAATGTTTTTCTAAATGTTGCTTTTGATTGTTAAGATTATTTTACAAAGCAGAACGTTGTTTTGCTTATTTAAACAGATAACGGGCAAGCATATGTCTTTGTTGTACCCTCACCATGGCCAGAGTTTTGCATCTTACTGATGAGCGAAAGTGAAGGCAGCAGCTTTTTCGACAGGCTCCAAGGAACCTCTTTGCTCGTTTCCAGCAAAGGTGTTCAGCAAAGTTATTCTGTCAGCAGTCAGGCTGCTGCACAAGCTGTGAGCAACAGCTGAAATCAGTGGTGCAGGTCAGGGTATTCAGACATGAAATTCTCTCATCTCTGGTTTGGGCGATACAACCTTCATCTATTTTTCCTCAACACTGAAAGAGATTTGTTGTTCTTTTTTTTTCTCCTTTGCCACTACACAATTGGCTTACATGTCTGTGAGCAAAAGCAAAGAGTTAACATGAATCAGATGCCCTCTGGGAATAGATGGGGCTTAAAGGTATCCAAGTACAAGCCTAAGACTTTGGAGTTATGAATGAGCCACAGCTGTCAGAGACGATGCTTTCAGTATGAACTCGGAGCAAGTGGCACCCTGAGAGCAGGGAACACGGCAGGTTGTACTCGGATGCCTCCTGAAAAACCAAGCGGAAAGTTCCTGTAGGTCACCCTGCAGTAACATTAGCATCACTGATACTGATTGAAGGAGTTGGGATTAGAGCTGCAATACATTAAGTCAGCTTGACTATCCACATGCTGGTTAGCCTACTAACACATCCATGGTCTGAGATTCACAGCACGCTCAGGAGGACTGACCGCATCGTTCCTCACTCCTCATGGCGACAAAGCCCAGAGCAGTAAGTCTTGCAAAACAAGAGGACACATCACTATTCCTGTCACAAGAAACTTTGATACAAGTTCACCTGCATCTAAATTACATCGCAGGTGTAACCAGCCCTCTGGAAACGCCAAGATCTACATGCTCAAACTGATTAGCTAGTAACCATATTATAATCCTCACCTGGACAGCTCCATCCTTCCATCTATTACTACCACGCCAGCACAGCTAAAATCAAAGTTTTCACCCTACATGTGTCTTCTCCTCTAACAGTGCCTTAGCTACATGGCCTCAAATCTTTGGAGACAACTTTGCATTTCCTCATGCACCTGGGGCTCACAGGGACTTCAGCCTTTTCCTTCCTGTGGAAGGAATGGGTGAATGTTGCCTGTAAACACTGCTAATTACCGAGAACTAGAGCTGGTCAAGAAGTGGTGCATGCTGCAACATAAGAAAGAAGCTAAAAAATTTTCCAATTTCTTTGAAGGTTTGTCTGTAAAGCTTGAAAATCTAAAGCATTCCACTTTGTTCTTTTCCCTTTACCACTGGCTCATGAAAAAAGACAGGGAGAGATAAGAAAGGAGAGGAAAGAGATTTAACAGGGGGAAGGAGGAATCCCCTTTTCTACTCCCTTCATCTTTCAAACCAAAATAACTGGGTTTTTTTCCAGATCTTTATCTCCTTTCATCTAAAAGCTGTCCTCAAAATAATGTAATAAATTACCTGCAATTCATTTTCTTAAGTGAAACTATTTCTGAGGATGATTGTTCCCAATACCACAGCTCCCCATAACTTACCGATTTCCAACCTGGGGTCCACAGACACTGTCAGCAGCATCCAGCTGGTCAATGGGACAGGACGTTTTTTTAATCAAAGGTGCATGATGATCTGGGAGTATGTTGTGGCTTGACAGTAGTATGTGGTTTACTGGACTTCAGAACCACAGCCTCAACTTCTGTTGCTCTCTAACCACTCCATGGCTTATATAACTCAACCTCAGAGACAGCTTAACACTCAGATTCAGCTTAAGAATAAACATCAGGGGGAGCTTTAGTTGACTTCAGTTACACATGTTATCTCTTTAAGCAGATACTAAAAGTCAGTTATATTCACATTTTATACTACACACACGGGTTTTTTTTTTCTCCCCCCCTGTGAGGATCTTCCTGATGTCATGTCTATATTCTGCACTTTGGGCTTTTCAAATATTTCAAAACAGTCTCTGCTCTATAGATTCTTATTCATCTTACTGTCATTTTGCCTGACTTCAAGTTCACTCAGTTTCTAGTTGGAACAATTCAAAGCATAAGCAATTTACAGGAGATTATTCCAGCTGTTCTTAACATAATTGTTTTTTTTTACAAAGGAGGAAAAAAAAAACCCAAACCACAGAAAAGTTTCTAATTGCTGCTTATGCCACTGAACAGTGAGGTCACCACATCCAGAGTACAAGTGGGCTAAGATGCTCACATAATATATTTTATATGAACTTTCCTTCTCTGTTAGATGAAACTCCATGAGAAGATAAACAGGACAGAGTAGGGAAAGAGTGTCCATGCAATAATTAACCATAAGAAACCATCTAATACACTTTAGTATAAAACAGTCATCGGTACAGTTTGTTCACAAGAGATTTTAGAGCTGAATTCATGGAAAACTCCTGTTTTAATAAACCTTGCTTCTCTGCTCTTAGTCATTACTTCATAAGATGCTACCTATGCCCACTAAGATTGGGGAAGGACTAAACAATAAGACTTTACTAGAAATTGTATTTACAATATAAACAGGATTCTTTTGTCTGCCCCCCCACCCCACCTTGAATATTTCCTTTCCTACAGCATTTGCAGAAACCAAGATACATGCAGTAATAAATTTCATGAAGGAAATAAATTATTCTAAACTATAGGCAGGCACCATAATTTAGTAAGAGAAATTTTCTTCAGGTGCAACAAAATTTTTGATTTACAGAAGTGAAATATGGCAAGTCAGTCATGAAGAATATCAATTCACCTGCTCGACCAGAGTTATTTAGCACTTTAGCGGCCTAACCAAGCGCAAACAAAACCAACAAAAGCCAGTGACAAAGATGCAGGTTGATGACACCAGAAGTGATAAAATTCCTTTCTTTCACCTTACCTTAACCACCAGAATTCCCTGTGATGCACTTAACTGCTTTCTGAGACACACCACTACTATGACCTGCACCTGAGACGACCTTACTTGTTAAGTAAATCTCCCTAAGTGTATTTGCCACACAAATATCTGTTAACCAGAAGCCATTACTCCACTAAACAGGAATGTGCTTTAACAGTTGGCTGTTGCATGCTTGTAACAGCCATGTCTTTCATTGCTGTACAATTGCCTAGCGTCCCACAGAGAAGCTATATGCAGAACGCAAAATTCCCTTATAGTTCCAGATGTTAGAGCTTGTTAAATTATACTTTTTAATTATTGTTAAACAGACTTCATTCTCCATGTTCAGTTTCTACAGTTTGTCAAAACAGGTACTCCCATTAAATCCTTACCTTGTGATTGAATTTATTCTCCTTTCCTGCTCTGCCAAACACTAAATACCACAAAAGAATCCAGTTATCTTTAACTTCAAGAAACAACTGCCTTTAAACAATGCAGTACAACACTTTTGTTTGTGGTGCTACTAATATAAGCTTTCCTCTTCATCCAGGACTCAGCATGCTAAAAATTAGTGACATTTTAAGTGGAACAATTCTTTCATCATCAGGCTGATATTTGGCTGGCGTTCCAGTTACCTCCCTTATAAGGCACCAGCGAGAGGGAAGTGCTGGGAACACATTATGCAACCATTCATTGCAAAAAAAAAAACCAAAAAACAAAACCACCACAAATTTTAAGAAAAGTCTGTGATAAACACTTTTCCAATATACAAAGCAAGACAAAAGTATCCTGATGCCATTGGACAAAGGTCTGCTATTTC
This sequence comes from Elanus axillaris, assembly GCA_026212715.1. Lineage (NCBI taxonomy): Eukaryota > Metazoa > Chordata > Aves > Accipitriformes > Accipitridae > Elanus > Elanus axillaris. The sequence goes on along the minus strand of JANZLQ010000025.1, from coordinate 81,633 downwards.
TATCTGGCTAATTTGGAAAAGGGGAATTTTTTCCTGAAAGGTTTGTCTCCACTTTCATGGGAAGAAGTGGAACAGCCTGTGAGCTGCTCCTGCCTTCTCCCCATTTTGGTTCAGATCTAGCTAATCAGCCAAAGTAGTTCTGCGCTGGGAAATAAAGGTGAGACACCAGGCCACACCTATGTCCTCTCCTCTGTGCTCAGTTTTGACACACGGAAACCTAAGGTGGCTCATCATAAGTTCGCCTTCAAACAACGGTAAGGGGGTTCTGCAAGCTAGGAAATCCACATATTGACTGACTTCTACAGAACAGCTCTCCTGCAGACGATGGAATACCATTTGGAATTTAACTATCAATTCAGCTCTAAGTAGGTTCTTCCTTTACTAATGCACTCATAACAACACTGATGCTTTCTACCAAATGAAGCTATAGCTGTTCTGGTGTTAAATGGCAGCTGAGTCGGGCCTCTCTCAATATTAGATACAGCTCTACTCATTCTGGAAAAAAAACCAAGTAGAAAACAGTGACCTGTGGGAAAGCTCCACTTTATCAAGCGATCCCCCCCCGCAAGTGACTGAGCACAGATTGGTAGTCGTGCTGGCAAATTCAAGGTCTGCACACGTGGCAGAAGTAAATCTACCTTGGAAATGAACAATCCCTGGAAAACCCTCTTCCCACAGAGCAGACTCAAGAGTCTCCAAACTGGCAGTGGTCTAGCAGGAAGAAGACGTATCTGTCCTCTGTGGGGGTTCTCAGTGATGCTGACTGCATTTGTAACTCCTCTGGCTAGGGATGATCTAGTATCTTCATTTTAATTGCACCCAACTTAAGCACAACTGTATTTCTCATAAGCATTATTCTACTATAGTGGCTCATAAAAAGGGCCTTAAACTAAGTCCTTCCTTCTCCTAAGGTACCCACTTGACTAAAGTTTTTCTGTTTGTCTGGGGGGTGTTTTGCTTGGCTTTGTTTTACTACAAGTAGATTTAATTGCTAAAATTTCTTGGCACATTTTATAGATGCACTAGCAGTGCCTTACTTAATGTGACATTACACACAGTACTCTCATAGAATTGTAAACTGCTATCTTTATTACACACAGCAGAAAGAGGTCTCACGACCTTTTATCTGTTCAAAGGTGACAGAAAGGTTTTTTGTTTCCACTTCTGTGGAAGGAAATTCAAGAGTTCCAACATGCCAAGATCTTTGCTAAGTCTGCAGCTCCTCTACAGCACGACAGCAATCACAGGCTCAAACTCTGGAACATAAGAGACATCGCTAATAGAAGCTGCGATACAATAAACACTCTTCCTCTAAACACTGTTCCTCTCCCCAAACAGATCCGAGTTATCCCCTTACTTCCTCCCTCCCATTCATTCTGCCACCTATGATAAACTCAATCTGTTTGCGCAACCTTTTCACACCAAACTATTACTTAATATTGTCTGTTATCTTGTTACTAAAAGGTGAATAGTTGTCTCTCTTTTTACTGCTTCGGGAGATTCTTACCCCGGGAAATCCCATAAACCCAGACTACCATTTTAACCATTGTTCCCTTTTACTAGTAAAAATATAGAAGTTAACTGTTCATTTGACAATCACAATCTCATATAAGTAGTATTCCGAAGCAAATTTATTACATTAAAATTCCAGGTAGCTGCTTTCTTCATACTCTATTCAGTTGCAACTCTTATAAAACCGTATGTCAGCTAACAAATTGCAAGTCTGTAGGTATAAATACTAAAGACATACATCACAAACTAAGTTTCAAATCCACAGTTCAAACCAGAATGCAAATCCAATGCCAAAATTACTGAGAAATTAGAAAACCAGGTATGTGAAGCATAAAGATTAATATTATTTCCCGATCTGCTGTTTTCCTTCACTTTTTTAATCTCTACAAAGTACCGAGATATTAATGCAAGCCTCACAAAACTACCTGATCTCACAAGTAAAAGACAGTATTAACTACGAAAACCGCCCATTTTGATGCTTCCCATGCTGATCAAATCATTTATGACATAGAAAATAAGGTTTTTTTCTGATAAATTCATTCACACGCACATACCAGTCCCTGTTTTGGTTTTATTGTTGTCAAAGAAAAGTGTTCTATTGTTTCCTCATGCAGATGCAGGAGCAGTGGGATGTGACTGCCAAAAGTTATGCTGTAGTTTTAGACTACAGAGCTTCAAGACTTTTCATACTAATAAAATTATTAAATCTATGCTTCTGCATTGGTGCCAACTAACTTCTGATCCTTCAAGAAAAGATCCCCCACCTTAAATACAGTTCACCATATAAATTCACACCATGCACTAAACTCTTCTCTGAGTTCATACCCCATAACATTAGATTGGGTTACCCTCACTGTTACGTCTTTTTGCACAACAGAGGATTTTATTTAGTCACCAGACTTTGAAAAACCCCGCATCAACTCATCCCGAAGAATTAGACTTCAGTCAATTATTTACCAAACCCACATTTTCATGCTACAGTAGTGCAATTACTACTGATGGCAGGTCGGCTCTAAGTGCAGCTATATGTTGAAAGGAGCTGTGAACAAGAAAAGATTAAATGATTTTGTGGACAAGGGTATGCTTGATTTATGTCAACTGTCATTACCCGAAGACACATAAAGCCTCTTTCTGGGGGACTAAAAGCACACCATTTACATATAATATCAGCTTAGTAGTCTTTGTGCTGATGAATACTGTATTCAAAGCAGTAATTCTTTTCATTGTAATTTACATGTCTACCCTGCATCTCCTAGAATACAAATACAAAGTTTATCAATTGGCTTTACGTTTTAGCTAATCCTCAACTTAAACTTGGTGGGAAGAATATTTTTATTAGAATAAACATGGACTGAGTGAAAATTGAATTTATAGAGAGAAGATAAGTTTTAAAACCAAGACAAACCCATTGCCTATATACAGATACAGTGGACAAAAAGAGTGCTTCTCAAACTGTGACTAAGCTCCTTGTGGTCACCAAAGGATTCAAGAGAGATTCCAAACTACAGCAGGTTAACTTAAATGATTCAAACTTGTACCCATCATTCAAGCTTCAGGGGTACACAGATAGATGAGCCAAAAGGAGGCTACAGAGAAGTCCTGAGAAAAAATAGCTAGGCAAACCTCACCCATGCGCATGCCGTTCAGTGTACCATCCCGTATCATTCCAATCCATGAGAGAAGCCCGCAAGGGACTCCACTATGTACAGGATCAGACCCTCAGAGGTCAGCATCCAAAGGCTTGCACAAGCAGGTCCACAATGGATCATTTGACAGAAATCCAAAACTTCTGTTCTCCTGGGAACATTCCTTCATTGCACACTGAGAGCATAGGGGCCTGGTCCAAGTCCACTACAAGTTAATGATAGGGTATGGGTTTGCTGTTCAGTTGGGGTTTTTTTTGTTTTTTTTAATACTAGCTTTCTGGAAAAAAAAAAAAGAAGGCAGAAAGTAGTAAAGCATGACACCTGTCCACAGTAAGTATTTGCTTCTGAATTCTGTTTAGCTAGTGGTCTGGGGATTTCTTTTCCCCTGAAATGTTTGAGAAATAAAATGTTTAATTTTAGACTTTTTTAAGCTCTGTTAAGCAACAACATCTAAATTGAGCACGCGCTATGGCACGTACAACGTGAAATACAGCTGATGCAAATTTGACTTTTCCTAATCCAAGATACTTTTTAACAAAAGCAGGAAAACATGTCTACATAGAGCACAGAAGATGAAACCACATAAACTCTGTTAGACACAGTAACAGATTTCTCAGGCAATGAATGTGGCCACTGCACACCACCTCTCAGATTAGTAGCCTATGGGCTAGTATTTCAGCTGCTTTAGAGTCAAATTAAGACGGGTACTCTTTGACCCCTAAATTCCTACAGGATAAGGAATGAAAGCAGTTTTTCAGATTTCTGCACGTATTTGGGCATCTTTTATGGAACATGCACAACAATTTAGTGAGATTTGTTACTGTTATATGCACTCACAAACAAGATCCCTCTACTTCAGGTGACTTCCGTAAAAACTGTAATCCAAACACTGAATCGGCACAGGTGACAAAACCCAACGCTGTGGTCTCCAAACAAATCTCACTGCTCTTAAGCAAAGAGCGAGTGAAAGCAAAACAACATTAATATATCCCACCAAATATGCTGTAAGAAACTTTTTTTTTTTTTAAGTCAAACCTCAGCATTGCTTTTTATTTAGAGGCTCCATCAAGGCTCATTTGTTCCTACTCTGAATTTTGGAACGGGGACTCAAGCATGCAGCACCAGCGGAGGCTGCCTTTCGCACGCCTCTGAACTCTGTTATTCTAACCCAAGACGTTTCGAATTAACTAAAACCAAACAAAACCAGGAGACACCTCAGAGTTCTTCGCATTTTTTACCTCAGTCACTGTAAAGAGCCTAAAGACCGGCCAGACCTCCTTCGGCTCGGGGAAGCGCTACAAAAGCGGGTTTGGATTCGTCCACCTCCGAGTGGGAACTCGTGAGGGTTCGTTTGCTTTTTCAGCGCACCACAGCGACAGTTCTGCCCCTTTGTTCACCTATTTTTCACGAAGGCAGGACACGCTGAAGCCCAAAGCCAGGCTCCTCACGGCGGGTGCGCCCCGCGCCCCTTCCCCACAGCCACCCTCGCCGCGCACCGCGCGGTACCCACGAGCGCCCGACGTCGCCCCCCACCCC
>JANZLQ010000025.1:44646-75000 GCA_026212715.1 Elanus axillaris | reverse complement strand
CCCCCCGAGCACTGTGGACCTACCAGCTGAGACCACTTTTCAGAAGCATTAGATTTGGTAGGTTTGAAATAACAGAAGCCTAAAATTAGCATGTTTTAACTTGAATGCGATGCAAGAGTGCTTCCTGCAGTGACTGCCCTTTGTGATACCTGAACTGTTTCCACATTTGGAGCCCATAGTAATGAAGTTGTGCACTCCCACATACCGTGTTGCAGTGTTGAAAGCACAGACACGTAACCCAGAAAAAGAATTAGCCAGAGGGGAAAAGACACTCTACACTATGATAAGTAAACTCAAAATAAACTGGTTATGGATCTAGAAAAGCTGTATTTAACTAAAGTACTCTTTCCAGAGCAAAAGTCTTTAAAAAGCTTTATCAGTAACAATGGTAAATGGGAGTGACACAACCCCCAACAGGAATGGGTACTGATTTTGACTGGGGGTTGCAGTTGTTCGAGGGGTTTGATTTCAGTATCTTCATTCTGTCTGCTCCCCTTCTCTAAAGCTGTCAAAGGGATGTTGAGAGAGGCAAGGTCAGTCTCTGAGACGATGAGGACCAGCTGTGACAATGAAAATGGAATGAATATTCATAACAGGACGTTACAGTTCCTGACTCGCTGCTGCTGCTACTACTCCTCTTGTGGGTCCTGCCAGCACAGCAGATGGTAGATACTGAAAGACCGTTGAGCCAGTGGAAAATTACTGAGTTTTGTTGGTGCTGTGTATGTGCGTGTGTGAGGGGGGAAGTGGGGCAAACTTCTATTAAACTAATTATTTTCATGAGAGGAAGGGAAAACAAATGGTTCCTAAAGACTACAAAAATTACTGACCTGTAAAGAACCAGTCTCATACTTTAGGTGAATGATCCATGTCTGTTTACATTATAAATTTTCCTCGTAACTCCATGTAACTCTCGTCATAAGTCAGAATTGTGAGTTTTCCTAAATAGTGGTGCAATTAAAAAGAGAACAACATTGTAACAATAGCACTGGGTGTTACTTAAGAGACCCGTGGAAAAACTAAGTATTTCATGTTTCTGGTTTTATGTGGCTGTAAAAGTGTTCATGTTAGTGGGTTTTCCATTGCAAAACAGACATGGTTTATTTTAATTATTTTATTTTTTTACATAGCTATAGGCATAGAAGATTATCTTACTTGATCTCACAACAGCATCACTACTGTTGTAGTTGAAGTCAATGGGATACCTAATGAGAATACAGTTAAGCATGTCCGTAGTCATTGAAGATCTGCACACTTAAAGTTACAACAAAAATGCTCATCCTGAAATGAGCTACGGCAGAACCAAACCTGCAGATAATTTCTGTGGAGGCAAATGAAGTGTGGAGAGTTGGCAGAAATACATAAGGTTTTAAGCAAAACAGCGATGCAACTTAACAGTTATAAACAGCGGTGTTTGCCCGTTAACTTCTATTTGCGTATATTTGCAGAGTTAGCCCTTAATTTAGAGATATAAGAACCTATTCGCTATGTAGAAGGGCAACATCTCTTTAAGTTGCCAGGCGTAGGACTTAGCAAAACATTTTGAAACAAAATCTTTGCTCTAAATGTGCACATTTCTGCACCCTGTATGATGTTCCAGTCCTGCAAGTTGCAACAAGCAGCAAAAGGTTTTGCGTCCTCTGCTCAGATGGTTCCGGCTGCAGCATCAGGATGCACCCTGCTGCGCAGCAATTAAAGGCAAACACAAAAGCCTAAATACCTCTTGTCAAATTCCACTGAACCTCTGAAGCCTTCAAAAGACTTAGGGGAAGGTCTGTAGCAAACCCAAACAATATTGTCCTCATTATTGTAATTCAAAAGAGGGATATCTTGTCTGTGAAAGGACATTTATGAGAGGTTTTGACATACATTCCTTTCTTCTGCAGTCAATTGGTGTAACAAATACAAATTGCTCTATCAGAGTCATACTGGAGATGTCTCTTGGAAAGACTCTGGGGGTTATTTTAACCATGAAAGGGCCTTCTCAGCATCAGAAATAACCTATAAATTAAACCTATGTTTAATTCACAGAAGGCAATACAAGTAGTTTGCAACTAACTACTTAATCAATGCAACATTTAGGAATCAACTCTGACTTCCCTTTCTTGCTTTCTTACTATTTTTCTATACAGTATAAACCAGTCGTATTTCTTCAAAATAAGCCAAAAAATACCAAAACCTTTAAGACTGGTCAAGAAATAATGCAGAGCTACGTGAGCATAGTGTAAGCCATACAGAAATATTCACCCAGATTTTCTAGTGTCTTGTGACTTTTTTAGTTGCTGTTGATACAATTTTTAATCCAAATTTTACTTGTAACTCCCTGGTCTGCCTAAATAACAGAAGTATATGTTTTTGGTGTTTAATATGTAGAAGGCCAGGAAAAAATGCAAATCCTTTAATCTGTTTTATGATGCTTAGCACGCTATTACAAGTTTCTGATAAGATTTTACACCTGTTGAACGTACTGTAGATCTTCAGTTGCTTGATTCCGGTGAGGTACAGTAGTGAATCAAATACTTAGAAAATGCTGCAGCATAGAATAAAATGTAATTTCTTAATAGGCAGAATGCAAACTTAGAAAGACGCACGTGTGGTTGTACTTCATATGCAATGTTTCAGAGTTGAATTAAACAATTGAGAAGATCTTGGGCCTGCAGACTCTTGAGGACTTAGGTAACACTGAAAGTGACTGAGTTTACTCCTGTGAGGCTATTCACAGAGGTAACAATTCTCACCTGGAGGTCTGCACTTGTTCAGACCTAGGTTCTGTCTAATTCACATTTCTGTCTTCCTGGTGATCATGGGCAGACAGCTAGGGAAAAGGAAGAATAGAAAAAAATTCACAATGGATTCCTTTAAAACCCTCCCACCCTCCACCTATCCTGAACCTGATGTGGTCTGTCTAAGTAGTAACTCCAAGGGTTTGCTCTTCCAAGTGCTTGCGTAGTCTCTTAAAATATTGTAAACACCTTGCATTCTCATCACACGGAAGTTCCACAGTCTGTTGTGTGAAATTCGTCTCCTTTTGCTCGTCCTGAACCTGGTTCCTGAGAGCATCTTGGTGTGGATCATGGTTTTGGTAGCAGCACAGACAGTGAACTATTGATCCATGTCCATCCTGGCAGTGCTACTTTTTTTTTTTTTTATATCTCATACCTTCTCAGTTGTCCGTATTCCAGACTAAAGAGTCCTAGCCTGGAAGCCATTCCATACTTTCCATCATCCTTGTTGCCCATCTCTGAACCTTTTCCATTTCTATTACTTTTTTGGAAGTAAAGAGACCAGAATTTCAGTATCCAAGGTGTGGATGAACCACAAATTTATCCAGGGGCATATACTTTTTGCCTCACCTCTTCATTGGAAGACAGAATACACCATTTGCTATGCCTCTCAAAAACAGTAAGAGAGTTAAGCAATGTCAACAAGTAAATAGTGTTAGTTAAGTTTTTTAATGAGGTTCCTTTTGAAGGCATTTGCAACAATCCATCTCTGTTCCATACAGGCAACTACAGACTGTTGCTATCTCCACACCCCTTCTTAGAAAGTTCTAGTTTATACTTTCCTGAAAGCCCAGATAATTTTCTTTATATTAATAGCATCTCGGTCACTGGGAAACCATTTGTGTTTCCATATGTGTAGTCTAAGGAACAAAGCAACGCATTCAGCTATACAAAATCAAGGAAATTACTATAGTCACCTTACAGACTGTCAACTCGTATCCTGAATGTCTTAGCAATTCGCAGCAATCCTTCCGAAACCAGTATTTTGCCAATTTTCAATACCATTTAAATGACTTCTTTCTTATGTAAGTGTTACTATTTTTTTAGCATGACCTTCTGGCTTGGCTGTGACTTTTGCAGGCAGTTTGGAACCCACAGCATGGTTCTTCCTGGCACAGAGATACCAAATTCCACATGCAGGAGTTAAGGTTGTGACAAATTTTATTCATTTTGTAAGCAATTAAAATATTTGTAGCTGAACAACATCATCTCTTAAAATACTGTTCCTGGTTTCTCTTTGGAGAAAATCTTTGGTGGACTTGCAAGAGACATATTTAGTACATGATCTTTTTCCATAAAGAAACGCAGAAAGTCTAGAACAAAAAAGTTAGCAAAAACTCTACCTAATAATAACAACTATTTTTAATTATTAAGGAAGCTCAATATTCTTCATCAGTTAGCGTGGTAAGCACTGTCCTTTCTTTAAAATTCTAGAGAATAATGAAGTTGACAATCTTTCCAGTCAACGTGAGGGATACAAAATAATATATTTAACAAAAATACTCCTATTCTTCAGGCATTTTATTCTTGGTTAATATCTTTGATCTGTTCTTACAGTGTTTCAGGAGTGACCATATGCTTTCTTCCTCTTACCAAAGATTCTCTGCAGATTCTTTACTAGAGCCATTGTTATTTTGACATTATCCTGATACACGGGAGATCATCTGTATATTGCAAGCTTACCACACTGTCTCCTTACTGAAATTAACACTTCCTTTCTGCTTGTCTTTGCTCTATAGCTATCTAGTTCAGTTTTTGTGTCTGACATAAAGCTCTTATTAAAGAAAAAAAGAAACTGGAACAAGATGTAAACTAAATAATGCAACTGGCTGTTACATTCTGTTCTCTGTTTTTCAACCATAATGCATCTATTTTCGGGCCTGATACTGAAGTCTCTATACTCACAGGAGCTACCCCATTGAATGTGGACTTTTGGAACAGCCTAAGAAGAGGCATGCTTGCTTGGAAGGATTGGCTAGCATCACAGCATAATGTAGCTCTCATAGGAGAACCAAGGATGACAAAATAGGCACAGGAGGCACGGAGACTAACCTGACTGGAATTGGACCTGTCGTATTTCTTCTACTGTAACCTGAAACACCTCACTTCAGGTCACAGGATAGGGTCGTGTGTCTGGTCACACAGAATGGGACTGAAGTTTGCCGATGCAAGGTGACAAGCTTCCTGCCTGAAGGCCATGGACTTCTGGCCTCTCTCCTCATGGTATCTTCATGTGTGGATGGTCAGTTGCAGGGGAGTCAAAACCTGCAGTTACTTTCAGAGTCTGTAGCTCCAAGTATGGAGCCAGTATGGAAGGTAAGAGCATGGGTTACAAGGAAGTGGGATAAAACGTCACTGGGGTTGTGAAGAAATGTTTGTAGGACCATGAAAGATTTGTCCAAAAGTGGCTGGTATAAGCTTAGAACAGAAGCTTGCATCCATGTTCAGGCACTCAGTTGCTAAGACGCGTGGTCCAGCTGTAGATACCTCAAAGGAGCTGCACTGATGGGAGAAGGATTTGGTGAGGGAAGAGGCTAGAGCAAGGGTCACAAATAGCCTCAGAAAACCATAGTTCCAAGGATCAAGGAGTCTCAAGGGCAGAGCCATCCTTTCCATGATGGAGGAAGGAAGTACAGTGTAAAGGGATCACCATAAAGAACTCTGGAGATATTTTTTACCCGAAGCTAAGCTAATCCGAGACTAATGCAACACTGTCAACTTGTAAGTGCTCAAAAAAATCTTAAATCAGCTCTCCCCTCCCAAACTTTCACAAAACTCATGAAACCATAAGACCAGAAAAGAAGGAGATGATGGTGATGAAATCCTGGGGTTTAGTCAAGTGCTTTGGTTATTTAATTTCCTCTGCCTTGTTCCGCCCTGACTCTCCATTTAAATGGAATAATTGAAAACCTGAAAACTCCATCCTAAATACACACACAAAGATGCAATCCCTGCTCTGCTGCATTCTTGATTTACATTTCCAGTCCTTTCCTTCATTGTCTTCCAGCTCCATTCCCTAGAGCCCTCCTTGTTCCCTAAGTCCCTTTAGCAGTACCTGATTGTCCCTGCACATTCCTACTAGATTTCCCCAACCCACTAACAGATTAGCACAGCTTCTCCTTTGTTTCCAGCAAAGCATGTCCTTGTGATGTCTTTCATTACTGACTTTTCCTTACTGAACAGCATAGGGGATATTTCCGTATTGCTTGCTGTTTAATAACGTGAGAAGTCTCCTCCACATTTTCAACACTAATCTGGTTCCCTCTTGACAGATGTTGCCTCTCAGCCTGCACTGAAGCCAAGTGCTTGAAGCCTTGCTGTTTCTACAACTGCGTTTCTCCTACACCTCTACTCCTCCCTCAAGGCTCTAGGCTCCTAGTGAGGAAGGTGCTGTTTACTGCCAAAGTTGCAAAAAGGGCACTTCTCCAACTTTGGCTGTAAACGGTAAACTTTGGCTTTGCTATGCAGAACAAAGAGAGGGACAACTCATTGCAGGAGCAGAGCTGTCAGCTCTTGAGGTCTCAGTATTTCTCACACAACAATTAAATGCAGTAAAATCTGCAGGGATATAAAAATAATAGTTCTCAGCTTGGCAAAGGTCAGTTCTTAAATGAGCTGGCTTCTTACCAAATTTGCTTAGCTACATGTATCATCTAAGGTGAAGTAGGAGTTTCTAGACAAAATGTTTTAAAATCAAAGTGGAATTCTAATTTGGAATGGGGGTATAAGGATCAGCTTCCTCATAAAACCACTTAAGAACTCCCTCAAAAAGAGACACTCACCAAGGGATAATTCATAAGTAACCTATTGGCAAAGCTACTTCATGCTCCAAGTGTTACCACATCTGGCGCAGCAATTTTGACTTATCTAATGGTAAAACTTCCTGATTTTGTTTTAAATTGCCATAATTTCCTCCTCTCGTGTCTAATGCACCAAGCAATGCCTTTTTTTAAGCCAGAGCAAGTAGCCAAATGTACCAGTTCCTTAAAAAATGGTGCTAAGTCACTTTTTATTACAGCAGCTTTGTAGTTGCCACATCTACTCCAGGTATGGACTTACCTCATGAAGCAGATAGATACAAACACTGGTAAGACAGGGGAAGTAGACTAAAAACTGCAAGATTAGCATGCTATACATGAAATGCATCAGCTATAACCAAACTAGGTTCCCAGGGACTGGGTGGCTGCATGGGTGCAATGGCATGAAGCAGGTGACAAATTTCTGCTGCTCTTGCCTGTAGTAATATTCCTAGGTGTGCTGTAACATCAGTAAGGCGATCACAAAAAAAAGAACAAACACATCTCAATTAGGTATGTCACACAAGACTACACCCATTTCCTTGTGAAATTTTCTTTACAGCCTTCTTAAAGTGACACCTCTGAACTAGTTTTGAGATCTGCCAGGAAAAGATGTCATTAGAGAGAGAGACAGGTCCTGAACGTGAAAGTGATTGACAAAAGTTCAAGCTGTTGTAATATTTAAAACTGGCACTAAAGCTCGGTTTCTTAAGCTCTCTTTAAAAGTGTTCAGAAATACTCCTCATTATTGCCAAAATAAGATCTTTTCAGGTAATGTATTAAGAGAAGCCGGTGCCACCCAGATCATTGTTAATGAAAGGACATGGCAACACCTAGCTAGTTACAGTTTACAGCTGAAGTTCAGTGCTACACTGCTGAAGTCAAGGCATGCTGTTCTTCTAGTCTGTTGTCATCTCTGCCTTCCTGTTCCTGCCATGGGGTTGTTCCCTTCTGACATCACATGTGGGATGAAGCTTCCACGGCTTCTGTGCACGCGTGAGGTTATGGCTTTAGTGACAGAGCTGAGGGCAGCAACCGCATCACTTAACACATGGACTCTTCTCTGTCATTAATGTATTTTTATCACCGCAATATCTATTCTTCAAAATATTCTTTAGAGGGGAAAGGACTCTTTGTAGGCATTTCACGTCTCTTCACCCATGTGTATTTTAATGATGATATTTTAATTAAAAATACAGAGAAGGACTATGTTGTAAGGAAAATTGACTAGTAGAATGACCATAAAAGAGTGAAAGAAAGAGCAAGCCAAATTGCAGGTCTTGCTGAGCTAAGATACTTGAAATTAAAGGGAACTAGAAATGCAGTAAGTTGTTGGTGATTTTTACTTTCAAAAAAGTTGTGTAATGAAAGCTAAAAGCAAAGCTGGTTATGCAAGCCTGTGCTGGTCAATAGGGCAAGGCTTGGTCAAAATTAAGATAATTTCTTTATGACGTTGTGCCCTAAATGTAGGGCAAAACATTATCAACTGGTTGAATCATCTGAAAAAAACCAGGACGAGACAATTAAAAAGATATCTAACCTTTTTCTGAAACTGATTAATGGTGAGGAAAAATAGTCCATGCATTTCCTCATTCAGTTAGGAAATATGAACTGTTCCAGGACCCACCAAGAAACATTAAGTCATTTGTAGAAAGCTCAGATTATTACATCATCTGTCTGGACAGAGACTTATTGCTGCCAAAATTCTGTGCTGCAGAAACACAGCACCAATAAATCATCATTTCACCTTGTGAATAGTTTTAATAGGAGAGGGAACAGGCTGGAAAATTTTGTGGCCACAGTGGTACTCCAGAAGAAGTTCTGAGACAAGAGTGCTATTACCATTAGGAATAACAGTATTTACTTGTTCCTCAAAGGGGAGGTCAGGAGCATATCTGCATTACAAAAAAGAGCACTTGAAAATACTGCTTCATTTCATCCCTTATGGGTGTTGCGGTCCCTCTGAAGGAGATTACTACCCCTACAATGGCTACAAAATATCTCACGAGAGTAGGGGTGAGTGTTCCTCATGGGCGTCAGTGGAAGTGACTGGGCTCACCACCCTGACTCTGCACTGGGGTGGATAAGGAGCGTGGGCAGAGCTCATGGTGTGGCCAGTAACCTCCAGCTTGTGCCAAAAAGCAAACACATTGGGAAGATCTTTTATGCCCTAAATTGGGTAATATTTGTGAAATATTTGCAAGTGAAAGAACTGTATGAATGCTAAATACCGTTTAACTGCGTTGAGCTCTTTTCACAGTTGAGGAACTGCATTTTATAATGTGGCCTGTCTTTACTGAGAGAGATTTTAAATTATTTCCTATTCTCCTACTTGTGTAAATATGCTGTGTTTAAGGTAGTTACTGTGTAATTCTGCAAAACAAGAGAACTGTAATTTCAAGGTTAGTGGGATGGTAGATTATAAAACTGAGGCAGTAGTAACTTGTCTATGGTGTCGTACATACTTTCCATTTCTCGCTTTTATACTATCTCTTGACATTTTTGTAAGCCTTTTGAGTATTCCCTTACTGATTGGGGATTTTGCTCCACAAATTTGTTGCTTTATCTAATTTTAAAGAAGACTGGATAGCCAACAGTGTTGGTTGTTTTTCTTTAAGTGATATTTCTGCTTTTCGTTATACTTATTAAAAAGTATCCTGCTTTCATCCTACATTTAACTTTACTTAATTTGGTTTTGTTTGCTTAGAACTCTTAATTCTGCACTCTCCCTTTGCTACGGTTTACACTTCTTGTGTTCTTTATCCTCTGAGTGTTTAGCAACCACAGTCAAATTTCCTTTAGCTTCATCCCAAGAAGGCTTAAAAACCCGTTCAGAAAGAAGTAGAATTTGTTCCAAAAGAAACCTCCAGTAAGGAAATGAAAGCAAGACTTGATATTTCTAAAGTAAAGTCAAACTATTTCACATCTGCTTTTACATCAGAAGAGAAACTACAAAGAAAACACCCAACATCTTTCACATTTGCAGGCTGACTTTAGGTAGGACCTCAAAGCTGGAACGAGTGGCCTTGTATTTATTGATCTCACCTCAGATCTCACCTCAGTTGCTACCTATCACCTTCAAAAGCTCTTAATAGATCAGAGTGAAATGCTTCAAATGCAACATTAGAATTTTACAGCAAGAAGATGGCTTTAACTGAACCACAGGAACTGCATCATGAAGCATCAGTATCAATGCAGAGGTCACAGTAATAAGCTATTAATTCCCTATATTTTCTACTATATCAGAGCTGAGGGGTGGAAGCTGCATGACAAAGGATTTGTAACAGCAACAGAAATCTTGCGGTGACTGCAAGATTTAAGCTGAAGAAAGAATTTACACTGCCTGTTCATACTCACAGACCCTCAGTTTGTCTTTCTATTACTATTTCAAATGTTAGAAAGAGTGAAGCTGTGAACATGAGTTCAGTCAAATTTTCCTGTCTGCCTTACAAGGTGTGTGGAACAGCAATCCATAAATGGCTTTATGCATTGCAGTACGTAACCCTTTGATACGTGGTCTGTCATGCTGCCTGATTTAACTGGCCCCAAGTTAGATACTGAGGAGCCATGTACCGGTGTCCTTGTAGAGTATGGACGTTGGAAAATGAGACTCAGAGAAAGCAGCAAGTTGAGCAGGAAACTCCCCAAACCAGCCAGGAGAAAATGCAGAGGAGAATGCCCAAGATTAATCCTCAAAGTCAGTGGAGAGATAGAAGTAGGCGATTCTTTATGTGGTTCTCTTTCTCCATGAATTCACTCTTTGAGTCTAGTGCCTAATCCAAGTGAGCGATGGCCATGTTAAGGAAAAGGAAAAAGCCCAGAAACAGAGAAATTGTATCATATTTCAGCTATACGTTAAGGCATTTGTTAAGTCAGATATTTACTTTGAAAACACAAATTCACTAGTTTGCAGTGGGACTGTTAAGTCTCCTAATGCCAGGCTTGTGTGTGTTTTAGCCTGAGCCTCTCTTGACTTCCTTTGCTGGGGTCGCTGCCGTTTCTACCCTTCATGAAAAAGCAGTGGAGTGAGGAACTGTCAAGCAAAGGCAGAACAGCAGAGCAAAAGGCAGGCACATGGAGGGCTACAACACAGAGTCTGTGTTCCCACCTGTGCCAGATTTTTGGTGATTTTTTTTATTTATCAAAGGCAGGTAAAGCACATCCTTCATCATCTTGTGGGTGGTTCAGGGTTCAATTTAATTGTTTTTCCGGAATCGGAACTGAACATGCCAGAGCCGGTTTTGTCTTGCAGATGCCTTAGGGCTAAAGTGCAGATTGACCGCTCCTATATTTCTTTACTGTAATAGGTAAATACGGGTGTCTTGGGAATTTACCAGTGCAGAAGCAAGTAGCCTTGGCCCCTGGATGCTTTGCTTTTGTTGGGTAGCTCTGTTCAAAGTTCATTTATAGTTCAAAAGGCATTTCATGGGAGGTGTTTCATCACAATGGGCACTAGCTCCAGTTCTGATTCCAGCAGATCGGCAATGCCACGTAGACCAATAGCAGACCTATTGCATGTGATCTTTCCTGGGGCTTCAAAGTGAGATATACTCAGAAGAAAACCAGGTGTGTTTGAAACCTGCATTTTTTAGACTTGGAGGCTGAAGTGCATTTCTATCAAACACAAAATTCAAGTAGACAGAGGAGGTCCTTCAGGTAGTGTGAAGGCCTCGGTAGGTAACAAAATTTCAGTGGCCTGATCAGCCTCCCAAAACACAGTTCTTCCACTATTTGAAAGCTGATTCTTGGCAAAAAAAATCTGTATCAGGGAAGACCAGAAGACTAGATGGATCTTATGGACCCTTATGATTGTTATAAAAAAATTATAGCTTCCGGTGGATCACTCTCTCATGGTTTGTGATGAAATGTTTCACGGGAGGATGCATGTTCACTAAGCTACCGTGGCACTGGCGAACCAATACCTTTTCTGCAATGGCAGGAATTCCCATCAGAGGTTACTTTTTGCTTTATTCTGTTTTATGGAGTACTATGGTTTACCAGCACGGATCCTCCATAAAATTTATTCTTCTTGGCAGGATTTTCAGGGTGACTGAATACTTCACACAGGGTCAGGCATTCTGACGATCTCAAAAAATCAGCTGAATCAGCTGAAAATCTGGCCTTAAGCATTACAAGAAGCACTGTCGGGTGATGGACTTCTGAGAATTGGATCCAGTGGTGAGAGCTTGAGCTCTCAACAGTCTCTATGTGTCAGGGACCAGAAGAAGCCACCCAGCCTAAGATGGAAGCTCAGTGTGTGCAGAGCATGATTAAAACATGCCAATATCTCTCTACCTGTCCTACATGTTTAGGTTTTCTTCATGCTTTGCCCCTAACCTTCCTAGCCTACTGCTGGTACAGCATGTTTTACTACTATCTGTTGCACTAGCACAGCCTTCTGCCCCAGTCCATTGGTCAGTTTGTTTTATATGGCTCATTTCTGATGCATGCAGTCCATGAGAAGAGCTGACCACAGGCAAGAAATCTTCAGCCTCAAGAGGAAGGGAGGACTTTATAACAAAAAGGGAGCCGCTGAGGACAACACTGTGCTGTTTCTTGACAATGTCTTGAATTCTGCTGGCAGCAACGAAACGAACACGGTCCTGGATGATACAATACACATAATACAAAAATGCAGACCCTTCAGGCAATAGAGGTGAAAAAGTCACCTGAAATATAAGAAACGGCAGGCGATCAGAATACTACCGACATCCAAAGAGAGCAGCTGCTGGCACACATTCAGGGGGAAGCGGAACAACCTCTTCTTTGCCAAGGCGTGGGATGGTCTTGAGTACAGATGTCTCTATTTCCAAAGGCAGGCTATTGAGGAGCTGGGAGCTTGGGAAGGCTGGACCCAAGCTGCCTGCCATGACAGCTGTGCAGGTGCCAGCCAGACACACTAGCAGGGCGTAGGCTGGCTTCCAGCGTAAATCAGCCTGGCAGGCACATTTCCCCCAGAAAGCAGCCTGCCTGGGCTTCTTCAGAAGTTCATTGACAGTGACACATTCCTGCAGAGCATGTTGGGCCACCAGGCAGGATCTCCTCCCTGTGCGCTGTCTGAAAATGGGACCAGCTTTTACAGCAGTGGGACGACAGCAAGAGGGGCATCTTGTGGTCTGCTTGAACCTCGCAACTGGAGCAGCTAGTAGAAGAAAAGCAGACAAGAAAAAGGCAAAGGCTTGCTATGGTGGAAAAGTCAGCTGTTCCGCTTTGTGAATGCTGATGTAAATCTATTTTGTTTACACACTTGATAATTAATGGTGTTTGCCTAATTGTCTCAGTAGACTAATTATTAGTTTTACCCTGTCTGTAAATAAGACAATCTGTGGCTATAGCAGAACAGAATCCCTCACTGGGAGTTTGTCACATAAATGCAGATTGTGAAATACAAACTTCTACTCTGCCCTGCAAGCAAAAGCCTGCTTTGTAATACTGCCAAGGGTAGCCTGGCTGAGTAATAAACCTCCTGTGAAATACACAGGCTCCAGAAAAAAACAGGTAGTGAATTTGAAATACATAAGTAATTTCAGACCTTGTTAAACCCAGCTGGTCTGTGTTACTGAAAGCATCATTGCTTTCACAGCACTGGAAGGAAGGACAGAGTTTTTAAATGACACATAATCGCTGAACAAACACCTGATGAGGTGTTGGGTGAGAAGCAGCTAGTAGGTGTTACAGACCAATAGGTTTCACAGCGTAGGGATGATGGGGAGCAAACTTGACTTTGCAGTGAGAGTAAGGATGGTAATACTGGAGTAAAAGTCCTACATTAAGACTATGCTAGCATATATTTTATGATGACACACTGCCTCTGCTGATTGCTTAATTCTTAGAACTCAGTACCTGCAAGTTTCTGTGGCCCTTGCAAATGGATGCGAGTAGATATCACCTGAGGATCTGGCTCTCATACTTCAAATAGGTCTGTAAATGCTAAGTATTTTCCAGCACAAGTGTAGAGTTTCTCCAGAGATGCACTATTACTCCCTTACTCTGATGCATGCACAGTTTTTGCTAGCCTGCATAAGTACAGAGGCATGGGAGGGATTTGCCCGCCTGGCTTTGACCGCTCTTAAAGGAGGGATGTGCTCAGGAGATGCCTTGCCCTCCCCCATGAGCCTGAAAGGAAGCCTACAGAAGTAGCCTAGACCCCTGTGTTTTAGGACAGCAAAGTTAGGTGAGATAAATTTCGTCCTAGTGTGACAAAAAACCAAGACTGCAATCCAAAGGTGTGTAAAAGGGCCAATCGCTTTTAGTCATAGTAAGTTCAAAGGGCACCTCAGAAAGCATGTGAGCAGGGTCGTATTTCGCTCTGGGCTTTTTCTGGTCTGCTTATCTGTGCCAGATGTTTTGCAGTGTGGAGCACAGTTAATATCTGATTGCTACCCGCACAACACCCTTAATTGGCAAAAACACAAGAATGAGATAGCACATTAAATTGCTAATGTGACTGAGTATTTCACAGGCATTTCTCTTTTAATCAGTGAGAAAACTAAGCTGAAGTTGTGTCAGCATACTCACAACAGCATCACTCGGCATGACCGTGCATGTGATTAAGCAAAACCCTTTCAAGGAAGTGATTAATTGTTTTGGGTTTGCTTTTTTATTTTTATTGCATTATGCATAATAAGCATATATGTGTTTTTGTTTATAGATGGGATAAAAATATACACTGTGTGAATCATCAGTTAAGTAATCCATGTCTGCCTTTATCCTAGCATGCAGACCTCTGAAAAGCACAACTGAAAGATGACCATCATGCAATAATTATGTTCCACTGTCTCCTCATATTGAATCAGATAATTCTGATGGAGGATAGCTTCTGTGAGATTGTTCTCCCTGAGCATATCTTAGAAGTTATGAGACTCAGGATGTCTTGCCTAGCTGTGTCTATTCGGAAGTACTCAGACCTATCTTATCCTGTTGTTCTGGCTAATTTGTTAATGGATAGTTGATTTAATGGGAAACTTTCCTGTTCATAGTCAATTTTACAGTACTGCCTGCCTGGACAAGTAGTGCCAAGATACTGGCTCCCAGGATCGTATTTCTGATCTTCCGCCTACTCCCAGCGCTTATCTGATGTCCTGGTTTACCATGTGTTCTAGCCAGCAATTAGACCTAAGCAAGTCAATACTGAGCAGATGTCCCAGGGTACAGCTTATCAGGTGCAGATTATCGTCTCACCTATACTGGGTTCAGGGACATGCACGCTCTTCAAACACGGAGTTAAAGCCAATCGCTGTATATGAGGAGCAAGTAACTGCTAGGAGAAGAAGGTTGGTTTAGTGGCTTTTTGTTTATTTTCCCCCACTAGCCAGGAATTAGGAGCCATGAATTTAATACAGAGTTTTACGTGAGACTTCCTGTGTGGTCTGCGACAAACCATTAGTTGGATGTCCTGTTGTCTGTAAAGAAATAAGGCTTCACGGCCATTTGTGCCCTTGAAAATCAGCCTAAAGTTCATTGGGCCTCCATAGTAATTTGCAAATTGTTTCAACGTAGGAGCATTGGAGAGGTCTTGGTAATCCTCTCTGCTTAAGAACAGTAAGCATTTCAGTACTCAGAGTGAATAGTGAGCAAAGGTAACTCGAAAGTTATTGCTGTGATTATCAAACTGCAGCACCAGTAAATAGTGCGGTATCATAAATGTAGTAAAAAATTTGCATCCAATTTCCACATTTTATTATAGCGTCTGTCTGGAATTTGAAGTGCTGCATCCTAGCCCGTTTCTCTAGCTCAGCCCTGTGGGAAAACCAAGGTTTACTGTTTGTGTTTAAGTCTTGAAAACAAAAATCAAAGAGGGCAATTGCATCAACTTCCTACCAGTGGGGGTAAAGAGGGCTCCCCTTTCAATGGCTTCGGTGCCAAATTCAAATCCTCCTTTAGCCCTAGAACCACATCCCTTGAACTTTAGTCCTGGTTTTATCCCTGACAACCCTCCTAAGACTTCAGAGGAAATACTTGGTCTGGAAGGCAAGAGCCCTGGGCTATATCCAGCTCTGGCAAGGCAGTTCAGACAAGCGTGGCTAGCAGAACCTTTCCATCCCAAGTGCATCCTGCCAGGCGACTCACCCATGCAGTTAGGTCAATGGCATTGTGAACTATTTCCCTGCTTACCTCAACTGCAAGTGCACGTGGGATGTGCGTGCAGGATTTGTTCTTCATACGGAGAAGTGAAGCAAAACCTGCAGCGTGCTAACATGGCCCCATGCTTGCATTATCTGAAGAGGTTCATTGCGGGGACGTAGATTAATGGTTCTCTACCTCATTCGCCATATGGCTGACAGCTTGGCAAAGCCCAAGGCCTCCAGCTGTTACACACAATGGCGCAGCTGATGGCAGCGTGTGCCTCTCTTCTCTTGCCCCTAATCAGGCCGTTTTGAGGCTGATTGAATCTGTGTCACTACATGCCATCAATTTACCGCTTTGCTTGCCTAAAATGCTGTCACAGCTGCTTGTGGCTGACATCTTCCAGTTACCAATGTGAAATAGTCTCTGAGGACCCAGCGTTGAGCTCTGTGTCTGCCTGCGGGCAGTTGCATGGGAATGAGCAGATAAGATTGCTTTTCTCCCATTGTGCCCATTGTGATTATTCCTCAAAGGCTGGGGCTGCTTGCCCGAGTTTATAAGAATATGAATGTAGGATGGGTCTGCAGGCCACCAGTGCATGCTCCCTCAGGATCGCTCCAGAGGGTCAGTGATTACCCTGGAGGGGTAGGACGTGTGTGCTGTTTGTTTAGCATTTTCCTCTAATCATGACAGTTACCCGCTGCTTTAATATCTGATATTGTTTCTGTCCCAGGTGGATCAGGATTTGCCCCTCCTCATCACTCTCAGCATATCCAATGGACTGTCACTTGGTTTCTCTCTGTCTTTCCTGCAGCTAATAAGAATGCTCTTGTAGGGCAGCTGCAGAGGAAGAGCCAGATTAATCCCCCCATCTTCTTTCTCCTGGCTTCTGCTTGTGCAGTGCTTTTTCAGAGTGATCTGTTGGAAGTGAATGTGTAATCAGCTGTTGTCAGGATGGACCCACATTATCTCCCACGTATGGCCAAGCCAAGTTTGCTAGTAGCAGCTAATATATTGCACACATCTTCAAAAACCACCATTATAGGTCAAATCTTTAGTATCCTTTAGCCTCGACATGATAATGAATATTCCCTTTTGAGGGCACATTAATAGATGCTTCTGCTGATCAGAACATATTTATAGACTAAATAATCTAATTCTCTGAGTACAGTGCAACGTGTCTTTAGGTGGTTCCTCTAAAAGGACCCAGTCATGTTTTTGGTGAGTTACTGGGTGTATCAGGAGAACAGAAGCATCTGTTGACTGGCAGGCTGTCAATATGGCAGATCTGCATAGCGATGGTTTGGTTAGGTGGAGTTGTACTAGACATTAACTGGCTGCCATCATCCATGGGTATAAAGTATTTAGCCTCATGCAAGTTCAAAGCAGGAGATCACATCCACACCATGGCTACTCTAATGATATGCTTTAGAGCTAGTGTTAGGACCAGAACATAGTTATAGATACTGTATTGGGTCTGGCTGAGATGGAGTTAATTCTCCCCGTAGCAGTGCTGCGCTCTGCATCGGTAGCTAGAAAGGTGTCGATAACACACCGGTGTTTTTGCTACTGCTGAGCAGTGCTGGCACAGCATCGAGGCTGTCTCTCCAACATTTTTGCCCCCTCCTCAACGGCAGGCTGGGACTGGGCAAGATCTTGGGAGGGGACATAGCCAGACAGCTGACCGAAACCAACCAAATGGATATTCCGTACCATATGACGTCAGCTCAGGTATAAAAGCTAAGTAAAGGGAGACAGAAAGGGGACATTTTTGTCCTCTGGAGCAACCTCTACTCGCACTGAAGCCCTGCTTCCCGGGAAGTGGCCAGACATCGCCTGCTGATGGGAAGTAGAGAATAACATCATTTGTTTCTCTTTGCTTTCGCACGTGACCTTTGCTTTCACTTTATTAAACTGTCCTTACCTTGACCCATGAGCCTTTTATTATATTTTCTCTCCCCTGTCCAGCTGAGGAGGGGGAGCGATAGAGCGGCTTTGGGGGGCACCTAGCGTCCAGCCAGGGTCAACCTATAACAGACACGCTTTTAGCAGTTAAGGGGGCTGCACTTGCAAATTGGTAATAGCAACACGTTACCACACAGTCAGAAGACCCTACTGTAAAAGCTGAGTGCAATAGCAGTGGCCTTAGAACGGTGTTACCACAGCCACACTAGGCGCGGGACAATATGGATGCCGGGGGTGGTGGGTGAGCGTCTTTCTTCCTTCTTGCCACGGTGTGTCTTCACCTTTGTGTTCAGTTGACCACCTTCTCCAGCGAGCCAGCAGATGGTATTGCAGATGCCGCAGTGTACATCCCACGGCGACATCCTTCTCTTGCCTGTGTCCCTCACACTGAACACAGTAAGCCCCTACGGCTTCCTCAGAGTGTTTCAGTTTTCCGAGTTCAGTTTAGATACAAACGTAGGCTGAGTTGAATTAGGCTTTTCAAAGTGATCTAGGTGGGCCTGAATCCCTCTGACCCTGTGCACTTTTTGCCAGTCCTTGTACTCAAGGACTCTTTTTAAGATCCCAGGCTGAGCCACTAGGTTCAGCTTTTCCAACACTTTGTTTATGCTTTTCCTCGTGCTTTTCCTCCTCTGACATGAAAATTCACATTTTTCTTTTTGTACGTGCTCTTTTTTGCCTTTCTTTACTTGGGTTTTGGGCACGCTGTGCAGGCAGGCTGCTATTACCAGCCGTGCTTCATCCATCAGCAGCACACAAGCGATCCTATCACGTTCAGCAGCAAGATCTGTTTCCAGGTCCCTTCTAGGATCTGGCCCTACCTTTTGCAATACTTTACGGCAACAGAAAGGTTTCATGCATCCTGGACAAGGATCTTATGCCTGAGACCTGAAGTCTGTTAGCTCTTTGTTCCAGCTGTAAAGACAACCTCTTTTCCCCATCAGATGCAGGTGTGGCTCATGCTCTCTGTTCCCAGCTTCTACCCTGCACCCACTACAAAGGAACAAAACAAAAGGCTTTCTGTGCTCAAATGGTTTAAGAATAAGGTGAAGTACGCCTTATTTCTTGCAGTCATATCACTTAAAGTGATTTTGCCCTTGAGGACAGCATTACCTCACACACAACAAGAGAATGTCTGTGCACTTAAATGTCATGAGACAAGAGTTGCTCTGCTGTGATTGCTTATGTAGCTTCCCACAGTTTTCTCTTGTTGGATCTTTTATTGGTTCTGGTATAGAGTGACCGATCATCCTTGCACAGATTTCCTTAACGCATTGGACATTTTATTTAACACAAGGGAGAGATCTGTCACAACAAGTGGAGCAGCCAGGTAAAACTGCTTAAAAGCCAGCACTCTTCTGCAAAGCAGCATGTTTGCAGAGCCCTGTCTCCCCCTTGGCATGTTCTTGTTTAACAGATATCTTAATCTCTATGGCTCTGCTTCACCTCTGCCTTGTTTGTCTTGTCTTTCCCTGGTGCAAGTTCATAAAGGCAGCAACTGCCTTCCTGTTTGTACATCGGTGCCTTCATCTCAGCCAGGGGCTCTTGACGTTGCATAGCTGCACCACAGAAGCATCATTTCCTTCAGACCACCGCTAGGGAATGGAAACACAGCTGATATCTGATTCTCCAGTTAATCCACAGGCCCCATGCTAATTACCTTTACACAGTAGGCTGCATGGCCTAAGTGCAGAAAACCAGCTTGTATCCACCCAGAGAACAGCTAATGAGAATAACCAACCATTAACACATCAAATCAGATGATAAATGCCAGAGAGCACATCTGATGGCTCAGAGTCTCTTGTAATATGTGAGGCTTGTTTTTTTATCTGAAAGTGTGGCAAAGTGTTAGGACACACTACCCAAGCATATCAATTTCTTAAAGCAAAGAAGATAAAAGTGTCAGGGATAGTGTCCAAATACTTTTAGCCCGCTTCAGTGCAAAATGTTGGACGAGATGATCTCCTGAGACTCCTCCTAGGCTACTGGATCTGTGAATTTATCTTTGGAAAGCATTTATTTTGGCATGTAGATAAAGTATGGGGAAACGGAGCCAAATGAATATATCTGCAAAAATCACTGACTTAGATAATGAGTGTGAGCCCTTTCTGAAGAAAACAACTATGTTGCAACATGCACTGTCAGGATGATTTATAAACATCATTGCTTTTATGTTGTTTTTGCAACCCTTCCAGGCTCCTGTTAAGGCCTCAATTTGCTTACAAGGGCCAGGCCACCAAGTAACTTGTAGTGTTTGTTTCATGCTCTTGTTTATACTTTGATAAGTCTCTTGAATTCTGGAGGACTTCTCTTGCGAAGCTCTGCATGCGTCCAAATATGCCGTGCTTTCAGAAGCAGAACATGAATCACACAAGAGTTGCTTTTGGTCTGCCAATATATGGTACAAAGTCTACCGGAAGCTCATTCAATTGACATAGTTAAATACATTTCTCAAAACTCTCATCGTGCAGATTTATTTCCAGTTTTCTAAAATCAACTGGCAAGGACTAGGACTGCTGCCAGAACACGCCATAACATCAAAGGTCTTCTCATTCTCCATCAGCATCTGCTTAATTGAGGCTGTAGAAAATGTCTGCTGCTTTCCCTCTGTTCAGAGGTGAAAAGAAACTGCCTTTGCATTTGATAAGCTGGAAAAAGTTGAAATATTTGACCGTTAGGTGGAAGACCATTCAGTGAATGTGAACCCAGTAATGACACTGTTTCATGTGTTTCTTCATAGAAGTCCAAGTGCAGTAGGTACATGCTGTCCTCTTTCAAAAGCCAAAGAAATTGCCTCCTTTTCTAGTTCGCTGTATTACTGTTTAGTTTCTGAGAGGCAAACCTGTTAGTGACTTTTCATTTTACCATAATACCTGCAAAGATAATTTTTGTGGAGGAAAAATTATTTCCTGCTGTATTACTGGACCTGCTGGCAGGCAGAAATAGTGAGCCTCGCCTTCCCTTTCCTTAGCAGAGAATTTCTTGAGAGAACGGCCCATCCTGCTATGCAGTTGCACTGATCTTAAAAGAGACATAATGACTCTGGGATACGTATTATAGGTGCTGTTAACTGTGGTGTTAAATGGCAAAAAGATGAAAAACATATTAACGAATGCTTTAGCCAGAATATCCACCTTCTGTAAGACAAAGAAGGGAACTTAGAGCTATAAATTATTCCACTAATTGGCTTTACAACTACACATTGCAAAGTAGGCATCCAGCAGCTGGCGTTCTCTACAAACACTGGAGTAGTTTTTCACCTCTGAAGACACTGAAATAGTATGCTGTGCCTGCGCTGGCCTAAGAGCAACCCTCGGAGAGAGGGCAAATGGTTTTGCTTCCAGTCCTGTCAGGTTATTTTCTGTGCCCTGCGCTTTCCTCCTTCAGCACGAGGACTGCTGACCCGGCGAAGTCCGGCCAAGCAGGGCTGCACGGAGCAAAGACGGGACATGGCAGGAGAGGTGCTAGGACAGGGCGAGGGCAGCAGCAGTGGTGGGTCACCCAGGGAAGCCTTGAGGGGTGGTGACATGGGCATGAACACGTTTACCCTTGTCACGTCCCCCCACGTCACTGGGCAAGGCTGTCCAGAGCCCTGCTGACCCAGCGAGGTGGAAGAGCTGCCTCAGCCACCGAAACAGCTCCAGCTCGGCAAGCGCTGAGCCACGTCCTGCTGCCTTCCACTCGCTCTGGGTGCACACCGTGGACTTCCCACCCCAGTGGAAGAGCTGACACTTGTGGGAAGGAGGGGAGCAGTGCTCCGATTGGGTGAGAGAGAAAAAAGTCAGAGAACTTCTGCCCTTTGGGAACAAAAATGCAGGCTCTCAGTCCCGTCCTGGGTTTGCCCTGCATGAAGACCCATGGTACGAGGGATATTTGCAGTGTTACGTGATGCGTGTTTTTATCTGCGAGCCTGGGGTCACAATGGTGGTTTTGCCTATCGGTCAGGCTTAAATATATAGGGGATTAAGGCTTTGATTCCGGAAAACATTTCAACAAGAAGTTCTGTCTTTAGCAGAAAAGCACTTCAAGGGCTACGCGGAATCTGTAATAAACTCTTTTCTTTGATACTGTAAAATCTCTGTCAAAAAAAGCAGATTTCTAAACGTCTTTAACTGCACTAGCTTATGCAGTTAGAACAATCGAATAAGAAAAAATTCTGTTAGAAGGGAAATTAAAAGTATATGGCACTTATCAGAAACATTTAAAATATATTTAAATACGGAAAGCTGTGTCATAATCCGTAATCAGTCAGTACAAATCTGAAATTCCCATCAAATGCTGATGGATGTTTTGTTTTAGTGATGACTCCACAACTCTGCCCTCCTAATGGCATGGTCAGGTCTACAATCACAGAACCTTTACTCTAGACACTTTTAACAAATAGCTTTACTAGAAGCTGTATTTTTCCCTCTTCACTTTTTTCTTAAGCTTCTTCTGTAGTTTTGAAACTTTGAGTCTTCCTACTTTTATACTCAAATCTTATTAGACAAAACTATATATAACTAAAGTATGAGCTAATCCTTCCTTTTGATAGAGCAAGGCATAAACCAAACCAACTGGCTGGTATGTAAAGCCAGAAAAATTAGAATATATGTCTTTGAGCATGACTATGCATTGGAACAGACTAACACGGGAAACAGCAAATTCTCTTCTAGAAGTTTTTAAATCAAGACTAGATCCTTTTCTGAAAATAGGCTTTAACCAAGAAATGCATTATGGAAGGAAATTGGATGAAGTTTAGCCGCCTCTGTTATGGAGAGGGTCAGATAAGATGATACTAATGGCCTTTTCCAGCTTTAGAATTGCCGAGTGCTTTATTGAATAAGCAAGAGAGTGAATTTTAAGTACTCAATTATTTTAAATGGAAACTCCCTTGCATAGTGGCACTGTATTTTCTCCTGCAGTACCTGATGAAATTGTTCCTTCCCAAAGATAAATAAGGAAGTATGTCAGTTTTCCACAGGCTCTTTCAAATGAGTAATGCACCACTCAAAGTGGTCTTTTTTTCCATTTATTTCTGGCACAAAAATGAGGAGGAACTGTTAGAAAAAGGTATTGTTAGAAAAATCCCATTTTCATAAAGTATGCATTATTTTCTGACAGCAGGATTTAAGGGTAGATAGTAATTACTCCATATGTATGTATGTCACTGACATTTTGAAAGTTTACCTGTTGCTATAGGAGAAGAGATAAGTAGCATAATATTAATCTCATATTTTAGTGACGAAGTAAACATTTAAAAGCCTATGGAGGATGGATGACCCAGTCACAGACATAGCTGTAACACAATTCAAAGGGTCATTTCATATTTATAACTACACCTTTGAGGCAACCTGAGGAGTTATTTAATATTAGGCCTTATGTTTAGGGACCGAGCAAACTGAGAGGTGTATTGAAGTGTTGTGCCACTCAAAATGCAAAGTGCCCGGAGGGCCCTGATAGGGGCTCAAGTCGTTGGGGGATTAACATGCCCCATATTTGCACTTCTCACCGTTGGTGTCCCTGGGGCTATGCTCTGACCAGAATTATATAAATACCTTCCCCTGCTGCACAGGGGCTCTGGCTACCTTTCAGCAGTTCCCTGAATAATCTACAAAGTAGGAAGAAAAAAACAGATGGTACCGTGTGGACCAGCTATTGCAGCGTTTAAATGGGCCACAGGCAACTGCGGCCTCCAGCCCTTCCTGAGGGTCCGCGACGTCCCCCTCCAGCCTGAGGCCCTCTCCGCAGCTCCACGTCCAGACTGCAGAAGGTGGGCGCGGAAGGGACGGACTCCAGGCCCGTGGCTTGAATGCTGTACGTCAATCTGCTGCCAGGCTCTCTATGCGCCGGCAATTAGATTACTACCCCCGTAGCAGGAAATTTGTATTGCAGCGCAACCCCTCATCAGAGTGCTCAAGTT
This sequence comes from Elanus axillaris, assembly GCA_026212715.1. Lineage (NCBI taxonomy): Eukaryota > Metazoa > Chordata > Aves > Accipitriformes > Accipitridae > Elanus > Elanus axillaris. Next base: position 51,487 of record JANZLQ010000025.1, on the reverse strand, counting down.
TATTAGCCCACGTAGTGTAAAGGGGGTAGAGGCATTTGCAAGAAGGAGACTGGCTTGTCAAAAAGAGGGAGGATTCACTCACTGAAATAAAATTGCATTGTGCAAAGAAGTTGTAGGTCTGTTTGGACGTGGCACGAGTTTAAAGATGGGAAATTCCCTGAGCTTTGCTGCTTAGACGAAGTGCCTTTGCAGGTAACTCCTCTGGCAGCCGGGTCTTTAGCTGCTCCTGCAGATTCTCTGGCAAGTTTTCTACTCTTGATGTATTAAAAAAAGAAGTTTTATCATTATTTTGGGTAATTTGTGTGATTTGTTCTTCCGAGTCCTTCTGTTTGGCCACCCTTGTTGCGTTTTTACATTCAATCTGCCAGAGTTTATGATCCTTTCTATTTATTCCCTTTGGACATGCCTTCAGCGTTCGGAATCTCTTTGTAATGCCTTTCCTTGCTCCACTGCCTAACAAAGCTGCCTGCCTTTTGCTGTTTCTTCAAGCCTTTCCGAAAAGGTGGTATATACTGGCACTGCACTACTGGTATGGCATCCCTCAGCAACCTCCATCTGGCTTAGCAGGAACTTAATTGAGTAGGAACTTAATTCTCATACTTGCCCTTTTAAATTCCTTTTAAAACGCTTCCTCGTTCTTGTACCGTTCCCCTTTCCGAAGCTGAGCATATCTATAAAGGATATTTGGTCTCTCTATATACTGTGCACTGCTCAGGCCCAAGTCAAGGGCTGCATTTTCTCTTATGAGTTCCTCCGTGAAACGCAAGTATCTAAAAATTTGGTCCCAGTATTACATCCCCCTATGATCTTAGCCCAAGGTACGTGGGGATAACTGAAGACTCTACCGAATTTCTAGCCTTTAGAGCCTCTGTGATCTCGCTCCGTGTGGCAGAGCAGTGCAATCACAGTGCTGGTGTGGCTGGCAGCACACCCATCTCCCTTGGGCCTGGGATTTCCTTCCGCACGGAGCTTTGCTCCTCGGCGCGGTGGTTGGTTTGTTGACGCGGTTCGAGCCAAGAAGCAAGGCTGCACTCTCAGCGGTCTGCGCTGCCTGTGTCAGCTGAGGGAGTGGAGGTAATAAGCAACGTGTTGTCATTGCTGACGAACACGTGGCAACGAGCACATCTTCCAGGATCAACGCTCACCCTTGCTGAAGCTCCAGCCTGCGCAATAAGCTCACGCAGCAGAGCTTGCAGGGGAACAAGAGAATTGGAGTGGTTCACCTACATAAAATATGTTTTCTATATTACTTGTTAAAAAGGGGAACTCGGGTTAAAGACCACAGCTGAGACTTTTACTCTGATAAAGGGATCCAGCTAGCCTGCATTTAGTAAATGGTATTGAGCCAATGTCTCAGAAATTGTAGGCAAGATGACTAAGTCTGTTTGTCCTGGCGCATGTGAGGTCACCGTTTTTGCACTGCAAACAAGGAAACAGGAGAGAAATAGGAGCTTGTCTTGTAATCGCACTGAAACGTTTTGGACTGGAAAAGCTTCCTTGAGGGGAAAAATGTGGCTGATAGTTTCCAGAAAATCAGGCACAAACCCTTCTTACTGGTACAGCTGCAATTCAAACGGCAGCAGGGATAACGCAGGTGTAGGAAAGTCAGTTCAGCGTGTTATCAGCCAGAAAAGGCAAAATGAAACAAATTACCTTTGTTGTATTTTTACAGTTTCCCTGAAGCATGGGAGCAGATTATGTAGTGACGGGAAGGGTGCAGTTCCTATCAGAAAGAGTGACTGTGCTTTTATCTGTATTACAAACATGTAGCCAACTAATGGCACACCTAAACCCACTTCTGTTTCTGCCTCCTTTACCTAATGACAGAAGGAAGTCTTAAGGTGCAGTCTTACCTGCAGACCCGTGCTAAGATAACAGAAAACTCAAATCTGATCTCAGTCTTCTTCCTTAAAATCCTGAAGGATCAAGATCAAAATCCCAAACCCAAGCTCTCAGTCCGCTTATCATGTGTGCGTGACAACTTTGCCTGGAAATGTGCCAGGAGACCTGTATCAATCAAGTCTGCTCTAAGGCAGTGAAGGGACCTTGCCCAAAATTCCTGACTAATCCAGAAGTGCTTTTGTGTAGCGATGACTCTGGGTATATTTGTAATAAATGCAGGAAAGAAGTGAAGACCAGTGCAGCGTTAACACGGACAGGCTAGTTTTGAGGGCAGCTAGTCAGATGGTAAAATGGCACACAAACATGTAAGCTGAAAGTACAGCTATCGCTTGCTCAAGCATCAGCAAAACTGTCCCATTTACTACTGTTTTCAAATCTTGTGTGAGGGTATACCAACATCAGTATCCTTACCTTGTCCCTGTGGAGCTGCCACCGCTGGAGGAACGGTCAGGTGCCCTCTCTGAAGGGGTGGATGCACAGGAATTCTTTTGCTCAGTAAATCTGAAATCTGAATCTCAATTTCACAGTTGCAAATACAGTGAAAAACTATTCAAGTCGAGCTGAATATTTCCCTTGACTTCTAAGTGTTCTTCAAAGCCTCCTAAGTTTCCACATGAAACTGGGAAGGATCCCCCGTGGCGCTGCTGTGATGTGAAGGATGCCCAGGGTTTCTTGTCTCCAACTTTGGATAAACAAATTTAGCAAAGACTAAAGAAGTCAAAAGAGAAACAACCCGAACCGCAGCAAGCCAGCATTTGTTGTGGCAACATCTGGCTGAGGTAACTGCTGCTGTTTAACTGATGTATGCCCTGTCTTCTTCCCCACTTGAAGAAAGAAGCTGTGCGGGTGACGAGACCCAGGCAGCCCAGCGGTGCCTGGCAAAGGGAGCAAGCACAGCCCCACAGAGCGCTTCCTTCTGGCGAGTCCTGCAAGACCAGTACGAAGCTTCATTTACCTTTCTGGTGACGTTCTCCTGAATTCGGTGGAGTCTTTGAATAGTAGCCATATTGTTAACTAATTCTCTCCAAGGCTGGAATATGCAGAGCACCAGGTGAACCAACATGGGAAGACTCACAGCATGGGGAAGGGTTGGCTGGAAATGATCAGTTTATGGATGCTTGCTCTGGAAATACCAATAGTTCTTGTGATATCTTGATACTGACTTTGAAAACAGAGAATGAAAATTAATTTATAACTGATAAGCAGAGAAAGCATTTAAAAACCTGGATGGGATTTTACCTGCATGACTGATCTTAGTCAAGGATTCCAAGAAGCAAAAGCACAAGGTCAAGTAGCGGCTCGACCCCACTTTATCTCCCCAACGGTGACAAATGGCGAGCTGGAAGGAAAATCACTTCAGACACGTGCAGGCTTTTCCACAGCTAATCTGAAATTTTACATTTAACTGGTTTTAGAGAATGTGGAATGAAGATCCTGTAGAGAATAATGTATGCTTCAGTGACTTTCCCATAACACAGGAGTAACAAATAGGTAATAAAAGTGCCACAGACATTGACAAAATACAGACTATCCTGTTCCTTTGTTGTGTTTTTGTCCCTAAATATAACTCAATATTGTGGCCATGATCTTTGCTTAATGGTGACCTTCAAGCTTAAAAACAAACTGGAGTTGTGGCTATACTCACACACACATAAAGGTGCTCTTCCTTCTGACAGAGAAAACCTAGTAGAGGTAAAAATCCATTTTCCCCACAGGCTTTCTAATTCAGAAATAGTGAGAATAAAGTATCAGACATTTTGGCTTCACTGAGACATTTCTGGGAAGCATCAGAAATACCATTTCATTTTCCTACCTTCTCCCTGAAGGAGCTAAGCAATCACATCTTTAGCACAGACATTTTTACTCCCAAATGTTTCCCCAGGTATTTGCGTTCTGTTTGTTCTCAGTTATTGTTTTTTTTACCTTTTTTTTTTTTTTCAGTGTAAACCATCGTATATAGCCTGAATTAAGCAGTCCTTTCTATTCTCATATTGTCTAGCTAGTTAACCTGTGACAGAGATGGAATTACTAGAATTCAGGAATTTTAGGATCCTTAATACGCACCACCTCTTTCTGGACCTTTCAATTCTCTTTCCTACCCCTTCCTTTTTTCCCTCCCAACCTCCTTCTCTGATATGCTTTAAACCATTTCAAGACACAAATCATTGAACAGAGTTACGGAGCAAAAAAAAAGTCTGTAGTGCTTTGACTATGAATAATACTACAGAGGTTTTTATTTCGAAGGTTTGAAACATAACAAAAATTAAGGCAAAGAAAAGATGTTTTTAGGAGGGAAAAAACAATCAGAGTTTGCCAACGGGGTGGCTCTCCTTCCTCCCACAGGAAAAGAAAAAAAGCCTGCAATGACTTTTCCAAGATTTTTGGTTTTAATATGATTTTGTACCAGGAAAGAACTAGTATGATTAACCTCTAAAAAGGAAGATAAAAAGATTTAAGAAGCCTTTTCTTTGAGACAAACAGTTGTCATCAGTGTAAGTACATTATGAAAGGTCCTGGCAAGATGTGCGTAGGGAGGGCTGACAGTACTTTAGCCTCTGACTTCCTCGAGGCTGCGATTTAACCCTGGAGAAAAGGGAAGAGATGTGAAAACCTTCTTCTGTGTTGCACTGCAAGTGCTTCTCAGCTCTGACCTGGCAGCTCTTCCTTTGGGCAGGATGAGACAAAGGTTGGAGCCAGTTCTGGCAGTACTTACGGCAGAGATTTGGGGATCCCGATAGCATTCCCTAAAAGCAGATGCCATTTTGAAGGGTGAAGCACTCTAAGCTGCACAAGTAAGCAAGAGAATAGGTGACAGAAAAAAGGAGACTCCGTATAGGAGGCTCCGTAAGGACACTTTGCTCCTTTGACAGAAATCAAGCCTGACGACAGCAGCATTTACAGATATTGCTCTGAGACGTAGGTAAAAACCCCCGGACAACTGCTTGGTGCCTCTGCTGGAACCTGGAGGTGACCTGTGGGCACAGCCTTTCTGCACTTTCTTTCCAGAAGGCTTAATTAACTCCAGCTGGATTTGTAGGAATCCTGAGGATTTTCTCCAGGGGAGCAACCTCTTGAAGCACAAAACCTCTTACAAACACCTGGAGTTTCTGACAGCTGTATCGTTATCTCACCTTTTTTGTGAAGCCAGGAGTAAAAGAGAAATTTTTTGTGCCATATGTGTTCCTTCCATACGCCGTGCTTTTGAGTCACTCGTACTGAGAACTTCTGTTTCCTTTCTATGCTCTTATCCTGTACATTGCAGTTACTGGGGTTTACCTCTGGCTTCAACAAAGTGCAGATATGAGTCTTATCTGAATGGAAAATCACATTTATTTCTGTGAAGCAGCTTTCACACTGCTGCTTCTTCCCGCTGAGCCCACAAATGATGGTACTGGTTTTCTTATGGCCCTGTGGAGGGATAGAGGCAGCATCTTTCTTTTTGTCTGAGCCCTCATACTCAAAGTCATCACTTGGTTTGAATCTGTTCACGGTGGTGTTCAGCTTTTTATTCAGAGGTCTCTCAACTGTCACTCGCATTCAGAGACTCGTAATATTCGGAACAGCAAATACTGCAGAAGCAGGGAAAGAAAAGGAAATCTTAAAAAGATGGACAGCGAGAGATGATACCTTGAAGTAAAACTTGCTAGGCTGAAGGCCATAAGCTTAGTTTCAGGAGTGGAGAACTGTACCCTGCAGCCCAGCAGAAAACCCCATTTTTTTCTGTAGGACTGAAAGGTGTCTGTGCTGTCCTTGCCGTTCAGCCTACGATCCAGTGACACTAAGAGCGGATGTTTTCTATAACTGTTGTGCCTGCATTTTTTCATGGTGCCTAGTTTACCTTTGAAAACATAACCACAAGTGCTACTACAGGCTTAAGAGTTTTATCGCCTGCAGGGTCAGCCAAATGGCAGTTTTCCATGTAAGGAAACCATCTTGAGATGTTGTCTTTCTCAACTCCAGCCTTTATCCAAGGCCTAGAGTTAAAGACTTATTTGAAGTCCTATCACAAGCACATGCAAGTATGAGGCAGCGTTATCTTCAAGCAGCCCCTATCTTGATTATCAGCCAGATTTTCAGGCTGCTCCCTGGAGACACAGCAGGACTAACAGTAGGCAGTAGCTGTTACTTCATATCAGCTCTGTAGTATATTTCAGAAGGGGTTGTAAGGTCATGGTACAGAGGGGTTCCTAAGTCAAGGGGAAGTTGTAAGTAAACATACAAAGATGCAGTCAGTCTGCTTTAAGTGCAAAGTTCACTGTAGGGGGCTTTAGGGTCTTCTCTGTACAGACGCAACAGAGGTTCCAGTTCAGATGAGCACTTGGGGAGGTTTCTAACAAGCTCTAAAGACCAAGGATGAGTGGGACTATTCAGATACGACAATCCGATTTGACCGTATTTCTAATGCTGATAAAACATTTTTTTTCAAATACAAACCTTTGTGCCCACTGAACTCCAGCATAATTCTTCATTTTAGAACAATTTCCTGGACAATGCAATGTAGGTAGAACAAGAACTGATAAGAAACCTCAGAGTAAATACAAGATTGTACTCCTTTTGCCACCAAACCACATAATTTATATAACATCAGTTTTTAAAGGTTTGCTTCTGTGCGACAGCTTATTCTCCATACACAAAATTACTTCATGAGCAGCATTTTGGTGGGTTTTCCTACCCAATTCAAGCCTTGAATGCTAGAAACCTTACAAAGCCGTTCTCTCAGAGCTCATTCCCACTCTGGAGCAGGCAGGCAAATGTTTGTGTGATTCTGCGTAACGTATACTTTAGGGATCCGAGTTCCCTGACGGAGGAAGTGAGTAACTCGGTTTGAGTTCAGTAGCAGTTACTCATATCCTGTGAGGAGACAAGAGGGAAGGGGGGGAACAACACAAGAAGAAGAGGATCTAAGAAAAGAGATGGGGGGGTGTGTGTGAAATGACCA